>VZTJ01003874.1:972270-1101241 GCA_013397795.1 Orthonyx spaldingii | reverse complement strand
AAAAAAAAAAACAAAAAACCTGCATCAAGACCTATTTGTGTTGATGCCAGCACAGTCTTGGAGGTCAAACATTATGTTCTGAGCATTTGTTTATATTTATTAAGAAAGTTTGTTCATTTAGATCTCCCAGGCTTTGGCAACTATTGTCAGTCAATAAAAAAAAATATACCATGCAAAATAATAAATATTGCAATCCCTTCTTCACTATGACAACTGCACACAAATCAGGGATTGGTGTCCATCAGAACCATCACTGTGGGAAACATAACTTTAGCTTAAATAAGTTACAGCCCTGCAGCCTCAACCCAGATGAGCTTCAGCTGTAACCCTGAGTAGGGCAGCTAAGCCAACCAATCATGGCGCAGTCAATCTCCAGGATTTGCTGTTCCTGAATAAAGTGATGTCTCCATGCTTGGATGATGTTGTTCTTCAAAGCACACCCAACAGGCCAAAAGTCATACAAGCCACTGACTCCTCCATAAATAGAAAAGGCTTGGTCATAGAAAAACCTCCTTTTGAGAGTGTCTTCCATCTTAACTCTGTCCACAATGTCATCTTCGGGCTGTAAGGCCAGCTCCTTTGCCTCTAGGACCCTCTTCCAAGCTGTGAGCTCTGCTACAGCTGTGTGTCCACCTGGAGTAGCTTTCTCTTCCTTCAACTTCCTCACCAGCTCTCCCTGCTGCCACACCATGGTACAAAACAGCACTACCAGCACCCCTCCCTCCAGCCTTTTAAAACGCAAACCTTTTATACCATACAGGCATGCTCCTCCCCACACCATGATTGGTTAGCTTAGCTGCCCCACCCAGGGTCACAGCTGAAGCTCATTCTGGTTGAGGCTGCATGGTTGAAACTCATTTAAGCTAAAGTTATGTTTCCCACACATCATCATATATAAAACGTTATTAACGGTCATGGCCAGGGAAGAGCAAAAGCTGATCCTGAAAAAAAGATATTTAATCGAAACCTAGAGTACATAATGTAAATTATATGGAGAAGATGTTTTAAATTGTCAGGCAGTATTAATTAAGAATAAAGTTGCTCACTTCTATAGAAACAGATTTTGGAGTCATCACAGAACAAGTCTGAAATAAATAATATTTTTTTTAAGTAGGAATGAATTCCTAAGTCTAATGTTAATTTTTATTTCCACAGTCTGAAATTCAAAAAAAATAGCCTTATGTCTACAGAGATTTGTGATAATGATGAACTAAATCTTATTTACCATAAGTTACGAGGGTGAAAAGTTATCCTTTTGGTTATGACATGAATCTTTAGAAGTTGCATTTTCTGACAAAGACATTCAGTAGTCTGTTGCATCTCAATTGTCTCAGTCCGGCATTGAACTTACTCAAAGTTTTAAATTGAGAGCAGTGCTACGCAGCATTTTTCAAAGTAAAACCCCAAGATTTTCAATATATTTATTTCTATTACAGGGTGATCAGTTTCATATGTGCATTTTATAATTAGGGCTATTATCTATTAAAGTTATGTATTTTTCTTTAAAGACAGATTTGTGCTAGGTTTTTCCAGATGTGATTAGGTACTTAAACTGAAAAGCTCTTTCTGTTAACATCTTCCTGCCTTTTCTCCCCAGAACTGAAGAAAATGTCCTCTTTGGCTCTTGTAGGTTTTGTAAGCAGAAATTTCTCCCTATATATCTTTAATTTCAGCAACTTAATGGAATGAAAATGTTATATGATTTCTTCAGGTAAATTTCTGTTTACAAACTTGAATGCAAAAGCATTTACATGGATTCTTTCTAGATCTTTTCGTCACATAAGAATAAATCCATAAAGTGTTCAGATTATTCATCTATTATTTAAAATTTGTGATGTTACTTATATTATGACCACTACCACAGTCATTTAATAACCATTGTTTTAGGACTACCTAAAAGAGAAACTATTTATGACTAGTTTGAAAAATGAGGGATGGAAAGAGAATCTACCTTGTTGTAGTAAATTTATCTGTGTGATCTCTCAATAAGAAAAAAAGCCCCTTTTTTTTCTTGGGTTTTTGTTTATTTTTAAAAGTTGATTTTCACTTGAGAGGTCTGAAACAGCAGTCTTAGAAACTGACAGAACTGGACCAGGCCTTTTCGCACAAAAAGAGCATTACTGGTGGTTTACTTGCTGATGAATGTGTCTGTGGTAACAAATTAATAAATTAATAATGTTGTTGAGCTGCAAACTCTTTGCTATTTCATAATTATTTAGAAAAATCTTTGGATCAAGACATCATATTGTAAAAATGATAACACATTCACTTTATTTATGGAATAATTGTGCTAGATTATCCCCAAGTACAACATCATATTCTCAGTGGGGAAGTATTTCCAATCTGTAATAAATATTGTTTTGAACGGAACCCTACTAAGATAATGTCAGTCAATTACAATATATTTTAGTGATTAATAAAGCATCTAAACACAAAATTAAGCAGTCATAGTGGTTAATAATAGATTTGCACAAACTTGTTCTCAGCCTTGCTTCTTCAATTAAGCTGAAATATTTAACTGTTGAAAGATTATGATGGAGACATGAATCTTCAATGTCAGCAAAATGTTAAACAACTCTCACTATTTATAGAGAAGAACTTCAATCTTTTCTGCAGTTAATCTTGAAGGATCTGAAGGTATTTACAGTTCTACTGCGTATGTGTTTACATGGATGCTGATCATGAAGAAGTGAAATGTTGCTCTATGGATGGAGAATCTTCTTTGCTCTATGGGAATTTTCACTTTATATTTGTGACTACGTATTTTTTGATGGCATCAAATCTGGCTATGGTATAAATTGACATGATTTAAAGACCTAAAAGGTAAGTAAGTCTCTTGCCTATCAATCAAAAATATTTGCTGTGAAACAATTTTTCTTCTTTTTATACATCCTTTGACCACTAACAAAAAATTCAGTAGAAAATAAACACACAAAATGTAGAAATTCTTGACTTGCGGTATTAGAAATTGATAATGCATAATTGAATATGCATCAGTTTCTAATATTGCAGAAATTTCTTCAATATTAGAAACTGATAATACATAATTACATAATTACATAAGGTATAACGTGAGCCACTGCTAATAAGGGTTACCTTTACCTTCTAAGAAAATACAGGTCTCATCCATCTTACGTAGGCAAAATAAACGATATATTTTCTCTACTTAGTCTCCTTATATTTACAAAGTATGTAGTATTAAAGAGAAATCTGTATAGATTTCCAGAGTATAAAGGCCAATAAATAGTCTGTGTAATAGGTAAAATAGCTTTTTAAGTCCCCAGGACAATTGATAATTATGCCAACTGTAATTCTGGATTAAGTTTATTAATTACACTTAAATGTTCAGTAATATACATTTTTGCCTTACTCTGAAAGAAAAAAAAGATACTGAATTTCTGGTTCCATAGTTGCTTGAGAGTTTTGTATTTCCTAACTGGAAATTCAAAGTGAAAGGTAGATGAAAGAGAAACCACATTCTCTTGCCCCCTTTCATATGTTCAGTATATGTCTTCAGGGTATTCACATTCTGTTCTTAAGTTGTGCAGAGAGTACACTGCACCTTGGTCACTCATAAAGAAAGAAACATTATTTTTTGAATTTAGAAGTATTCCTCCTTCTTTATAAGAAACATTGGTGGCAGCAATAAACACTCATTTTATTATGCCATGAGAATGAAATATCTGTTCCCAGTCAGGTTATGAAAGAGATGTGTACTCCTACTTTCTTATTCACCACCGTGCAGCTATTTGCAGGCTGAATCAAAACTCACAAACCTGTATTTATGAAAAGAAAGTATCAGAAATTACAAATTCCTTAGATAGTTTGTGGCCAACCACACAGGTAAATACATAAACTATTCATCAAAATTTTTGAGATCTGGACATATCTGTTAAAATGTAATCATGTGCAAAGAGCTGAGTCAGTAAAGTATATTTTATGGTGTGAATCATTTGTCTAACTTCAGAAAAGAGTTAAAAACAGATTAAGTCGTACCTGGAATCACTTTTTATAGGTATAAGATAAGAGTACACTTAGAAAAGGAAACACATTCCTTGTTTTGGTCCCAGCATGTTAGTATTCACATGGAATTGCTAAACATGGCTTGGTAAGGGCCTAATATCTGGCAGTCAGAGTGTGTTTATGCAGTATGTTTATGTATGTTTACTCTACCCTCATGAGACCCTCACCTAAGTACTGCATCCGGGTCTAGGATCTGCCATACAGGAAAAACATAGAGTGGGTCCAGTGGAGGGCCACAAAAATGGTCAGAAGACAGGCTGACAGAGTTGGTGTTGTTCAGCCCGAGAAGAGGAGACTCCAGGGAGACCTTATTGTGGGTTTTCAATATACAATGACGTCTTACAAGAAAGTTGAATAGAGAGTTTTTTACCAAGACTGGTAGTGACATGACAAGGGACAGTGGTTTTAAACCGAACTAGGGTATATTTAGATTGGACATAAGAAAGAAATTTTTTATGATAGAGATGATAAAATAGAGATTGCCCAGGGAAATTTTGGATATCCCATCACTGGAAGTGTTCAAGGCCAGGTTGGATAGGGTTTTGACCCCTTTGGTTTAGTGGATGGTGTGCCTGCCTATGGCAGGGGGATTGGAGCAGATGACCCTTAAAAGTGATTCTAAATTCCCCAACAATTCCATGATTCTATGATTCCATGCTAAGTAGCTGTGGCTGCTTTTTATGCTACAGTCTATACTACAAGGAAGACGATTTATACTGCAAGGACTACTAGCAGCTTTCGTATGAGAAATACAGGGGGAAAAATGTTATTCAGTGTTTTTCTCTGAGTGGGGGGCTCTGAAGATAAGCATCTAGGGATATTATTGTAAAAATACCAAGCAGCTAAAATCCATCAGCAAAAAAGAAGAAAGCAAAGACACAGAATAAAAATGCTCAGCACTACTGCAATTCTTATTAAGAAGTCTAATTTTAGTCTAACCTTTTTTAACCATCCATTTTTCATAATTTTCAAAACTGAGGGGAAAAGAGATGATATAATGAGGAAGTTGCCCAGACTAAAGAAAATAATCTGGCTAGAATTTTCTGTAATCAGATAATTGTGTTATACCATGGAGAAACTCTAGTCATGGGCTGGAACTATTTTTGTTAATTTCCATACTAAGAACAACAGTAAAACGGATTTTGAGGATCTCACTTCTTTCAACTGGTTGTCAGGGCAAGACAGAGATGGAATAGAAGGGAAGCTTCTTTAGAAGGAATTTTTGTTCCTGGCATTCTCTGTACCAACGGCTCGTTTTCTTATAGATAGGTCAAACGTAATTTCTGGTGTTTTCAAAGGGAAACAAACAAGGTCCAACCAAAATTTTGTGGCTGGGCTGATACATCCTGCGGGAAGGCACAGTGCCAGAGGTAAGCTGACATCAGTATTTCAGAAAGATGAGGATGGCATTTTCCAGCGTATTCCTGAATGTTTATTGGAGTTACAGAATCACAATAGTAAGCATAGATCAGGTCACTGAGTGGAGATGGAGGGCAGAAATCTGCTTGTAATGGGCAATTGTTCAGAGAGGGACAAATAATTTCTTTAGAAAAACAACAAAGCATCTTCTGTGAGGCTGGGTGTCCTTTATTTCTTTATATATAAACTGCGGGAAAAGGCAGACATAGTTTCTGAAAGTAGGAAATAAAGTCAAAGCCTGCATCATATGGTATCTTTGACTATGACAATATCAGGAAAATGCATGGATTTGCCAACTAATGTGCTCTTGGGGGAAGGAAAGTAACAAGGTGACTCCAGTGGGACAAAGGAGAGTTCTCAGCTTTAGTTAAAGTCATGGAGGAAAAAAACAAACCTCAGGGTTGTCAAATCTAATCAGGAAATCTGGAAATAATACATAGGATTAAAGAGCTGAAAGGAAGATCCTTTCTCCTCTCCTTTAAGGCAGAGTGCTTTGAGCACCTCATTTGCTGACAGAGTAAAATCATCATGAACATTAAATCTTTGGGAGACTGAGCAATATTTAGCTAACTTGGTGTCATTACTACTTTATAACTTATTATACCTTTTAGTCAATGATGCATATTGTTGCAGCAACTTTCCCTACAGGTGGACAGAAATCTGCATCCGTAGCCAGACTATGAGCAGCACACACTCTCTCCATTTTGTGGTTATTGGTGAGAAGGATGGGACGATGGCTGTGCTATGCTGTCATTGCTGAGCACTCAGCTATTTGCTGTTATGTAGTTTGCTCTGTGGGTACAAGGGACTAATTCTGAGAAGTGCAAACATCAAGCAACCTGGAAAGTGGGCAGTAAGTTCAGATTGCTCTGCATGCAGTCACTATGAACCCAGTCACTTGTACATTTTGCCTTTGTGAAGCAAGGTCTCTAGTCTCACTGTCAGAGTTTTGGGTGATTGTGGACATAAAATATTTAGCAAGTTAAAAAGGCAGAGGACAGGCTCATGAAGTTAGAAATGGGAAAAAATATTGTAGGGAAACAGGGAGATAAAGAGTGCAGCTTTGCCCACACTGGCCAGCTATCAAATTGTACAGGAGGATGTCAGTCTCAGTCTCAGGAGATGCACTTGCAGATTTTTTGTTGCATTATCAACCTTGCCTGTGTTTTGTTTTGTTTTTCCTGTTGAGATTAATGTTTGCTTTGTTTCAACTAAGATACAGTCAAATATACTTGAATCACTGAATGCACATGCTGGCCTGAACTCCAAAAGTGAAGTACTTCAAGGGCAGAGCCAATCTGGGCCTACTGCAGCCGTGGCAAATACCTGGGATGTTGCACTTTGACTGGTCTAAGGCTGAAAACGTGCACTGTTGAGGGAAGAGATTTAATGCCACCGAGATCACAGTGTGCATCATAGTTGCTGCTGGGCCTTGAAGACAGGAAATAAAGTAGTAAGGAAATATGGAATGAAAATATGATATAACTTTTATCGAAGAGTATGACTGCACTGTCTCCTGAGCAGCGGATAGAAGCAATGATAACTGGTTACAGAACCACTACAGAGGCAAATCACCAGTAAATAATTTCAACCCTTCAGGTTTTTGAGTGGTCAGACACTAGGAGTGTCACTAAAGGCTTTCACTAGCCTGCCATTTGACACAATAAATTTAAAATGTCATTGTCTTCTTTTAGCTACTATGAAAATGGAATCATTAGTCTGAAAATGTCTCAACATTCTTGTGGACATTTCCAAAACAGCTTTCCATATACAGGCTTTATGCTTTTCTTCTCACTTAGCACAGGGCAGAAGACCAAATTGTGTTTCTTGGTCTCTCCTTCCCTGTTCCTAGTAAGTCTATTGGTGTTTCTTCTGTTTCAGTACTGGAGACACAGTTAGATTGAAACAGCAGATAAGCAACATGTTTTATTTCTTTCTATTCTTTTCTAAAACCATATTTCAGAGTTTGAATCCTATGACAGGTTTGTGATGAATCTTTGTGTCTAAGTGACTGACATTGTGACGAGTGCCAGGTGATAGACACACTGCTTACAACTGAAAACTTATTATTTCCCACAGCTGTTAAACAGTATTACCTATATCACCAAAAAAAGCTGAAAACTCCATACATGTACAGCTGTGGGTAGGAGTAACACATGACTATTACCACTATGAGAAGTTATCTGTGGATAGCTTCGCTCTTTGCAAAAAAATGATTGTTCAGGTGTTGCTAGAAGTTTTTTAAGTTAGATGGATTTAGGTTTCAGTCCTTGATACTGTAATCTCCTGCTGTGGATGTCTATCATTGTCAAGGGATGAAAGAATGTTAAGTCTGCTGCAGAGAAGATGCTTTTTCTTTCTGACATTTATTATCAATAGGCTAAATAGAAAGATCTTTGAAAGTGTAGGTGAAGTTGGATGATAATTCTAAATATCTCTTTGAATGACTTTCAGACCATGTTACAAGCTATTTTTGTCTCCATTATGACATAAATGTAAGGCAAGATTGCTTCTCAGATGGTTACAATGATTTCTAACAATACAGATGACGATAGCTCTGGACTCCTTAAATTTTTTCAGATGTAGAGTTGTCATAAGATGCCACTCATATTCTATTTAAAACGGAAAGATTTTTTTTTAAGTTGGGAGAAAATAATTACTTTGTTTTTGTTGAGTTCTCTTTATCAAAATGGTCTGGCCTTCAGCAGTGGGACAAATAGAAGACATGTTTCAAAGCCCTTGTAAATTTAGCACAGCACTGGTTACTTTCATCTCTGATAGTCATAGGTATTCCATCAAAACAAGAAAAAAGTGTTGCCATAACATACTGAATTATTTTCAGCTTTTATTTCTTTTAGTTCCTGCTGAAAGCAAGTTCCTTACTTCTCTAAAACTTATTGTAAGAAATCTTTCTCAGGACTAAGTCCATCTGTAAGTCTGCCTACCTTCATTCAGGCTGAAGAATTTGGCTGCTTTGCAGCCCCGTGAAGTGTCAGGTCTACAAGATGTATCAAACTACTTGGACCAAACCTGGCCATCATTAACATGGCTCTACACTGAGTCATGGAGTACCCCCCCCATATCCAGCTGCCAGCATCTTCACCCCTTCACGTGGAACCCATGTCAAATGTTTTGCTAAATTGAACAGTATTAAATAAATCTAAATTTTGCTTACTAACCCAGATATTTATACCCTTAAAAACACGTTTAACCACAGGTATGCTACCTGTCCAAATCTGTCTGAATTCATGTCTGTTATCTACAGTTGATGAGCTTATTCAGGTGTTCCCATATCAGCTGTCTCAAAATAATTTTCCATCTTTGTTTGCAGTTCTGTATCTTGTATTATTTTGAGAACAAACCGACAGAAAAAAAAAAAGTAAATTTTCAGTCTTTGGTCACCAGGAAATTCCTGAAAACTTTGTAAGCTTTAAGCAAATCTGTTTTTTTCTTTTATAAGGAAGAGTCACTGATTTACTAAGTACTTTTCTTAAAATTCCTGGATGCAGGAGAAAAAAAGGTTAAATCTTGGCTATTTCTTCAAATGCCACTGACTTTTTCATTTCAATTATTGTTAAAATGGTAATTTCTGAAAGATAAGTCATTTCTGGATTGTGTTACAGCTGGCACTTTTTTGTTTTAAAGCAAACATTAAAATGTGAACTAAAGCCAACCACTTCCCAGGCAGAACTGAATACTGATTGGAGGAGGGATATATGTGTGAATATATTTATGCATAGGTGCTCCAAGTTTTTTGTCAGCACAAATTGCCAAGACTTATAACACATACCAGGAAAAAAACTATTAAAATCACAAGGTAATTTTTTGCTCTAGTTTCATTCTCCACTTTATCTATCCATTTCTCATACAGGTTTGTGAAAATTTCTCAGTTCATTGTGCTTTGGGTCAGTATGTTTCAGATGTAATTCTGATATGGTACAAAAGCAAAACTGGAATACTTTTTCTTTTCAATGTTTCAATTCATTTATTGTATATTCTTATTATAACCATTGTCCTAGTCTACTTTATCACTTCCTTTCCTTCACAGTTAAAAACACAAGCCGAAATGTTGTGAAAAGGAAAAAGAATGCCTCATTGACATTTGGAAAAGTTCTTTTCAACTGTTTTCATGCAAGTGGATGACAAAAATTTGTGAATTGTAGGAAGACAAGCAGAGACTTGATGAAAGGACTCTGAGACTGAAAGTTTGCCTGCTTTTTCAACCATATCAGCTGATTTAATAAAAGATATTACCTCTTCCTACCAACCATACCTCCCTAGAGTTATAACTATATATAAGTTTCTATTTTAACTCTTGGCACTCATCGTTTGGGTGTTCCTGTGGGTTTGCTTTCACTTTAAACTTATGTCAGTTACAACACACTGCATACCCCAGGCAGCCTTGCTTGGCTGGAACTAAAGTTCTTCCTCTGCAGTGGGAAGCTCTAGACATATGTGAATGCACACATGCTCTTCCAGTGCCCATGGAGATCCGGAAGCTCATTGCAGCTGTGAGTTTCTCACCTGTCTAAAGGCATAATTTCTTAAAAAAAAAAAAAAAAAAAAAAAAAAAAAAAAGGGAAAAAATGAAGATTCCTTCCTTTGCCCTTTCTTCTGCCTTCTGCCCCTCCTAAACTGTTATGCTTTTCTGATTTTTTGGGGTATGTGAATTCTCAGCATAGCAAGTTCTTGTAAAATCTTGTTTTTACTTTGTCCGAAGCCTAATCTTGGTTGGAAGTCCAAGATTTACCTGTGAATACTAATGTCTGAAATGTTGACATTGAGGTATCTGTCATTTTGGACACAGGAGAGATCTGCTGTGGATCAGAGATGTTTTATAAGGTCTTTTCTTCTTATTTGATTGTTGCTATGTAATGACAGCTGCATTACAGAACCTAAAAAGGATTAATATTGGAATTCATGGACTCATGTCCATGAAATAGAAGCTAACTTTGAATGCTTGAAGATGAAAATGGAACAGCATATGAGAAGACAGGGAAAAAAAAAACCAAGATGAAAAATGTCATTGCTGAATCTCACACAATTTGCAAACTGAATCCTGAACACGTATGGCTTTATTAGCTCCTATGAAATCTATCAGACCAGTATGAATATCAGAGTACGTAGACATTGCTGTCAACATTGAAGCAGAATTTGCTGTCTCACCTGGCTAATCCAGGATGTTTTTGAATAGGTCACAGAAAAAATAGGTAGCCTATAATTTCTTGGGTTAACTGTAACAACAGAGGTCTTTTTCATGTGTAGTCTATGCCAAAATTTACTTTTTCTAGGCTCACTGACCCTTGTAAAGTGGGTATCAGCTGATAACACAAAAGTTGGTATCAGTTGATATTTTTTTCCTGGATAAATGTTTTTATTTCCTTAACTTTTATTAAACTTAAAAGATTTCACACAATCCAGCAGAAGAAAGTGACAACGTTGAAAAAAAATGTCTCCATGCTTTTGAATCAGAACATTTCTTTTGGAAAGAACCACTTTGAATGAAAGGTTTCCTCAGCTTATGAACATTTTTGTCTGTCTACTAATTACTTGCTTTTGCTCTTCATTATCATTTGTACTGACATGTTAAGACATTTAAGACACATTTTGCAACACATTGATCATGCTTAACACATAAATAAACTCTCTTGTGAATACTGCTGTACCCTGGACATGAGATCTGAAGTTGACTTGTAAAAATTTTCTTTAAAACGTTCTCATGAAAAAGAATCTATAGTATAAACCAAAAAATGTGGTAGCAAATATTTGTTGGCCTATTCTACCCACACAAAATTAGAAACAAATTTTATTTACTGTTTCATCTCTGAATTGCTACCACAGAAAACTGTGCTGTTGACTAAAAAAATAAAACCATGCACTAAGGTATGTAAGAATTCTAAATGAACAATAATAAAGCATAAAAAAGTAACTAACTTTAATTATGAGGGGAAAGAAGCCAAAATCAACTCTCTTGCCCCTTTCTTCCAGCTGCCAATACTTAATGGCAACTTAATTTCCCTTCTCTGCCTTGATCATGGAGACCTTTTTCCTCAAGTAGTGCTCAGGGCACTGGAGGTCTGAGTGTATAACTACTTTGTAGATAGCCCCATTGCTGACTTCCAAAGTGGTTGTTTCCCTGGCCATAACCAGCAACAACCACAGAGATATTTCAGCAATCGGTAACACATCTCTTGTTTTCCTGCACCCACTCACTTCGGTGTGAGCACTATTACAGTTGGCTCTCAGGGTCACATGGAGACTTAGCCATCTAGCCTGCAAGATTAAGAATGAAGAACTGACAAACACAATCACCAGGATTTTCCTTGCAGTTAATGGGAATAGAGTGGCACCTCTTCCTAATGATGAGTATTTTGCTGCAGTGACTATGACAAATTGATTGAGTGATTATTTTATTTATTTAAGTACTTAAGTTGGGTACACAAAGTAGAGTGAACGAATCTGGGAGCAAGTGAATAAAGACATGATTGTTGTAAATCATGTCCTGGGAAATTCATTTAAAACCCAAATAATTCCTTCCAGGGAAAACAAAGAATGAATCCTTTCCTAACGAGGTCATGTAAAAAAATAAAATTCCAGAAATAAAATGTATCAAAATACATTTGTATATGAGAAAATGTTGATTGCATTATGATATTGCCTGTCATAAAAAGTCTTATAGCATGAAGGGGAGAGATAAAACTGTACTGTCTTCCAAAAACTGAAATAAATATTACTTAATTAGATGCTCATTTTTACCTAGAATCCCATTTAGGCACAGTTAAAAACTACTCAAATGTACTTTGGAAGCATTTCAAGGATAGTCTGGAATTAAGTATTTTGTAGTGTTACTGGATGGAGGATAATCATGAGTGAACCCTTCAATGACTGCACTGAGAGGCTTCCTCAAACTTTCTAGAGCAGTGAATATTTACTTCTCCTATGGAAGCGGAGTAGCTGTAGCAGCAAGGACTGAGGAAGCTGTGTCCAAAATATTGTGTATTAAATGCATGTGTTTTTGCCTCTGGGCACCCAATGAACCAAATTACAGAAAAGTTTCCCCATCTGGTTTTCCCTTATAGCTACCTTTTTTCTCAAGGCTGGAGGTCTTAGGAGCAGCCATATCTTACAAATTAACAACCTCTCTCTTCTTTGTGGCACTTTAAGCACACACCATTACCCTGCCCTTAATTCTTTGTAGTGCAATTTAAAAGTCCTATAAAATATTGGTAGAAAGAATTTGAAAAAAAATCATAAAATAAATGTGATATGTGTATCTTAGAGGGCATAACCCGCATGAATTTATAGAATATACACCTTGTTTATGGAAATTACTTACCTTTTTGAACCTTTTACAGTCATTATGTCTTCCTAAGAGGAAATTTGTTTTTTATGGTATGAATTTAGATGGGGTTTGAGGGTGGTTTTCTGTTATTTGAGGCTCTACCTTGTGGTTTAATTTGTGCATATCTGCATATTTATTATGATTTATTTTATGGAGAAGTAGCAACAGTATTTTGTTTTATATTGTTCTTGTGATGAATAAGTACCCTAGCTACCACATATCAAAAAAACCCAAACAAACCATCTAGGGAATGCAAATCCTCAGTGCAGTGTAGGTGATAATTTTGTCCTGGAGTGTGGGACTAAAGATTGTATTGCTGAGAGTTTAATAATAGCATCAGAAGGTCTTCACAGTCACCCTTTCCAATCTAACACCAGGCCAAAACTAACTGAAAATTATTTCCATCAGTATAGTTTTCCTCCCTTGATGGTCTCATAACAAAGCAGGACTGACTGCAATATAAATTTAAAACCTATAAATTTAAAATTTATAAATTATTGGACATCCTAGCTATCTGCATCAGCCAAAATCTGACTATCAAATTGGTGGTCTTCAGAGTAGATTGGTCTTTTATTTCAAGACATATTCTTTGAATAATGTGGTAGCGTATCCCTCCCGTGTTCGCCCAGGACTGGCCAGGTGTCACGGCCTCGTCATTTGTCTATTGGCTGGCCTCTCGCCCTGCCCACCAGGGAGAGAGGGATAAAGGAGGGAGGCGAGAAGGGGAGGGGATCAGTCTGACCACGTTGTCCGTGACACATCTGGTTATCGGTTTTTCCCTCCATGAGGGAGATTAAAGGACTCTGATAAACGCAACTGGTACGTCTGTCTTGCCTGCCCGGAGCAGCCACCGCCCGGCCCGGGATCGGAGCTCCCAAGTAAGGAGCTACTGGGGCTGGACTCGGTGGCCTGGAGGAGCCCATTGAGGAAACAGGAAAGCTACAGAATAAAGCTGAAGCACACTAGGAAATGAGGACTAGTGGGAGATTACACTGAGTAAGCTATGTCATAAAAACTCAATAAGTAAAGGCATTCAGATTCCAAGTCTTTAATTGCAGGTTTTTTAACTTGCACTAGAATCCAATGAAAAAAATCCAGCCTCGTAATTCCATGGTTGAAACTCATGCAATTTCACCAGCAGATTATTTATGTCTGTTCTTACTACATGGTCATCAGAGTTATGCAAAGGCCATACTGAAACTCCACTGTTCAGCATCCACTGTATTTTCATACTGTAAAACATGGTACAGAATAAATCTGAATAAAACCTACTACACTATATTGAAACCCATAATTTCAAAAGAATGCATTTTTCCCTAAATAATTTGTAATATGAGAAAATCAATATTTAATCTTTCCAGTGCTATCATACACTGAGGGAGGAACTGGATGTATAGTTCAAGCTGATAGAATGTTAGAACAAATATGCAAACAATACAGTTTGCTAGGGGGTCTTGAGTAGTTGCATGTGAATTACAAGGAAATGAGGAAGTAGATCTTATGCTGGAAAGTCAGTTTAGGATGATTTTTTTAGGAGGGTAGGGTATTGTGGTAGCAGCACAGAGAAGATGCCATTCATCTGGAAACAGATAAACCATCTTGTAGAAAGTATATCAAGCTATATTGCCTTTATTAAGAGGTTTCAGAGTGCAATTAAGAGTTGGATTCTCAGATGGTTTAACTCAAATAAAAATAAAGTCTCTTGGCTTTCTCTGAACTATACTGGTTTGCCCAAGCTGAATATTTGTTCAGGTGTAAAGATGGATCTTTGAGAAAAACACAGCAAATGTGCTGTAGAACCCATGTGGAGCCCATGAACTACTACGATGTTTGTAAACATTCCAAGACAGTTATCTGAGGGCATTGGATGATTGAAAAACATGCTACAGAATAAATCTATGGCTCTTAGATATTGGTTTTCTGAATCTGCCAGGCTGAATGTGTCATTAGTTTTTTTACCAAAGTTTCCAGCCTTGTGTTGCTTTGTGAAGTGGAAGCATGAAGTTTCATCAAGGTGGTTCGCACAAGGCCTGTGGTTAACGAGTCTTCACAGAGAAGTTGGTAATTGCTGCATTATTTGGAGTCGAGAGGGTAAGGTTACCAAGACTGCATTGGAATCACTCAGAGGCTGCTACTGACCTTGTCCAGTGTCTTGCTCTAATAGGATGACTCCAGTAAAACATGTTGTCTGGTTGTCTCTGTGTGTCATGTTCACAAGGGTTTCTTAAAAAAGCATGTGAAAATTAGGAGTTTCATTAAGGAATTCCTCTTATTTTGCCATTTAAAGGAAAACAGTACAGTAATTCTAAATATAAATGAAACCCTTCTGCCTGTGAGTGCCCTGCTGTCATTTCAATCAGTCCATTGACAGAAATATCTTGCAGAGTTGATGCTAGTAAATTAAGACTCCAAGTGACAAATAATTTTTATTCATGGCAACATTTTTAGCTTGCCAGATAGAAAGAAATTGAAATATATTTTATATTCTCGGTTGCAAAAATAGCGAAGTGAAATACAAAAATATGTACTGTGTGTACTTTTTCCATTAGTTGGTATAGATATGTATTTGCCTTCTAGAAATGTCAGATTGCATAAAAACACACCAGTACCAATGGCAGAATATCTTCTGTGAATATTGACTTTTCACTTGAAAAGTTAGAGCCACTCAGGCTTGTGTGTACGTGTTAATAGGATCGTCTCCTGCTTTGCCAAAAGCATGCCTGTTATCCTGTCACAGTAAATAGACATAACCCAAGCTAAATCCTTTCATCTTACTAAGGAATCACAGCAGATGGGCTGGGACAGGAAGGCACATCAGTGTCCTTGTAGCCTTCATTCCCCTTTAGTATAGCACGTGACGGTGCATATGTTTTCACCCTGCGATGGGGAACTGGCCATACAACAGCAGAGCTTTTTTATCCATCACTGTGGCAGAACCTTTCCTGGGGCTGGAGTTCTTGTGCAAACATGTAATATGTGAGTGCAGCTGGTTAGGATGGAATGAATATCTGTTACGTGCTGCTTCTTAAAAGTCTGTGAAATCTTTTTAAATAGAAACCAGTAAACATCAGAAGATTATTTTAAGACAGGATATTTTGGAAACTTTTATACATACATCCCCAAAAGGAAAAACAGGTTCTGAATATTGCAGTGGAAAAAACCACAAACCAAACTACCTTCACTTTGCTAATTATTTTATATAATTTCATTACTCTGAGTGCAGAACTCCCTTTAAGATGATAAGTAGTATTGTATAAGGGTCTGCTAAATTTTTTCTAAAATCTTTTTTGTAGCTTTCCTTTCCAGTTGGCCCCAGCTTAGAATTAAAGTTGCAAAGGTTATGACTACCAAATGTTGCATAGATTCTGCATGTAACTGCTATGACTGTTAGGTCTAGCAGGGACTCCCATAGACAGGAAACTAATTTAAGGGACAGAGACATTGCTTCTAGCATCTTTCATATTTTCTGTTATATTCAGAGCATGCCACTGCTGATTAAAAGTCTTTCTTAAACTGAAGGTGGCTTATAAAATTCAAGTGCAAAAAAGCTGAGATCATGGTTTTGTAGGCAATTTTATAACTTGAAATAACTATAATAATCTTGAATTGTACCCCCAAGACAACACATTGTTATTTTGCTCTAAACAAACTTTTCTCAGATTTTTAATTTTTAGGATTGTTGTGTGATGTTCTGATCCTTTAAGAAGGGCATTTTAAAAAATCAGTACTTTTGTAACAAGGAAGGCAGGATTGAATCACTGGTGACTTTGTCTTGACACTACAGTTCCAGCTACCCTATCATAGCACATTTTCACACAGTTAATTGATGTAACCAGGCAAGACGTTCATAATTTGCTGTAATTTACTGTGATGCAGACATAAGTAAGAGTCTGCAAGTAGAAAACAAGTAAGTTTTCTTACCACGCTAAACTTCCCTGAAGAAACACGTTCAGGGCATCAGCTCTGCCTGCACCCATCTGCACCCATGTGTGCTGTTGGAGTGTACCAATGTCCACCTGGTATCTCTTTATTTTGTGGAATTATTACCTGGTGGGAGTCGCTAAATGGGTTTCACTCTGAGATATGGCTGAGGATTACACCCATAAAAAGTAGTCAGGAAGTGCCTCTATGGCTTAGCTGTAGCCCATTTGTTCCACTGAGAGAAAAGAGAAAATACTCAGTCTCAGGAGAGTTTGAAGGAATGATTATATCTTTCAGATCTCTACACAAACACGTAGTTAAATTTAAAGGGGACTTATGGCTACTGAGTGCTTTAAAACAGATCACTTCCTCAAACTGTTACTCCATGGAGAGGGTGTTATCTTCACCTGCTCTACCAGTTTTCTCAGAACAGTATGAAAATAACAGTCCTTGGCTTTTCCGGAGAGCAGGATTTACTTTGTCAGCCCTCACTGAATTTTAAAAGCAAGCACTGTCTCTCCTCTGCACATGCCCTCATAAATAAAAACCCTGCAGTACTTAGATCCAGGTAAATGTATGTTCTATGTATATCTATGAAATAACTAAAGGACAAATTATCTTCCAGTTTTATTTCTACAACTTTAATGAAAGGAGTAGGGTTGTATTACACAGCTGCAAGTGAGTAAGGAGTGCTGTCACTGCTGAGCCACAGAATTTCGCCTAGGAAACATTTATCTTATAATGCGGCACTTGACTACAGGATAGTTTGAATCATCTTGCGTACATGCAGTAGTGGCAAAGATATCATTCTTGATTTTTTTTCCTAAGCCTGGTCTGCTCATCAGTTGAAAAAAATATAACTCCTCTCTCTTCTGTCCTCAGTCATAATTTTATATCCAGAAATGACCTTTTATATTCTATCTTGAAAGACACTGGAAATAATAAGTGTGTGATGTAAAACTATTGAAGTTCTGTAGGTTATGAGTAGGAGAAATTACAGAATCAAACTTCTTAATGCTTATTTTTACTAATTCTAACTAACCTTAGTGCTCAGAGAACACGGCTCATCATATTTTCAATGAAGTCCTACATTTTCATGATTAGTATATTGTAAAAATTTACAATATTAAGACATTAATTATGTAGCATAATACATGTAAAATACTCTGAAATCAATTTGAAAATAAAATCACATGGAATAGTTTATTGTTTACATAAATAAACAGGTTTCTTTAAGAAAACGTAACCACCTATCAGAATACACAGAGGGGCAGAAAGCAGTCATCAGCAGTGTGCCGGTCTGCCTTCCATGGGAACAGAGCCATGTCTGTATTTCTTTCTTCTAAACCTCACGCTGTTATTGGCTGATGCAGCCTGGATGCATGCTGTCTGTGCTGTGAGCCCTTCACAGGGAATGCGGGGAGAATTAGTCTCATTCATGTTTTTGTTCACAAAGCTGTGCAGAGGCAGTGGAGATGCAGCTGAAATTAAAGCAGATCTGTGGGTGACTCATGGGCAAATGTAATGTCTGTCCCTGAAGGTACGCCAGGCTCAACTCGATGCTGGCATTCACTCTCTGCAACATTCAGTTTTCTGTGGGGTCATGTAGGGCATGCAGTAACAGTTAGCTAGACCATTCCCCTTTTCTTTGGAAGGATTCTTAACCCAAGAGGACATGGGATTTTTATTTTTGTACTTGTGCCATAGTGTTGAATGCCATGGTGTTCATATGAACCTATTAAAATATTGAGTCAGTGCTATGTGATGTTTTAGCAAGAGTTCATTGCCAATCCAGGTAGGTCCAAGCACAAAGTGGAAGGCAAGCACCTGTCTTATTTCAACACTTAACCTGATAGTAAAAACAGAAGAAAGTGTCTTATTCATCCTCTGCTCTGGTCATCTTACATGTCTAGGTGCAAACCTCAGAGCAGGACAGGCCTGGAAAGCTAAAAACAGCAGAAAATAGACTGTGTGATTAGTATGACTATATATATTCTAGGATCAGAAACCTTGCCTTAGCGTTAGGACAGGAATACAACGTTGATAAACACGCTGGGGTAGATTCAAAGGAAGCTGAATTAAACCCTGCATTATAAAGAATGTATCCCAATTGGGAACTCTAGTCAGAGGTATATATACATACCCTACCTAATTTTTAATAAAATGTATAGTGGTCTTGTATTTGTTTATGTTGTAAATCAGTATAATCTCATGAAATTCACTTTAGTGCAGTATTGTAAAACATTGAGGTGCATATTCTGTCATCTTGAGTCACAAAAGCTATGCTGAAGTCAAAGATAAATGAAATCAGGAAATATGTCCGGACATTGGAAGCCGTTCGCATATGATGTTGCACTGTTAGAATAATCTCTGCCATGTTTTTGCTTTGTGTTGCTAGTGCCATCAAAAAAAAAAAAAAAAATCTTGGTCATAGTTTTGGATTTATCCTATTGGCTCACTTGTAACAGACATATGATCACCTATTTTGAAGACTGAGAGAGCTTGATGGTATGGATGAAGCCATACCATGCCGAATGGTCTCAGGGCCAGAGTATGTAAGCAGTGTATAATTACTAAAGTATTTGCAGACAGTTTTTTCCAATGGAACATTTATTGCTAAAAGGGGAGTTTCATTAAAACTGACACATTCTCAGTTTTATTGAGAAGATATTTCATGCTCAGACTAAAGTCTGTTTGAAGCCAAGTCTGGCAAACAATATGAAGGACTGCAAGAAAGTCTTCTACATGTACATCATTAACTAAAATCAGAAAGACTTGAGTGTATGGAGGCCGGGTGCACCATGGGGAAAGGAACTGGTGGCAAACAACACATCTATCCAACCTGACAGCCTTCCATGGTGAGATGATGGGCTCAATAGTGAATCCTGTTTGTCTTGTCTTTAAGGTTTTTGACACTGTCCACCGTATCCTCCCCACAGGCAAGTTTAGGAAACACGGGCTAGAAAATTGGACAGAAAAGTCATTTAAAAATGGACAGAATTTTGGGGCTCAAAAGGTTTTTATCAATGGAATGGAGTCTGTCTGGATGCCAGGCACAAGCAGTGTATCACAGAGGTTAATACTGCTGCTAATATTCTTCAGTGTATTTGTTATTAACCTGGGCATTAGGGTAGAGAGCACATTTAACAAGTGTTCCAGTGAAACAGAAGTGGAATTTTTTGATTAGTTGGGCAAATATGGGCAAGACACAAAGAGTGGGAGTGAAATGCAACAGAAACAAAAAAGCAAATTTAGTGGTCACATATCTGAATTCTCTGTTTCTTAAAAGTGGAAAGACATGAAAGATCTCCTCTGTCTCAACAGATCTCTTTGACATCAGTGTCCTCTACATCATGCTAATCATATACTTGGTTTAGACATCAGCTCTAGAGGAAAAACAAACATAGAAAGATCAATTTTTAAATGTTGTAGAGTTCTTTTGTATCTAGTACTATAAAGGGAAACTCCAGTTTTGATAAGGCAAGACAAGAGGATCTAAGAAAGGAGTACTTGAGGAATAACATCAGAAGATAATAACCTGAAGAAATTTTATGCCAATGATGTGTCTCCCTAGAGGTGAATAAAGTAGATATCCATAGCTAGTTGGATATCCATAGATAGTTGAGGCTTCAATCAGAAGCTCTTACAGTGAAAACATTTTCCTAGAATATCACAGCATAAATGCAGTTTCAATTATTGAAATTGTAAAGAAACATATGCAAAATCTGTAATTTATCTGCCAGCTACCTGAGAAATCACTGCCAATTTTTGTTCTTACAGTAAGAACTGTTTATTTGTGAAAGCTTCAAATGCAGAAAAAAGTTCTTGACATAGCATCAAATTCTGTGTTTCAGTTTTCTATTAAGCCTATGACAACTTTCTTCTAGAGTTAGAATAGACATAATGCATACTATTTACTGTGTTGGCTAACATTTTGCAGTCTCAGAACTACTTCTATGTAGGGTTCAAGGTCTCAAGTTCAGCGTGATTTAAAAGGTAGCTCTGAACTTTTCTAGATCAATAATACAACTGCATCTCCCTGTTTACTCTTTGTATTTTCAGTTTTTTTACTGTGGGTATTTCAGACAGACATTTGTGGTGTTTTTGAACATCCTGATGCTGAGCACCGCATGATTTGAGGGTCTGTATAAGTGGGTTTTAGCACACAGCAGCCTCAAGATGCAAGCTCTTCAGGGAGAAGAAATGCATGCTTTGTGTACAAACATGAGTACAGAAGATACTGAGAAATGGCATGTGTGGGAAGTGATCAGTTCATAGGCAGTCTTTTTGGGCATGACATGTTGAAAAAATTTGAATTTCAGGGTTTGATCTCCTGTGTTGGAGAGAATAGCTGGAAAATATGGTGATGTCCTCAACGGGACTAACATTTTGAACAGAAAGACCTTTTCACTTTTCAGTGAGATAGATCTCATCCTTTAATGATAACTCAGTTGTGAACTTGTTAAGCTGAGTGGAAAGGTGGAGAGCCATGACGTTCTTGGACTGGCAAATGAGAATTAAAAATGTGCAGAAGGTCTCATAAATTATTGAAAAGAAGGAGAGGAGATGAAAAGAAGCAGGGAATAAACATTTGCTACAACTAATGGTGTGGAAATCTCAAGTAACTAGCTGGCAAACAGGTAACAGCAGAACCTTTAGACAAGGCCAAGCTTTGAGTTATGTAGTAAAAGGTATAAAAAATAAAAAAGCAGAAAATTAAAAAAATTTAAAGGTATAGTAATTAAACTTCATCTGCAGCCTTTCGAACTGCATAAAGCTTTCGCAGTTCTTGCAACAGTGAGGCTATCCCAACAAATGCCTTGAACAAAGTGGTCAGAAGGAGGGGCCTGTGCATGAGTGACATACACCTGAGTTAGGAAATACAGAACAGAGTGCTACTGGGGATGAGCACTTTGAGGTAAAATTTCTTGAATTGGAGTATGTCTTAGGGTTTCAGTTGGCCAAACCAGTGAAACTTCTGGTTCATAGATAACATTTTATTTTATTATTTTATTTTATTTTCATACTAATATATTCATGCAGAGTAATTAAATTGCCCAGGAACAATGAGAACCTTAGTTTCTGGTTGGAAAATTTGATATTATTTAAAATTTATGTCCTATGACAATGTTCCCAGGTTGTGGGCATGTCTACTAGAAAGCAGTTTTGAGATAAACCCGATTTCAGAATGAGAATACCCCTACTCCTGAAGCCTCTGTGTTTAACCCAAACATACTTGCAACCCACTGAATATTTATTTATTCTTGTGTCTTCAATTCCATAAAACCCTCTTGAAATGATAATTATTGTTTATGAAATAGTTTGTGCTCATTGACCACATTTTCGAAAAAAAAGTCATGTGATAGAATTCTTTGATCTGCTCCATGTGTGGGAATTATAAAGTCATCAAAAGAAGTGATTAAAATTAAATTATTTTCTCCAAGTCAAGTCTGTTTTGTCTATGATGGGGAACATAACCAGGCTTGACAGAGATTGGGTGTGGAAAGTGGAGAACTATAGTGACCAACTTAGTAGCAAAAGGAGGCTGATGAGGGAATACCTTGAGCAAGCACAAACAGTCAAAGATGTAACCGCAAAACAGGACTGTGGGGACTTTGCACTCCCCCTGGGATATTGACAGAGTCAAATACTTTTCTAAAATGCCTGTACACCAATGTACACTGTATTGGGAGCAAACAGTGGGAACTAGAGATCTGTGGGGAGTCACAGACCTTTGATCTCATTGCGATTACAGAATAAAGAACTCCTGTTATTACTCAAACAGGAAATATAAGCAGGTAATACACAGGAGATGTAAGCAGGGTCAGACCACTTGTAATGAGTATAGAGAAATTGTCAGAATAAGTAGAAATGAGACAAGGAAGGCCAAGGCCCATCTGGAATGAAATTTGGCTAAGGATATCAAGGACAACAAGAAGAGTTTTTTCAAATATATAATTAACAAAAGGAAAACAAAGGATAATGTGGACCTGTTACTAAATGAAGTGAGGACCCTGTTAACAGAGGACATAGAGAAGACAGATTTAATGAACATCTTTTTTGTCTCAGTTCACTGACAAGACCAGCCATCAGAATTCTCTGATTCAGAAGACCAGGATAAAGGAATGGTGGAAGGAAAATTTTGTCTTGGTCGAGGAGGATTGGGTTAGAGATCACCTAGGCAAACAAGACATACACGAGCCCAGGGGCCCTGGTGGGATGCATCCATTAGTGATGAGGGAGCTGGTAGATACCACACTTAGTCAGCTCACTATCATCTTTGAAAGGTTGTGGAGATCAGGAAAGGTTTCTCAAGGCTGGGAGAAAGCAGATGTCACCCTGGTCTTCAAATAGGGCAAGAAGGTGGACCCAGAGAACCTCAAGTTCAGCAAGCTTTCAACACTGTCTCTCACAACATCCCTATAGGCAAACTCAGGAAGTGTGGACTGGATGAGTGGACAGTGAGGTAGATTGAGAACTGGCTGAATGGCAGATCCAAGAGGGTTGTAATCAGTGACACAGGGTCTAGTTGGAGGCCTGACATTTGTGGTGCTGCTCAAGGTTCCATACTAGGCCCAGGATAGTTTAACTAGTTCATCAGTGACTTGGATGAAGGGTTGGCTTCCTCCTTAGCAAATTTACTGACAACACAAAGCTGTGAGGACTGGCTGATAACCCAAAAGGCTGTGCAGCCCTTCAGAAGGACCTTGACAGGATGGAGAGATGGGCAGAGAAGGACTGTCTGAAATTCAACAAAGGCAAATGCAAGGTTCTTCACTTGGGGAGGAATAACCCCATGCACCAGATAGGCTGGGGGCTGACCTGCTGGAAAACAGCTATGTGGAGAAGGACTTGGGGGTGTTGGTGGACAACAAGCTGTACTTGAGCCAGCAGTGCTCTTGTGGCCAAGAAGGCCAATGGTATCCTGGAATGCATTGGGAAAAGCATTGACAACAGGTCGAGGGAAGTGATCCTGTCCCTCTGCTCAACCCTGGTGCGGCACATCTGGAGTGTCCAGTTCTGGGCTCCTCAGTACAAGATAGACAGAAGCTCCTGGAGTGGGTCCAGCAGAGGGCAACAAAGATGGTGAGGGGACAGAAGCATCTCTCTTGTGAGGAAAGGCTGAGGGAGCTGGGCCTGTTCAGCCTTGAGAAGAGACATCTAAGAGGGGACCTCATCAATATCTATAATATATGATAGGAGGATGTCAAAAGGATGGATCCAGACTCTGCTTGGTAGTGCCAAGCAATAGAACAAGAGGCAACAGGAAGAAACTGATGCACAGGAAGTTCCACCTGAAAAGAAGGAAGAACTTCTTTACTGTACAGGTGACTAAGCACTGAAACAGATCAGCTGGAGAGGGTGTGGATTCTCCCTCAGTGGAGACATTCAAGAACCATCTGGACACAGTCCTGTACCATGTGCTCTGGGATGATCCTGCTTGAGCAGGGAGGTTGGACCAGATGCCCCTTTGTGGTCCCTTCCAACCTGACCCATTCGATGATTCTGTGATTCTGTGGTAATAACTGATGAATGATCTCTCCCTGTCCTTTTCTCAATCCATGAGCTTTTTGTTGTATTTTCTCTTCCCTGTCCAGCGGAGGAGGGGAAATGAGAGAACAGTTTGGCAGGCACCTGCCATGTAACTAGGGTCAGTCCATCATTAAATTTTATAGAGGAAGATTGGGTAAAAATTGTAAAAATTTCTCCATAATGTTCTGTGAGTCCTGCTCAGTCTACCAGAAGCATATAGAAATAGAAAAGATTGTTTCATGGAATATGAAATAGATTAGGATTTTTATGTTTCCCAGATGGAAAGTAGAGATGGGCTAAGAAGAACCTGATGGCCTTTCCACATTTCCTTTGGGGAATGCACACAGCAATTAGTTGTTTGAGTAATCGCATAGCTGTCTGAGAGATATGGAACATGTGGAATTCAGGGGAAATTTAAAAGCAAATGAAGGCTAAAACTAGATTTATAAAGCCCTTGATGATAAAGGTTGAACAGGTTTCTCTTCTTTACTTAAGGGATATAAAGGAAGGAGAATGTAGAGGGCCACACTTGGGCTATGCCACCATAGTTGGGGCTAGGCATGTAGGGACCCTGCTGCCACATTGAGGATAGCTCAGAAAAGCTACAAGTAAACTCATTCAGGAATAAATCAATTTTTCTGTTAGCAGTAAGGATTTTTTTTAAAAGAATCACAAGTTTTGAAACTTTGGTAAATGAGAAACAGGACTTGCTTGAGAGACCAGAAGAAAAGATGGGTATTTACATAGTTTTTCTATCAATGAGAAAGGGAACTGTTCCTGGGGCAGCAGAGATTGTTGAAGAATTTTATTAGAGATTCATTTAACCCCTTTCTGTGGTGTTTTCAAGGGCTCTCAAAGATATCTTGCGTGAAAGAGCATTAAGATCTTTACCATATAAAGGCCTTTGCATTGCTTGCTTTCTCTGGTAAAAATTAAGATTTGGAGAATACTAGAGATCAGAGATTTATGATCTATTTGAAATAGATTACAAAATTTTGATTCTGCTTTAGTGAAGAGACTGGGAAATAAAATAGCGAGGCAATTATTCCATCTCAGCTACTCTAATACCTTTAAAATGTAATGAAATGTACATTCTGCCTGCCAAACTGTCACTACAAGATTCTTGACTTCCTCAATATTTACTACAGATCTAACTTGACGTTCAACAGTTGTTCCTGCCTAGAAGGACACAGGGAGATTTTTTGCCAGAAATCAGCTTCAATAACAATATCTGACACAGTTGCATTCGTTGTCAATATCCTGATGGAATAAGGTCACCTATTCTGGAAGAAAAACAGGAGAAGGAAAGTGTAGTATTGCACTGCATTTCTGCAGTTCAAAATTAAGCAGTGTCATGTCCTTGGCTGCTGATCCATAAACCTGTAGGTCTCTAGTGGATGAAGAGTGCAGGTGCACTGTCAATCACAACCTACGAGGCCTATCTCACTATTGTCTGGCTTTACATGCAAACACTATCTTTTAATGAGATCTTAGCTATTAGAAATCCTTCCAGGTTGTGCTAGGATTCCAGTTCTTCAGGCATTCAACTTTTTTGATTACTCTAGCCTCTATCAGCATATTGGATTTTTAGTGTTACATGGGAGAGCAGGTGAAAGGCAGGCGAAAGGTGTGGCCAGAGCACTGCAGTCAGCCCCATGTCTCATCCACTTCTTCACTCTGTGAACTGACAACAGTGAGCTTTCTACTGCTTTCAGGCAGTCTGGATATTATGACATTAAATTTATTGCATTCCAAAATATTACTTGACCTTTGCTATAATGTAAAGCTGTATTAAAGTAGCACCAAGAAGTCCTCAGTGATGCCCTATATATAGGGTATATGAATGCCATACCTGCAGGTAATAGGAGGCAACATCTTTGCTCAGACAGCTTGTTATTAAATAGACAAGACAGTTTCCTCATGCCTCAGTTAAATAATTTTCTCGCACTTCTTCTATTGGTTTACCCAGGGTCAGTCCAGGCTTCTGTGAGAAGGCCTAAATATTTAACCCAAATTTGTTGAGACCTCATTTAGTATCTTAACCACAGTGACATTTTTTTTCTTTCACAGAGAGTATATTTGCTTTCCATATTTAGAGGCTGCTTTAAAGACAGGCTAAATTATTAAATGGAGTCACAAATATTTGAAAAGCAAAAAGCTCAAGGACACACATATTGTAGCTCTCAACCTGCAGTGGTGTGGGGGATATTTTTCGGCTGATACTCTAAGTGCAGAATTATCATAATCAGCAATCATTCCTCTAGAGTCTCTGGATTCTGTGATGCTCTTGCTGTGAGTAGAATGTGCTCCAGCGTGCTGTGCTCCACTCACTGAGAAAATGAGAGATTCATAGGGACCATGGATTAATGATCTCCTGTTGGCCAGCTTCATTTGTATAGGCAGCAGCAGGTAAGTTGAAGCCGAGGAAAAGTTCCAGTTCACATATTTGAATTTTAAAGGCAATGTCTGTCCTTCGAGTGTATGTTAGCACAATTCCCTCTGCAGTGTAGCAGAGTACTATTAATGAAATCACTGCTGGCTTTTATGTTTTACTGCTGTTGACATTTTTGCAGCTGTTAGAGAAATGACTCAAGGCCTATAAGTTCTGGGTCATTTTTCATTTATGAGACATTTTCTCCTCTGCATATTCAGTTCTGACTTTTATTTTCATTAATTTCTTATTGTACCTGAGGATCACTGTAATATTTAACAGGAATTTTATAACTTGGACAGAGATAGGGTTATTATCTGAAACCCCCTTTACCAACCTGTTGCCTACTTAGGCAGTGCCAAATTCTGACATCCTGCAGTGCGTAGACTCTCTTTTGTTCAAGTTGCTTGGGGCATTTTGCATGATGCTTCTAAAGATTTAAATTTTCGGTTGCTTGAATTTGTATCATGAATCTAAAGCTTACAGTGTTTACTAGCAGTGGTACAAATGGGACACACCATCAACTGCAAATAGTGGCATTTTAGATTTAGCCTTTTAGGGTTTTGACTTTCACAGTGTTAACTGGTCATTAAATAGACAGTTTGTACTTCAAAATCTTCTTGAACTATTGTAGAAACATCTTTCTTGAATAGTGTTGATGAGATTAAGGTGACGCTTAAATATACGCAGAAGAATGTATTTAATAACCTTTAAATAACCTCAATATCTCTGTGTTTGAAAAATGGAATACTGTGACTTAATCCTAATCAATCAAAAATTCACTTTTGTTGATTCAGCTTCCTCAGTGACTTGGCAAGATTTTTAAAATTGACAGTGCTAAGAAATTACAGTCCAGTTTGAAATGAACTGTAGTTTGATATTGCCTGACCATTTCTGCCCTATCCATATGGTATGTTCTACCTTTCAATAGTAATTATCATATAATTCCATACATGTCAGATTAGAATAGTTAATAGAACGAAATGGCTCATTTCCTTCTTTCCTTCATTTAATCTCCAAGGTTTATTATCCCCAATAGAGAGATAGAGAGGGATGTCCGTTGCAAGAAATTGTCCATAGTGTTTTCAAATGAGATTGCATGGAAGTATATGGATTTTTGTGTAATTACTCATCTACATTTCTCCTGCTAAACTTTATTACTCATGCTGCCTTTGATCTCACAGCATTGTTTCAGGGAATGAGAGACACTTTAAAAGGTTTGCTTTCCGAATCAATGCACATACGTCTGATCAAATGAAATATTAGTATTTTTGCCACTCATGCATTCTCTAAATCAAAGCAAGTTTGGTTCTGGCTATGCCAATGCTACTAAAGTCCCTGCTCAGAGACTGATGGGTCCCAAGGCAGGTGGTGCAGGATGACTCCCCTCCCAGTGCAACCTTCTCTTCAAAGAGCTGGACATATCAATGTTACCTATCAGCTGGTCCAGGTCTCCTCTGTGGCCCTGTGACCCAATAGGCCTTTAATGACCAAATAATTTTGTTTTGAAGTACATAAAGATGGAGATATCACAGTCTGCTTATAAAGTTTTTCATGTAGAGTAGGTCGGAGCACATGCCTCATGTCTCAAAATGTAATAATGGCACATAGTGGTGCTTGAGCCTAGAAAGGTGCCTGGAATAGTCCTGGGGGGTGTGGGACAAGGCAAACCTTTAATTACCTTGTCACAACAAGCTGCGGTCCTGCAGACTAGAGCAAACTATTCCTCAACCATACCTGGCTTTGTCTCAGAGGAAATGTTGAGTGCAAAGAGGACAGTGAGTGGTGGTCAGTTTAAACCACCAATCTGAGAGCACACTGAATTATTATACATGCTAGATCCTAGTGTCTTAAAAAAGAATGGTACCATAGTGGTTATTCCGATCCTAAGATGCTTCCTATCTGGAGCTAGGAGAGCAGAAATAACACCTATTATTATGAGTAAAGTTTGGTGTATAATTTTTTTTTATTATAAGTCTATTATAACTTCTTCAAACACTAATAATTTTCGCATAAGTTTTCCTGTATTTTAAGTAGTTATTTTATTTTAATGCTTCAGTAAAAATGTCTCTGTCATTTAAAATGCAAATTACTTTAAGAGAAGAAAAACATTTTTCTTTTAAAAATAGTATTACAATTTGCTTCTTTGAAGTGTTCTAGTGCCTTTGGGCTTAGGAGCAGGAGAGCTACTTTGTCAGGCTGCTTTTCTTCTATCCTTATGAAAATACATTTAGTTTGGAAAAAATTATTAGACTCTGAAAAGCCACAGGTTCATATACAGTGAAGCATGCCATCAAAAAGCCTGTTGTTGAACTTTCTGTGTGCTCAGGTGCAGAAAAAGTTCACAAATCTCACAGACCTTGATCTATGGAAAAAGTACAACAGCTGAAACCACGACTTTGGTACTGGTGCAGCAGGGCTTGGCAGGGAGGTAGGGGTTTCAAACCTTTCCAGTGATTTGTTAATAATTCTGGATTCATCATGAAGTAGTATCTTCATAGATACTTGTTCTGTCCTTTCCTCCCCCTCCTATTCTCTGGTAGTTCTTCCACACAAAGAATAATTTACTTTCATCAACTATGCTTTGCATCAGAAACTCTTGGTTCAGATCGCCAGCTTAAAAGATCTGAATAAAAATCTATTCACCTCCAAAGCCATCCTGAAGTATGGAATTATTTGTTCATTTAGAGGTAGATTTTCTTTTTTTAAGCATCCATTTCCTTTATCTTTTATTTTAAAAGATATTTTACCCACACAACTGAGATCAAATATGGCTTTTTATTTCAGCCTTTGTGTCATGCTGATAATCTATTAATTGTTCTCATTATATTTTTATATCTCCTTTATTCATTTCACAGCCTGGATGCAGAATGAAAAACAAGGCAGTAATAAAAGCAAATATAATTTGTTGTTGAGATGAAAGCTAACCAGCCTTTCTGAATTTGTCACCATTGCCTATGTAGTTTTATTTAAGAACAAGTGCAAGATGCTGAACTGAAGCTGCAAGCAGAGCTTGTTTCTGTCATTTCCCATTTTCTATGTGTTTGTCTTTGTGGTTTTGGTGTGCTGTTAATTAACTACTTTTAAAAGAAAGTTAAATATATGAAGCTGCACAGTGCCACACACACATAAATGCATTTAATTGTCAAAACAGCTGAATCTTCCAGGAAGAGCTTTACTATTGCAATTTTCACACTTGAACTACAATTATGTAAGTAACAGACTCTGAACCCAAATGTTACTTCATTTCCAGTGTTTGGATGAATTTATAGCTAATAATTGTATTGTCATTGACATGTTTATTTTTCAATAAGACCTGTTATGTCCTACTGTCAATGTGAAAAAGTAGACTTCTGAATAAGATACTTGACAAATGTAGGGATCTCTCAGTGGAAATCCAGTTGTTGATGTGGCCTTCTCATGCGTTCTCAGACACACCATACTTTTAAAATATTATGATCTTTCTGTATTTGGAACTGAAGACAATATTTTACATGATTAATAATATCTACTATAAGCTGCAGGACAGCATATTTTCATAATGTGATAAGTAAGCATACTGTTACCTTACCAGAGCAATGTAATCTCATTGTGGGAGATAAATGATGAGATGAACTGGTCCATGAATTGGAAATGTGGGTTACAGTTCCTTAGGTATAGACTATATTGTTAATGAAGCAATTTGTTCTGTGTCCACTTGCATTTCATTTGCTGCCATCAACAATTAAGAGATGTTGTAGTAAGGTCATTCCAGATTAAGACCTTGTCTTTGTGGAGATCTCATTAAAATAGAGAGAAATTCTAATTTCTAGCTAAGATAATGTTAATTCAATGGAAGAATAAATATTGTGGAAGCAATTTGTGCAAGAGAAATTAATGTTAGAGGCATTGCTCTCTTTTGTACTAGAAGAAGTAATTCTTGCACAGAAAGACCTTGTATTGAAAATACTAGCAAGAACTGTTACTGTAGGAATTGGCTGGGTACCTTGGCCTAGTTAAGGAAGCATGTCTTGTTGTCTGAGCTTTGCACAGATGTGCAGACCCTTAAATAAATTGAACAGAAAATAAGATTTCTCCCTTTTGCTGGCTGCCAGTATTACAGCTAAACTACAAAGAAAGTAATTTCTCCAACCATCATGCATTTATTTCCAAGTCACCCTCAGAAACTTGTAACACTGAAGAGCGTTGTAATTGACATTTCATTCTAATATACTGGCTGCCTTGCCTGAATTCTGACTGGCTGATAAAGCTCAGGGAAATCCAGAGTCTCATCATGTCCTGAACAATTTCAGTTCAGCCTGGTGGCAATCTAAGTGCTTAACCAGCAAAATAACAAAGACAATATTTGGGGATTCTGCTTTTCAAAATGCACAAGAGCATAGAAACTGAAATAATCAAATAGTCCCTGTATAAGGCAATTATTTTTCAACTTGGAAAGCAGAATGAAGGAAAGATTTAAGAGAATATACATGTCTATTTAAATAAGTAAGTGCACAGGCATGAGTTTATCCCAGCTATAACTTCATTAATGTTACGTTTCAGAAAAATTTCATCATAATATCACATTTTTTAAAGAAAAAGAAAATCAATGATCTTGTCTACAGATTTTACATTACATCCCAGCTACTTGAAAGAAAATGTGATGCACATCAACTCATTCTTCAGGTCATACTTTCTGAAGAGATGTGAATAATTTTACACAGACTTAGTTATTGATCTCCCAGGTCCTCCAGAAATGAAGTGTCATGTCATGCAGCTTGTTCTTCTCTATATCATCATGTTTTCATTCAGATAGGCTTCTTTTCTTGAGAATGCATTACTTATATAATGAACCTTACTTCTTCCTAGGTCTGTGAAAAAATGCTCATTTTTTCCACCTTGCTTTTTTCCGTGTATGTGTATGCCCTTGGCATCAGAAGTTCAAAGAGAAGTTAGGCAATTATGCAGATGCAAATACTTCTCATGTATTTATTTGTATTTGATTTGTATAAATGCTCTGGGATTGGATTATTTTCCTTTTTATTTCTTGTTTTTCTTCTTTTTTTTTTTTTCCCCGTGTTGCAGAATATCAAAATCCATGCCAACCATGTCAATAACGGCATGGCCACTGGTCAGCTGTTTCCCAGTCTGCAAAATACCTTATTTGAATTTGGTTTCTATCTACAGAATTTTCACACATTTGGGTTTTTATTGTTGAGCAAATAAAGAGGGATAATAAAGTGATTTTCTTCCTAAAAGAATAAGCTCCTTCATCCAGAGTAACTCCCCAGGTCTTACATTTCAATGTCAGGCTGGAAAGCATCCTGAATGTCTAGCTGTCAGGCAGATTACTGTGGGTCCAGGGCTTCTCACAGGCTCAGTGGAGTTTGCTACTGAGCCAAGAATCCCAAAACTCCAGTGCCAGGTCTTCCAGCTTGTGGGCACAGCTCAGGGAAACGGGGTGAACAGAGAGGTGGCTTTGCCTTGTCATTCTTCTATTAGGCCTCTGAGAATAAATTCCTGCTAATAAAATAAAGGTGCCCTATGTTGTTCACCACCACTGAGGGCAAAACACAAAACAGGCATAAACCTGCCTGTAAATATAATATGCAGCTTCTGCTCTGTCAGCAGGTTTGTTAAAGGTCTCTTACCCATCCTAACCCCCGAACTGCACCCAGGAACTGTTTGAAAGCATGCTAATTCATCAAGACCACAGCAAGGATGGGTTGTTCCGGGGAGCTGATAGCATACACAGCCAAAATATCCCAGCTGGGGAAAGTGTCCTTCAGATCTGTATAATCTGAGAGCATATGCTTAGCCCTGAACCTTTAGGACTTTGATTCCCATAAGAAGTCACACTCAGAAATTTGTGCAGCAAAATGATTTCCATTATTCTGAAATGATATTTCTACTATTTTCCCCCTGTGCACAATTAAAAAGCTAAAAGTGTATTTTATCCTAAAAAAGCAAGATCTACTATAGCCACTCTTAATTACTTGTGAGAACATCACTCCATTTCTCAGTCCAGTAATTTATGTGTCACCTTGAGCTCTCATTTCCTTGAGGAACTTATTATATCTACATTTTGTTAAAAGCTTAATGCATGATAAACAATTTCAGGGGAATACACCGCTGCTCTGCTACATTTGAGCTGCTCAGAAGTAACTGTCCATGTGCCTGCCTTACCTTGTGGAACCCTGTTGGGAATCAGAACTGTTCAACAAGGCAAAATGCCAGGTCCTACACTTGGGTCACAACAACTCCATGCAGTGCTTCAGGCTGAGGGAAGAGTGGCTGGAAAACTGCCTTGAGAAGGACCTGGGGGTCCTGGTCAACAGCAACTGAACATGAGCCAGCGTGTGCTCAGGTGACCAAGAAGACCAATGTCATCCTGGCCTGTATCAAAACTAGTATGACCAGCAGGACCAGGGCAGCGATCTTCAAGAAAGAGTCGCCAACACTGGAAGAAGTTGTCCAGGGAAGTGGCTGAGATAACATCACTGGAGGTATTTTAAAGACACGTAAGTGAGGCATGAGACATGCTTTAGCAGCTAATTTGGATGGTTGGACTCCATGATCTTAAAAATCTTTCCCAAAGTAAACAACTTTCTGATTCTATGGCTCTCATTCTCTATCTGTTATGATGTGATCTTTCATTTCTGTACTCTGGGCTACTGAATTAAAATGTAGAGAATACAAAAGTTTTGCAAAAATTATCTGATCTAGTAAATATAAATAAATTTCAAATCAACTGTGTTCCTTTCCAAGGAAAAAAAGCTGGCAAAATTCAGCATAAAAATCAGATAGCTTTGTTTTAAAATGTCATATTCTAGATATCACTATTTATGCTCAGATTTCGTTTGTTCATATTCACAAAGTTTGATTCTAAAGTTTTTTTCTATATAATGCAATAATAAGGACTAATAATGAATAATAATATTAATAATATTGCATCAGATTGAAAGATATATAAACCTTTATGTATAGTCCTGAAATTGAAGTAGGATCAAAGAAAATAATTTGCTGCTACAGTAGGAAACTGTCAACTTTCACACAAAAAGTCATTAACTTTTTTCTCTTTTGAATTATAATTTTGTCACTTTCATATAACACTAAAGTAATAGATTTTCATTATATCCAGATTGCAAAAACATTGACTATGGAAAAAGCAACCGGGCTCAGATTAACAGGAGCTGACAAGCTGACCAAAGAGGAAGTGGCAGCATGGCTGGCACCATGGCTCAGTGGTTGTGACAGGCAATTAGTGAACAGAGCAGAACAGATGTAACAGGAGGCAGCAACAATTTTCTGAAGTATTAGCTTGCTCACTGTGTAGTGCAGAAACTGATACTGTTTGCTGATACAAATAAATACTAATATGATCTTGAGAGGGAAAGAGAGACTGTGCAGAGTCATCTTACAGGATTGAAAAACCCACTACAAAACAACAACAACCCAACTATACAAGCTCTGGTAGACTTAAGGGAAAACAAAACAAAAGTGTCTTTTGGGATTTTGAAGATGAGATTAAGATTCTTGCCTCATTACTGCACTGTAACGAGCTTTGAAAAAATAGCATTCTATAGATAACTTGTAATAGCATGTTCCTATTTCACAGCACTCAGAGAGGATGCTCAATGTTCTTTTTATTTCTCCCCTGTTGTTCTGGAACAGACTCACATTACTGCAACTGCTCGAGGTTGCTGCTGGTTGCTGTGCTGATACAGAGAGAGGAGATTGCTATGTCCTTACCTAGATGGTCAGAGGAGAGAATATCAATCATGTGTGAGGTTTTTGTGGTTACAAGCGTTGCATTGTATTTTTTAAAACCCAGCCACAAAATCTGTACCTTGTTTTTTAAGATTGTTTATTAAAAGCACAGATCTCACAGTGTGCTAAATTAAATTATTTAACCTCAGGAAACTTAGGAGTTGTGGTTCTGGAAGGATCTGGATGGATGTCTTCAGTCTCAGAGGACAAAGTTATCAATATACATAGGGATAACAGTTACCATTTTCTACTATTCCAAGAATGGTTATGATTTTTCAAAAAGTAACAATGAAATTAATATTGTTGTTAACAGTAGAGAGTACAGTATCTTCATTCTGTAAATTGAGATAAATTCTGTATATTATGGGAGCATACTTTTTTTTAGAACTGGAAAAGAAAATGGTCAGTCTTTTATGTACAGTCCACAGAATCACTATTTACATCTCGTATTGACAATATCAACAACACAGTAATTTTCTCCATTCCCACAAAAATAGAGCATTTACCTGCAAAGTATTACAAATTAGACCAACCTAGAAGTCTTACCTTCTGTGCTGAGTAAGGATAGGACCTTAAGTGAGTTTCCTACCAGCAGGTAGGAAATTTGAGGATAATTTTTATGGTATCAGATCAAAAATAGTCATATTTTTTCTGTCATTGTTCTTCGCTCACTGAGGGAGCATATTTTACAATAATGAAGACATGATTTGGTGTCATTCACCATGGTTATGACACTTTTGTTCTGCAAGGACTCGTGGAGGGGGAAAGCTACCACCAGAGCTAGGACATCCCCTCTCTGCCTGTGGCTCCAGCTGGCTGCAGTGGAGGTACAGACGATTTCTGGTAACTACTCACTTTCTGGATTAGTGTTCATGGAGGAGAACCTTTCTTATTTTCTTTTTAGCTCTTGCTTTTAAATACGGGGGCTTGGGTGTAAATAATGCAAAATATGCTTAGCATGCATCCTGTTTATTGCACTTGTTTCTCTTAAATGTGCTGTCTCTTATGAGGGAAAAAGGCTAGGCCAAAACCAGACAATACTGTTTAACTCAGTGGAAACAACCACATGTGAATACTTGAGAAATATATAATTTTAATGTTGTTTTATTAAAGAAGGTAAAATTCATTCATATAAATGAACCAGAAATTTTTCAACTAAACTGGAACAAGATTAAGCCCCAAAGGATTCCCTAAAAATTGGAAGAATCATATTAATCATGTCAAGGTTTTCTGTTTTGTTTTGTTTTCTTTACAAAAATATGTGTGCATATATGTAAGACACAACAAGAAAGATGGGATTTGAGAGAATGATATCTTCTCTACCTAGTGAATAATTAATTCATTTCACATTTGCAAGCTGAGAAAAGAATAGGTAAGTGTGGGATATCCTAGCAAATGGCTTCATGAGAAACTGACAATGTCACTACCAAAACAATTTAAGGAAATGGGGAAAAAATAGAATGCAGAGACAGTTTTTTGAAAGGAGACAGGATGACTAGCTAGTTGTAAGCCCTATATTTAGGTTGCACAAAACTCTACATTGTAAAGGATTTGCATACCTAATGTTTTCAGAAGCTGAGGTTTCTTCAATGTATGCAACAGGCCTTTTGATATTTATCAAAGATAACTTCAGCTGTGTAAGTGGACTTTCTTTGTCCCTCAAAACTTGGTTAAGTCTTTCCCTCAGAGCTAATCTAAAGGATGGTGATTTTTGGTGCAGAAGATAACTGGGTAAGAAAGAGTTATGACTGGAAAAAGAACTATAAGGGAAGGCTTGAGTTTTTGAGACATTATAAATTTATAACTGTGAGCAGAAGCTACTTGAATCTGTTTCTCTATGAAACTGTATGGTTTTGTATAGTTGATTTAATTCTTGTAGCTGTTACTGAGTGGTGTTTACTTATTGGGTCAGGCAGGATAGGTAACAATGTTCTCTCTTCTATTCAAAGTTCAAGTTGTTAGTAAAAGTTGAAGTGGCTTAGAAGAAGAAATAGATGAGAATATGGTTTTTCTCTTTCATGTAAGCCAATTCTTTGCAAAGGGTGGTCATAGACCTATTTTCCCTGCCTAATTGCAGTTCTCGTGTTCACGATTTTCAAAGCTGTTCCTCCAATCAGTTTTGTTCTCTCCCATAAGCTTTGCCTCATTTCATTGCTAGGGCCACGTTTCTCTGTCTTCTGAATTTTCTGCCTAGCTACATGCCCAGTGCTTCGAGGCCTATCAGCATGAGTGTTTCCTTCTTTCTATTTCCAGCTATTGTCTTAAAGAGCCCCGTTTGCCTCCTAATAAAAAGGCTTGGTCTTGTGACAACTTTCTGCCTGTGGCTGACTACAGAAGTCACAAATGACTTATGGCATAGCAGCACTTGATGGCTGGAATTGCGCTGTAAAAGCAGGAGCAGCAGCAAGGAACAGCAGTCTGGCACTTGAAATAGTGAGAATGGCAAATAAGAATCATGGGGAGGATTCACGGAAGTGAATAATGAAACAACGGAACTGAGTAGAGAAATCAATTTGTGGTGGATAATCATCACCTAAAATGAAGACAGAAAAGGATGCTTGACTTTTTGAGTCTGTAGAACAGAATAGCAAGTGGCAGGATCAATTCTGGAATATTGTGCTGCTGTACAAATGATCTAACATACCTTGACAAAATTTTTATACCGGAAACCTCAAGAAAGTTTGGTTTAAAAGACTGGACCTTTACTCCTCCTCTTTTCTCTTCATTGTCTCTTTTTCACCTTAAAGCATTAGATAATTTTCTGCCTCACTCTTCTCTTTAGTCAATGCAGGCACTGGCCAATCATCCAGTTTCCCTTGGATACACACCCTTCATGGACTGGTACCCAGCTGTGGTACATGCATTGCTCCAAACAAGTCTCATGGCAATTGGTAGATAAAATGTTTTTCTTGCTCTACTTTCTTCCTAGCTACATGTCCAAGACCAGTTGCAGTCTTTCAGAGTTTCTAATTCAATTCTGGTCCGCTGAGTCACAGCTTATTATTCTAGAGAGCAAGAATATGTATGAAAATGGCATCTATATTTTTGGAAATAACCTGTTGTTAACTTAATGTATCAGACACATTACAAAAATCAGTGCTTGTGGCCTGTGGTATTCCTCCAAGGTTAGACATGAAATCCTTTTTTGCTGTGCCAGAAACAAGTATTTTCAGAGGTCATAGACGTCATAGACTCATCTAGAATTGCTGAGCTGGAAGACTTTTTGTTACCTGTAAAAGACATTGAATTTATCATTTACGATGTACCTTGATAACACAGGAAGAGTATGATTTATATTTATGAAAGTACTCTCCACCTAGTAGATTTTTCTTTTCCCCAAATGATTTTATATTTTGTGATCAAGGGAAGATTACTTGTCACCAATTAAAAACCCCCACTGAATAAATAAAAATACTTCAAGAGAAAGAACAAAAGGCATATGCTAAGTTTTTCTAAAAATATTTATATATATTTTAAGTCAAACCAGTTATAGACTTGCACTGTGAATTGTGTCTATGGCATTTCTAATAGAAACAAGAGGTACTAAAGAAGTGCAGTGCAATAGCCCAGAAAGAAGTGCAGATTTTCTCAGCTTAATTAAGAAAAAAGTTGTTTGAAAATGCAAATCCTGCATTAACAGCAGATAATTAAGATTTAAAAGTGAGTCTTCATGAGATCCAAGATTAGTTTCATTTGCTTACTTTGCTTATACTTTGTAATAATAACCTTGTGATAGCTATGAGCTAATATCAGCTAGTATCTGACAAGCCTGGATTTTCCTTATGAAAATGGGATAATATATAGTTTTATACTAAAGGACTGTAATTCCATATTTAGAGTGGAGAGGGCTCTTAATAATTTAATTTTGCATTGCTTTATTTGTGGCTGTAGATGTTATTTACAATAAAATGTTAATTTTGTCAAATGCTCTTCTATAACAGTAAATCTTACAGTTTCTGAAGGTCAAAATATATGTAAAGAATTTGCAGATATTATAGATGGGGGGAAAGGCATCGAAAAAGCAAAATCAAAACATCCATTAATTTTGTTAATTTAGATGAAGATGCTACAGAGTTATTCTTTTAAAGTGTTTAACGTTTTTAATACCCTGACTCCTTTTCTTTTACCCTGACTCCTTTTCTTTGACTCCTTTTCTTTTTTTTTTTTGGAGCAATTAGCAGAGAAGTTTCTCAGCTCTCCAGCAGTGTGTGTTGCTAAAAGAGTGAATGACTATGGCCTAGTTTTGGTCAAGTCTGTTAAAGGAAGACCAACAGTGAGAATTAGACATAGAGCTGGGATGGAGAGTTTGGAGGATATCCTCCTCCAGTTTCCCGTAAACAAATGCTTCCCCACAAAATTTGAACCTTCATGCAAGGAAAATTACCACAGCACAGCCCAGGCTTCTCAGCTTTTCAGCTGTTAGACTCAAAATCTTGTTACTGGCAAAAAGGACCTCTCAATGCCTATATACATTCAGTCACAGATGAATTTATGTTGGAAAAGACCTTTAAGACCATGAAGTCCAGGAGTTAACCCAGCACTGCGAAAGTCACCACTAAACCCTGTCCCTAATGTCTTACCTAGGCAGGAGTTGTCAGCAACCTGAGCTCTTCTCTGGGAAGAGTTTTATTGAACTAATCTGTTTGGTTTGCACTGAGACATGAACCACCATCAAAACTGGTCTTGAGCAGGGTGTTCACTCTGTGAAATCCTGTTGCTGAATCAGGAGTGACAGCTAGGGTGTTTGTCTGCCACATATTAACCGTGCTCCCAGAAATGTCCTACAAATTACAGAATTGCTGCCTGTTGTGCACAGGAGCTTCTTCGAGGTTTTATTCATTCATCCTTTTCCCCAGGCGCTGCTTTGCATGTACTGTAACTCTCCCATGCAATGTCTCCTGATGTAATCCATCAAAGTTTGCTTAGGTGGGAGGCACAGCCCCTTTACTTTCACAGTAAAGATGTAGTCTGTTGAGATTGCTGGGAATTGTGAGTGGAAATTAGGCATGCCCACAGAAACATATTATATGTTCCTGAAGTCTAAAAGTTCTTTCTTAGAGCGTGTCCTTGAAAAACTGAAGCCCTTCTTTGGGGGAGGAGACAGAGCGCACCAGTGAAAGTCACTTCTTAGACACCTTCATCTGTTCAAGGGCATGCTGGAGAATTGGTGTTGGAAAGCTGCTGCATTCCTGTAGTTTCACCTGCAGTACACAGTTTAAATTAAGTTATATATAATTAGATCAGACATGAAATGGTCTCTAGCACAAGCCCCAGCCACTTTAAAAATGTAGGTAGATTTCTGCCAATATATATTACATTTTATTGCAATAGTTTTTTTCTCACAAATTTAAAAGAGATAATAAATCATAGTGATCATCTAAAAATACCTCTACTCATAGGATGACCCGCCAAAGTTTATCTAGTAATTATAATGACATACAATTTACAGAAAATGTCTTAGATTTAATTTAAATGTTCCAGATGCTGAAGAAGTGGCAAGGGTAGTGGCAATGGCTTAATAAAAAAAAGAATTATAAATTTAAAAGGTTCAGGATGTTTCTATGTACAAGGTGAATCCTATAAAAACAAATCTCAATAACTACTGTGTTGTGAAAGTTGAAGGATATCTCATTTCCTTGAGCAGGGTCCAAGACAGGTAGCTGAAGGTGAGACACAGCAGTTGTACAGGAAGGCAGGTATAGAGCAAAGCTCTATTTGAAACAGAAGGACATCTGAAGAAGCTTGTTTCTTTCAAGATATCATATAAGTACGGGTGTTCAGGTTCTGTGAAAGAGAAAGTCACAGTTTCCTGCTACCACTCAAGACATTAGGGTAACTACTCTAGTGAAATTCAGAAGACATTTTTGCTCTATTTCTTGCTTGGTGGGAAGCTGCTCAGTCCAGCCTTGGAATAACTCAAGCCTTATTCTTGGATTTCCATTCCCTGTAAATCTGACATTAGGATGCAATTCACTTGCTGCAGGTGCAGTACAGACATCCCAGTTTGTGCTTTGCCTGCCACATCTACGTATCCCATTTTGCTTCTCAGTGTCCTCAGGGGTATCAGGAGTTCACTGTCAGAGAGAAGGGATCACTGGAGGTCCTTTCTTAAAAGCCTGGAACGTGATATGTGCCACCTGAAAACAGCTTGAATGCAGGTTAAAATAATTTTGCCCAGACAACATGGATGAGTAGAGTCAGATTTCAGAAATACTTCACACTTCAGCCAGCACTTCTTGTTGGGGAGTCCATAAGTTTTAGTTTGAGCTATATAAACCTATTAAATAACTTCAGTCCACTAGGTACTTGTTATTCCTGAAGTCTTCACAAGATATAAATTCCCTAAATTTGGACTCATCTTCATCTTAGCTCAGCTCCATCTACTTTAAGAAATCTCTGTTTAATAGCTGTCAATTGTTTTGAAATTCTGCTTATATGACAAAGCCTATGTTTAATTCACTGCAATCAGTAGAGGCCTCTAATAACTCTTTCCTAGGAGCTCTTCTGCATTCTGATGAAAAGCCGTTTTGTTTTATCTGATCTACAGATTTTTTTTGTGTGTGTGTGTGTGTGTGTGTGTGTTTCAGGCACTTTCTGAGGTAAGCTTCTCTGACAGGCTGCAGAGACAGACTCTCATGAGCATGTCCCAAATGGAAAAAGAGTAACAAATTAAATTGGAATTTATTTGTTCTCAATTTAGCTGTCAGAAAGAAATCATTTTAATTTGATAATTGTGTTAAATAAACATGAAGTTTTTGGACTGGTAAAAGTATTAGACCCTATTGCGTCTGAAGTTTTGAAAAACAAAATTGCTACACTCTACTGCATGTTACTTTTCAAGGGATGCTGTATTCAGCATGTATTGCTTTCACTTTGCTTTGTCAAAAAGGAAAAAGTAGTCCACCAAACAAAAAAGCACTGTCACAGAAATACCAACAAACATGATGCTAATCTTTATATAATGCCTTTTACATTGAAAGAGAGCATCCCAGAACAGGAACGGACATGGAGACATATACATACACTTTTTCTTTTTGTGAATTTGGTCTAATGCAGTTTTGCCTGAAACCACACTATAATTCAGATAAAAATTAGCTTTGTCTAGGTGGAGGGAAGAGATGGAGAAAGGGACAATCCTGCAAAGTTCTGAGCCTGTCTATCCTAAATATCTGTTTATATATTCTTCTGAATCAATTCTCTTTTTCACTTGATTATAGAGGAAGTCTTAGGCAACCAGCGTTAAGCCAAATGCCTGAGTATCAAATGACTGAACTTAGATAAGATAAATTCCACACCCAACTTTTTTTCATTTTCTTCTTCGTAAAAGTGTACACCTCAGAAAGTAAGAATGGCTGTACTGGTGTCCCAACAATGGCCAGTGGGCTTGGGAGGGTTTGGAAGGGATCATCCGCTCCAACCCCACTGCAATGAGCAGGGACATCTTCAAATATACCAGATTTCTCAGAACCACATCCAATCTGATCTTGAATGTTTCCAGGGATGAAACATCCATCACCTCTCTGGACAACCTGTTCCAGGGTTTTACCGTCCTCATTGTAGTAGCCTTCTTTCCTCTATCTAATCTAAATCTACCCTCATTCAGTTTAAAGCCATTCTCCCTTTCCTATCACTACATGCCCATGTAAAAAGTCCCTCTCCAACTTTCTTGTAGCCACCTTCAAGTACAGGAAGGTTGCCGTAAGGCGTCCCCAGAGCCTTCACTTCTTGAGTCTGAGCAACCCCAATTCTCTCATCCTGTCTTCATAGGAGAGGTGCTTCAACCCTCTGATCATCTTTGTTGTCCTCCTCTGGATTCACTCCAAAAAAGGATGTATGATCAGGGAAATAACCTTGACCTTCCCTATACATTCACACTCTTCAGTCACGTGGCACCAAGTATAATTTCTGGCTTGGGGTTTGTGAGGTCCTACCACATTCTGATTTCAGATACAAAAATCTGATGGATGTAATGTGACTGTCGTTCATCAGATAAAGATCGAACATTCAGGATGCCAGTTTTCTCTGTGGCTGTTGAAGATGCAGGGGCAGCTCAGGTAATTGAAAAACGCTGCTTAAGACAGTGTTCACAGCAAAAACAAGGGTGTTTTTAGTTCAGGGAAGCTAAATCAAGATTGTGATCTCCATGTCAAATCTGAACAGAGACAAGCTAGTGTTAACCTCAGACCACAGTCTGAGATAAACCTGAAGAAGGACATGCAGAACTGACCTTCACTGGTCACATCAAGGCATGGATATAGATGGCTATCTTATTGTTTGAGATAGTCTCTTGTTTGTTTTAGTCAAAACAGTATAATTCTGTCCTTGATTTATCCTTACTTCAGTGGTACAATATGGATACTTTTCCAGTTCGAAGGTGACATATTTTCTGTACAAAACAGGATTAGGCTATAGCTTTCTGCTGTGAACTTTATAGGAAAACAGTGTCATCTTGGAAGGTCTGCTGTTATGGGGCTGACATGTTAAGTTTATATTAAAATTACTGTATCTTTCAAGTCAGTTGTATCCTTTCCACAGGCTTCATTTCATGCTAATTTGTTCCCACGTTAACCAGCACATTTTAAAGCTGGCTGTTTCATGACAGAAAGCAATGCTGTTGTTGCCAGGTACAAAGGTGCTTTGAAAGTTATATTGCCTCATTTCAGTGATTGAATAACGGGGTTGGAGTTACCTGAGGGAATGTGTTTTGCCTCTTTTTCTAGAGGTTACATTCCCCAATTATAAGAGCTCTGTCCTTCATTTAGAGAGACAACGGTGGAATGAGATACTCTGCAGGATATTTATAACTGTCTATTCTCAGCTTGCTTCATTGTGGCTAGTTAAAAGAGTAACATATGGCACTGTAGAGAAACAAATTATTATTCTTTGATAACTTACTTAGGAGCAGTTGTTCTAGATGACTTGCATGACAGACTATTAAAAACTGTACAAAATTATTGACATAAAAATATAATAAAGGCATATACTTTCTCACAATTTTCAGCAAACTTAATGTCCTTTAATGTGTTTTTAAACTTCCAGACATTTATCTCTCTTTGTAAAAATCTCAAAGGTAGTAACTTTGATCTATATTCAGAGTAGTTGCTATTTATAATTAATTTGCTGTGGACCAAAGTCCAAGAGAAGGCTGACTGTTCAGACTACCATCTACCTAGGGCTATGAATTTGGAGCTCCAACATAGTCATTTAACAGAAGTGGTCATAAAAACTAAGTTAGAGAGCATTAGTGAAAATATTGCCTCTTTGTGGCATAGCTTTATTAGAAAAAGAAAACCCGTCTTAGCTCAAAACCAACTCTCTTTTTTTCCACTTTTGTTAACAAATCATAGAACATTTCAGATTTTTTAAATTGGAACATTATCCGCAGTCTTATAAGACGCTGTATTTATTTAGAAAATTTGCACTTGAACACAGGCTATAGTACATATTTTACCACGCTACTTCACAGTAGCACGGTTCATAAGTAGAAAGGGAGAAGTTGACTGCCAATTTTGTAGTTTTGCAGGCAAGAAAAGAAAAAGGAAAACTTCTTAAGTGCCATGGAAGAGACTGTAATAGCTCCTTGGGTTATAGATTTAAGTTGTGATAGCACAGGGGCTGTAGTGTTGCTCTGGGACTTGCTGTTGTACTGAGGGCTGAAATTCATGCTATGCTTTTTCAAGCATAATTACCTGGTCTTTAAGTAACTGCAGTGAATTTTGCCCCTGAGAAGGATCATTATCCTGAATGACTCCATTTGACTTCTGATCTGTGCTCAAACTAAAAAACAGCAAACAAAAAAAAGAAGTTAATTTCCTTGTCATCATAAATTATGCCTCTTATATTTGTGGCTAGTTTATTAGAAATACAGTGAGACAGACTAGTATACAATGTTTTCCTTTTCACAAACATGAAAGGCAAGAACATACACATCATACTTCAGGAGGAAAGAACTAAACATCTTCTAGTTAGCCAAAGGCAGAGTTAATTCAGATTTTAAAAAGTTCCTGTTGGCCTCCTGAGTAGGGGGAGTCAGGTTGCTTTCTATGTATCTATCACCACAATCAATGGATCTTCAGAGCTGTCCTCAAAATATTGGTCTAAGATAAAGAAACAGCATATTTTATTGTACGACCAGAATAGTGTTAATTTTTGCAGTAGCCAGGAGGGGACATGGTTAAGACCCAGAGGTTATTCTATACCACCTCATGTCATTGCCGGAGGCAGGGGAATGGGGAGTGTTCCAGGGAGAAGAGGTCTCTTCTGAGTCGGCCCAGTATGGCAGAGGGGTCAACCCAGGTGTTGTTTCTGTGTGAACCATTCTCCTTTCTTGTACCTGACATTAGTAGAGTTGCCTTTACTGTTAATTTTCTTATCTCACTGCTGTTTCCAGTAAATTATTCTTATCTCAACCTGTTATCTTTACTTTTTGTGCCTCTGATTCTCCTCTCCAGACCACTGCAGGGGAGCGGGATGGAGAGAGTGAGTGAGAGGAACATAGTTTCAGTGGGAGCTCTAAACTGGAAAATACCATTCCTAAACCACAACATTTAAATAAAAGTAACCTAATAATATAACTGAAATCTTTTGTTACAGAAAGAGAAAAAGTAATAATGGAGTTAAGTCTGCTGTGTACACACTTCAATTCTTCAGCTTTTCCTGGTGTAATGTTTATACTTTTCATGTACCTATAGGTCTTAAGGTAGGTGACTTTACTCTGGTGGTGGCAGTGGGAGGTGTTAGTGCACTTTGTGAGCATCTATAGTTCTTTGATGGGTGGAATATGATGTTCATATTGGGAATTTTCTTTGTCATCAACTTTGGTTCCATATAGGGGTGGTTTTTTGTTGTTGTTTTAAAATTTTGCTAACACACTTTTATACATTTTTCTTTTTCATTATTTTGGAGACTTACATTTGAAAACTACATCTGAGTTTCTTCTATATGGTGTCTCTTATTCAAAATAGATAACAGTTTCTTTCTTTATTACCTCTAAAACCAGTTTCATTTGCTACCAGGTCTGTGTTTCTTTAGCTGGTTATTGGTGAGTGGTTTATACATGTGAGGTTTCCTATGGCAAGCATGTGCCTTATCTTTGATCAGCCCATGCCTATTCCTCCCTATACCATATTTCCTGTTTCCCCTTCCGAAGACTTCTGTTGTGCCTCAGGCCTGCCTTTCTCTATATTAAATTGTGAGAGAGTTGCAAATACCTCATTCTACATAAAATAATTCCTCAGTATTGCTATATGTATAAAATTATGAGTTTTAAACCACACAGAGTTAGACAAAAGTAAAACAAATTAGCTATGGACACGTGGTCAATTAAAGAAATTGCTGTCAGCTAAATCAAATTAGACAGAGCAGTAGGCAGCTGAAGAAAGTTTCAGACATATAACACCTGGCAGACATCAGTCCAGAGGCCTCACAAGCTCAGTAGAAAGCTTACAGGGTGTAACTTACAGTGGTAGTGCCATAACAGAAGGCTCATAGTTTTGACAGTCCCAGTAAAACAGCTGAAACCCCGTACTGGTGTTTATGCCTCTTCAAGGCCTAAGCATGGACCCCACCATCTCGCTGCCTTTCGTTCCACTGCTGCCTTCCTGCAGGAGCACCACTGAGCAGGAGGCAGGCTGTACTTCAGCCATTTCTTAGTAATTCTCTGCATATCCTCCTACAGCTTCCTTTCCCTGAGAACAAGCCACTTCAAGTGGTGGTCCCACACTCTATTAACACCTCATTTACAGTGGTGTGAAGATGGGCATTATGCAACGTGAATAAATAAAGTGCATTTCAATGAATCCAGATTGCAAGTCACTGAAGACAGTTAATAGCTCCCCCATGGGAGGTAAGGGAGGCAAAACCTACGTATAAGATAAAAATATCAGAAGATCATTCACCCTTTTAAAACTCTAAACCATTTTACATAATTGCATGCAAAACAGTACACTTAATGACTATTAAGTTTTCATATTTCAGCATTAAAATTCCAGGAAAGGTCACAGAGAAGATTGTTCCAAAATTTTGCAAATGTGCAAACCAACATTTTTTATGCTACCTCTTGATACAGGCTATATTCAACACAGAGAAAGCAACTTCTATTAAATCATACTTAGGAATATTTTCATAGAAATGAAATAAGATGGTCTTCTTTCCTCTACAGAGTGCAGGTAATCAAGCATCTTTGCAATACTTACCTAATCTTATTCTGAAAAATAGAACTCTTGTCTTGAAATCCCCTTTCTCATAATATTGATAATAATAATGGTAGGAATTCTAATAATAATGATGCTTTCAGCACAAGGTTATATTTTAGCAAAGATATATGAAATGGAATGGAAAATTGGTTTTAAAGTAGAAGTCACCAGGCAGTATTAACTCTAAAAATTGCTGCATTCTCTCTTTCTAGTAAGTGTTGATATGTTTTACATTCTAACATCAAATTAAAATCTTTTCTCTGTCCTTTTTCACAAGGAAGGAATAACAGCATAAAAAATATAATAATTTAAAATACAGAACACACATTTAAAATAAAATGTAATCTGTAATCTAGTTGTTCCAGAGAAAACTCCATCTGCCATAGAATATTTTAGAACTTGCTCCACTGGAGCACATTATTCTTCCCCCCCTTAGGCTGTCCAGTTGCACTTTAGAAAGCTCAGCAGTTGGTATGATCATTTCTTTTAGACTTTAGGCTATGAAAAATCATTTCTGATTAAACAGACTTGAGGAAAGAATTGCAGCTGATTATATATTGAAGGCATGTCAAAAGGGACATATTTTCAACTCTTGTGTGTCCACATACTTTCTGGATTCTTAAGGTCTCCCCACATTACTACCTCTTAAATAGTTTTATCTTTATCCTGTTTTTCTTAATGTATATGTATTTTGAAGTATTATGATAATTATCATTATTCTGTCTTCATTCTTTGACTCATGTCTAATTTGCATTCATAAATATGATTCTTTTTAATGTGATTGGTAATATATGCTGACAAGCATTTTTTTTTTAATTAATCAAAAAGAAACGCGAGTTGTACATTAATAATTCTCCATTTTGTGTAGCATGAACTTGTAGGTGCTCCACAAAATATCACTCAATCAATGAGAAGAGAGGAAGTGGAACCAAAAGGTTAATCAGCTAGCAAGGAGAGAATTTCCTTGCAATGTATTATGTTTTATCTTTTGAACAGCAGCAATTCTGACCAGCACATTATTGATATATGTATTAATGCATTGTAATGCATTGCTATACTCAAATATAAGGGTTCAATTGGTCAAGTTTCTATCAAAAATGCTACATCTGGTGACAGCCTTAATACAAGTGCGATTGTGGTTATTTTTTGTTCCATTATATAAGAAAACTGCATATCTAAATTTCCCTGAAATTTAAAACCAAACTGGATACATAACAAAGGAAGTATCTAAACAATGGGCCTCAACAGTCCTGATAACCTCTGCCGTATCTTACAACAATATTAAAAGTAATTTGTCTATTCTTCCTCCATCATTACACTGTTTCATGTCACAGCAATATGTTGTACCAGGTTTGTTATATTTTTGCAATTGCTTGATGTTGAGTATCAGATAAAAAAATATAACTTTTAAAATATAATTTCTTATGTCTTGTTGGGTGTCTTCAAATACTATTGCCATTCATATAGGAAACTCCGGGCAATTACCAAAGGATATAAGACACCCTGTGTGCCACAAAGGCTGACTTTCAGGTATTGTAGTCTGGTGCAAATTGTTTATTTTCATATAATACTTGAGAACCTTATTTTTATTTGTTATTTTCCTACTTTTTTATAAGGTCTGGAAATTATTTCTGAAGTTTACAAATCTCAGCATTGTGTCTTGCCAGGAAAACTATACAAAAGTCAAAACACAAAAAATGTGTGGGAAATTTAATATGACCTGCTTCAAGATCCAAAGAAATAGAAAGAAACAGGAAAACAAAGAGGGCTGTGTTTTTAAAAGTACATAGCTTTGAATTTAACTTTTGCTCTTCATACAAATCCTGCCTATGAATTCAAAATTCTTAGAAATTGTGAAGTTAATTACCAGACACAGTATTTCAAAGACACCTGTAATATCTGTGAAACTCTTAGAGCGAAATTGTTACTAAGGGATATATATCTCACCTGAGAAATTTATCAATTTATGTGGTTGACAGCTATATATATCCTTTTTGCATGGGTAAAGTTGTTTTTCTGCCCATCTTTGCTCAAAAAAGGTCAAAGATGGAGTTATGAGTGTCCATTTCTTAGGTGAACGGTAGGTGATATAACAGTTCAGTTTCTCTCTGAGAGCTGCCAAACATAACTGGTAGTATGTCCTCCACAAATTGCATGATAGTGAAGGGGAAATGATCCTTTTGGCAGATCTGCATATGTTTTGCTACGAACTGTCTTTGCTGGAACTGCATAAAATATTTTCTGTATTTAGCATCTTGGCAGTGTCTACTGTATGCTATTTCTCCATCCGGCTGAACTAAGTGTTTCTCCCTTTGTGACACCACATTGTGTGGGTCTGGTTTCCTTCAGACCTCCTTCTGCGTGCTCATGTAGCTTTTTCACTACACCTAGTGCATGCCAGTGGTAACATGAGTATTTCAACAGCTGTGCCCCCAAATAAGCTTGTGGCTGTGTTCATTATTACTGGTGTTGACAGACCAAGCTTGGTCTATAGGCAAGCATAGTCCAGCTGTAAATATATTTTTTAAAAATCCAGGCATGTGTCATGATACTGGAGCAGCAGGTATTACACTAAATTACCATCTGTTTTGTCAGTATCTAAACATACTTTTTAACTTATCTATTTGTTTTTATGGGTCACAGAGATACAACCATATCTGCTTCTTTGTATGCATCATACTTTTGTTATTGTTTTCCACCAAAGAAGAAAAGATGCAATAACAGTGGTACCAAACAAGTAGAAATAGAAAAATAATGAGATTTAAGATAATCAGTCCTTCCTTGGTGGAAAGAATAGCAGGCTTTTGCTACCAAAAATAAGTCAGATCTCTGGAAAGCTTCTTGCTATTACTGAGATAGAGTGGCCCTTTAGAAGTCTTTTGATGGTTTAGCAAAAAAAAAACAAACAAACAAAAAAAAAAAAACCACAACAAAAAAGAAAAAAAAAAAAAGAAAAAAAAAAGGCAAGTATTTTCTCACATACAAATTCAGATTTCTCACATTCTGTATTCACTAAAATCTTCACCCAGTACAATCCTTTTATACTAATCTCTATTTCAAGTGAAGAGAGTAAAGCAAGTGTTAACTTCATTATTACATCTCCTGCTATAGTACCTGTTTGTGACAAAATCTAAACTATTGACCAAACCAGATCTTTCTGACATTCTGGTTCTAGTCCTAAAGAGATCATCTTGGCAGGGATTATTTTACAGCCATACAGGGATTCTCTGTATCCAACACCAGGCAGTGATTCTGTATAAATTAGCTGCCTCTCTCTGCCCTTTCCAACAGAAGAAGAGTTTCTTGCAAATTGACTGCAAAGCAAGTTTACTGTGTTCAATAATACTCTTTATGGAGAGAACCCAATATTTTATATTGACAAAACATACTCAAGGGCAAGGGCTGATTAAAGCCAAACAATTAGTAGCAAGACATTCAAACTGTGCAGGGCTGCTTGTCTATCCACGGCACTGTGTGACAAGGATGGCTCCATGCTCAGCAGCTACTTTGAACACACTGCTTAGGCTGCTGCACTGAAATATGGATTTTCTGAAACCCTGCTTGTCTGGCAGTGGCTCCTTCACCTGCATGATAAGATTAACACAGCCACTTGAAGGACAGAGAAGCTTTGCCAGTCAAGTGAAGATTAGCATCTTTTACACTGGAAAACACCTGAAATTGACAAACCTTTTCTGTAAAAAAGAAGACACACACAATACTAGAACCAAGACAAATTCTTTAGTATCTATAAGTTCTTGATTTTCAGTGGGGCTTTTTGGTTAAGAATAAATGGTATTCACGAAAATTGGTTGAAGTACAGCAACTACTGAACAATTAATACATAAATTTAGTTGAACTTGAACGTTTATGTCAAGAGAAACTATTCCAAAATGTCGCAGTTATCAAGCAAGGTAGATAGAAAACTCTGCTCTGCCAAAGTATTTCTGCCATAAGTCTGCAAGAGAAAACTCACAAACCCACAAAGCATACTTTCCCTGTACTGGAAAATGAAATAGACCTTGAAAGATTACAGATAAAATAAAGATACAATAGGTACAATCATGAATAAAAATAACAAAGCAATTTCACTATGATACTAGGTGACATCAGCTGCACTTGTTTTGTGAATATCAGATACTTGGATACTTTATGCCAGTATCAAACTCAATAAAACCTAAAAGAGAACAGAAGTAAATTGCTTTTATGAATGTGTCTTGAAGCAATTTGCTCTTATTATGTCAACATGAATTACTGAAATTAGCTGGAATGTCAAGAGACTTTAAAAATAGAGAAAATACAGTGGGCTATTGTCAAAAGTTCTGTGGTGAATTCAGGGGCTTCTGGTCAGTCACTATTTTTTCCACTTAGACTAGTACAAAGTATGGACAAACACTGAGCTTTTCATTGGTAGTTTAGGTCAGTAGTGACCTGCAATGCACTTTCCCTGACCAGAGTTTCTCCTGAGCAAAGCTTGCCAATCACACAAAATTACTTAGTGGTTTTGGGATCCCGACATATATATAGACAAGGGAATTAACAGAGACTACTACCAAGCTAATTTAATGTGTACCATAAATCAGAAGTGAAAGTTAGTCTCCCGAGGGGTGAAAAAGGACCTAGTGCATTAAAACACTTTGATACCTTTGATCTTCATTGTTCATAAAATGAACTATTTTCTAAACACATTTAAACAGAAACGGAAAGATACACCACTGAAATTAACCCCGGTCTTTCTAACCTTTCTTTCTTTTTTAGCAAATTATGGAACTTCAATGCTGTCCTAGACACAGATATGTGATTGTTCCACAATGTTCAAAAATCCTTATCTGATTCTGGTTTTATGCCTAATGAGTGCAGAATCATTATTTTCTTTATATAGTTCTCTGCTTCTGTGTAAAAGAAAACTGTTGTACTCCCATTTAGACTGCTAATACTTTCCAGTTTTCCTTCAGTTGATACTGTGGGAGATAAGAAAAGACTGTATATACACCCTTGCCCTTGAGCAGACTGTGCACCCATGTAAGTGAGAGACCTGCTGAGGTTAATGGAATTGTCAATTTAATATTATCATTCCACTTTCTATGATTTCTGTTTGCAATTAACTACGTGTGGCGTTTATTATAAAATATCTAACTTATTAATAACAATTACATTTAATACAGCCATGCAATCACACATATACATATTTAACCTTCAAATTACATTGATCTTTTATTTTAATTGACTCACCATTACAGGGGTTTTTTTAAATTGATGTCTGGCTATATTTCAAACAGCTTCCATGTTTATGAACTTTGGCCTATCTTAATAATTGTTGTTTCCATAGTGATTTATTTGAATATGATTTTTTTCCCAGTTATCCCAATTTATGAAACCTCACTAAGTATTTCAGATGTAGGTAGAATTTTTGATTCTTTTTTGTTGCATCTGTGAATAATGGTGAAAAATTGCGCTTTATAAAATGACAAAATGAAGGCAACAATACTGAATATATATATATGTGTGATAAAAAAAAGGTCAACCTCTACTGAGCTTACAAAAGCATGAATGTCAGTGCATACATGGCCTGACTGAGCAGTTATAGTGAATCCATACAGCTACATATGCCCACTTCTGTGGATTGTACTGCAGCCCTGGCATCACAGATACCACTGTCAGGCTGAATCCTCCTCTCAGATGTCCTTTGTTTGGAATGTGCAAATCTACTGGGGACTCAAATAAATGTGATGAAGCATCTCATTTCCTCTGCTCCCACTTCCTTGGTGATACCAACAAAGCCATGGCCTCTATGGGAAAGTGAATAAATGCCACCTACACAAGATTACTCAGATGTTGATATATTTGTGATGACTTCAAGTATTTAAAAGACGAACATTTAATTTTAAGGTTTTTTTATCTCTATAGACTGTGATTTACAGGGTGATTCAGAGTATGACTCAGAATGCCTGAACCGAAGCAGTTAAGCACCTAATTTTAGGTACAATCCAGCTGGTCTCAGTCTAGGCTGGTTACACCCCTTCTTAAGATAAATGTTTCTGATGGTTTTAGCTGCGTCACTTCAGAATTTCATCCCCACGAGCTGACATAATGGCTGATTTATATTGATAGCTTTTAAATGACACAGATGAGCTGATGTCCTTAGACACCTAAGTTAGATGCCCAAAGTTAGGACATATGACTGTCAGCTTAGCTGTTTCACTTCAGATACACAAAAAGGCCTCTCTGAGGATCACTTAAGAAAAAGAGGAGGCTTTCTTTAGGAAAACTCTGGAAAGGCCAAATTTCTGCCAAGGTAAAACACAACAGCAATAAACAGCTGCAATTACAATTAAGATACCAAGGATCATCCAAAAGATATATTTCTACTTAATTCTCCCAAAGTATCTAACATTTTAAAAGTGCTCAGAGCTAGGACTGTGTAAACTGGGAATTGAGTCAGGGAATTCTGACGACAATTTTTGTTACAGAGTTTTGATAGCCCTTTTATTGACTTAGACTCAGAAGGCCCAAAAGAAATGAGGACAAGGTGATAAAAAATATAATTTCCTAAACAGTTTTTTTCAGTCTAAATTGGAGGAAGAAGAGAATTCTTCATTTCAGGCTGTGCCTTGGGGAGCAATATTGACTGGTAGACCTCACACTTTTTTGGGGTAGATGAAGAGGTTGTTTGAGGTTGCTTCTGCTAATGAACTGGAGACATTTCACTATAGATATATCTGAGAAACTTTAGGTTGATTTGTTGGGATGAATTATGGGCAAATTGTCCATGGAAATGAAATTCTGCCCAAGAAATTTTTCCTGAGAAGGACATCATTAAATAAAATCATAAAATCATCATATAATCATAGAATGGTGTCCTGGGTTGTAAGGGACATTAAAGATTATCTAGTTCCAAACCCAGTGCCATGGAGAGCAATAGGCAAGATAGCTGAATAACAATTCCTAGCAGGTGTTATAGCAGCTCTGGAGGACAAACCTTTTTGTCAAATTGGAACAAAACATTTTGAAATTTCCTAATTAAGACTTCTGGAAAAGTATTTTAGCAGTGAAAGAATTTATCGCATTTTGAGTTTTTACATCAATATATGTGGAAGACAGCTATTACTTTTACCAGTAATTTATTGCTGTTGGTTATTGTTTCTTGACTGACTTTTAACATTTTATAGGAGGAAAGGAGGCATTGTTATTGCCATTGCACTGGCAGAAAAATTGAAACCTGATTTGAAGGGCACTCCCTAAAGTCAAGCAAGGTTATTGTAATGACCACTAGGGAAATTAATAAACCTTGCAAAAGTTTAGAGTTATTTTTTTAGGGCATATGTGTCTTGAAATGCTCTACATCTCTTAGTTAAAATAAAATTGTATTACATAACCTGAGTGATTTCAGGAGTTAGTAAATGACTGGTTTCTCTTCCTTTGGTAAACAATAATTCATGCAAACAGATTGACTGAGATTTTACTGTGCGACTGAAATGAGAAACCAGTGCTTGAGGCTTTTTACAAGTGAAAATGACAGAATATGAGAAAAAAATGTTGTAAGAGGTGGATGATACTCAAAATACAATAACATTGAGTAAGTTAGGCTTATTCTTTTGAAGCAAATAATATTAAATGAACTGATAAGAAAAAAGGCCACTAGTTTCTTATATGTGGAAAGAAAATAGGCAGTAATATCCCAAATGAGCCCAGATTAGCAAATTTATGAAGTAATTTATGGACAGAAAATACCTGACATCCAAGTCATTTGTAATTATGGGATGGTTTACAAGGAGTTGGAAAAAAAATGAAGACAGATTAAAAGTTTTAGAAAATGTATCAAAAGTTTTGCCAGTTTGTGCTGATTTTAAAGGCTATTTTTCTGGAACAGATTTGTGTTTAGCTTGAGTTCTTATGAAATGCAGGTATCATCACTTGTTTAAACAAACCATACATTTTAAACTCTCATTGACATCACTGTCAGCAAGAAGCAACTGAAATAAAAGAAAAAAAAAAAAGGCAAAAAACAAACAAAAAAGACCCTAATTAAGCACATAAAATGCAAATATCTTGGATGCTTTAATATGGAAAACCAACATACGGTGTTATGTGCATTATTACACACACACACATACAACATGCTCTGTTGCATCACTACAGTCAGAAGAATGAGTTCCATAATTCTTTATGCAGCAGCAAATTACAGGAAAAATTGCTTCCTCTTGATAGGATATGAGAATCTAGTAAACCTGTTTCAGAGCTGTATTTGTCTCTTCTAACTTTAGACTCCTATAACACAGAAATCTGCATCTGAGCTAATCACCTTAGGCACATTTAACATTCTCCTGACCCACATTAGGTGTCTACTTTAGGATGAGATGAAGTCTGAATATAAACCCAAAAGGGCATTTGAAGATAGAAGTAAAAGCACACACTGTGATTATAGAATTGTATCCCTGGAAGTGAGAAAATTTCCCCCTCTGCTTACAAAATTATTAAGAAAGGTGTAGGAAATTAACACTGAAAACGCAGATGCCAGTATGAAAGTTTTTCAGATATGCTGTTGTCTAAAAATAGTTAAGAACCAGTCCTTTCCCCTAATATTAATAAAGATTAAAGTTTGGCACAACAATTATTTCCTAGTTTTCAGAAGTTGAGATTCTGCAAAGCTTTCCATGAGGAGGTTTCACAGATGATTTAATAGCACCTTGAAAATATAATACACTACTTCATAATGTAAAGGGGGCCATGAAATATTTAAATATCAACGGATTAAGATGGAAAATGCCTAATGACTTTTCTTGTGGAATTGTATCCCAACTATTTTGGATCCATTTTTAATCTTAAGGGATCCACCTAACACCATAATCACTGAAAAAAATGTTGCAATAGTTACATCTGTACCAAAATTGCTTTAACCAGGTCTTGAATTAAAAACCACTTGGACTACTACTACTGCAGAATATGAATTCGAATATATCTCTAATGGCAAAATATCCTGAAAAGCTATTAACCAGAAGAATTACTTGGCTGAGCAAACCAACCTACTAAGCAATTTTATGAAAATTAAAATTCATTTCCTACACGGTATAGTAGTTGGTTCACTATAGCCCCAGTAAATAGGTTTTTCTGTTGATGTTTTCCCTTTTTAAATTGGGAGAAGCAGTCCTCCTATTTCTTTCAGTTCAAGAGCCTTAATACCAGCTGAGCAAAAGTGCTGAGGATTTGTGAGAGACATTTAGGTTTTTATTTCATAAGTGTCTACCTGGTAAAACCAACTCAAGTCAAAACAAAAAACTCTCTTTTTATAGCCTTTCTTCATATTCCAGATTTCAGTGCAAAAAAAAAAAAAAAAAAAAAAAAAAAAAAAAGAATTTTTGGATTTTCAGTAAGGTAGAAGTCTTAAGATGANAAAAAAAAAAAAAGATAAAAAGACTGATTTTTGCTTAGAGACCTCACAGACGGAAGAGTCAGTCATTATTTGAGTACTTTTATTCTGTTTAAGATGATAGTGCTGCTGTGGCTGTTTAGTCTGTCTTGAATGTCTCAATATTTTGTGAAAAGGTTACCCTGCATAATACAGGTAACCAGCTTCTGCTAAAGAGCTGTATATGACAAATTGACAGATTATCTGTGGCATTCCAAACAAATCTTCTGGATCTCACAAACACAGACATTTCCAGTCTCCAAGAACTGGATATCAAAATAAGCATCAGCTGTTCGGTAGCTTCATATTTTTCTAATAAGCACGAAGTTAGTGTGGGTAGAAGGTGATGTGTGTTGGTTAATCATTTCAGAAAAGATCTAGAAGTTTCCAAAGCACAGCTATATTTGTGATAGGTGTGACAGGAGGTGACACAGCAGAATTGAGGAATGCTGCAAATCTTTTCAGTTTATAACTGTTTATGCTTTTGAAAATAGGCATATTAATTAACTGAATGTTACTCCTTGCCAGCTGAAGTTACTCCTTGCCAACTGAAGTGTTCACAGAGACTGACCTAAATGTCCAGAAGGTATCTCTGTGTCCCAATAAAGAGATTCTGGAAATACCTCAATGAAAAGAATTCAGACTGCCTTGAAAACTATGTGCATTAATGATTCGAAAGCGTTACTCCTAGTTTTTTCAATTACTAAAAACTCAGAGATGAATTCTCTCCATTGAAAGTCAGCCCCCAATATTCCTGTCTTATAGTTTGAAATGCCTTTGACTCCCAAGATAAATGGAAAATTCTTTTCTTCGCATTGTGCCCAGGAGATTTTATGTAGTGTATTACAAAATAACACCCCAAAAAAATGAAGTTTAGAGAAGGCATTAGGGAAATAAAAGTGTTTTTCAACTAAGATGTATACAATTCAAACAATAGTACTGCATTTGGCAGATAATTAGTCAATGATGTCTTTTGAACTCTGAAAACAAATTTAGAAGGAGAAGATATGCTGTGCTCTAAAAAATGACAGCTTTAACTGTTTAGTGGTTGCTTTTTTGTTTTCTTTTTCAGTTTTTGCTAAAAGTTTTTTTTTTTCAAAGGCAGTTTCCTAACCATGTACTCATAATTATGTACACATGGATAGGCCTTGAGGAAACCATACAGGTCTGTTCCCCTGTATGCTACAGGGTTTTTTTTTTACTTTTTGATATTATTTTACTTCCAATAAGTGCTTTTAGCTAAGATTGACTAAAATTTTTACCTTTAAGACCCTGCTTTGAATCGTCTATAGCTGCCATATTTAAACTATTCAGACTGATATGTCCCAAGACAGATGTCTACTCTAAGATGAATAATTTTGGAAAATTCCAGCAAAAATAGCTCACCAGTTTTGCAATTTTAAAGAATGACATTTTTCCTTTTTTTTTTCTTTCCCTGCATTAATGTGTTCTTTTGAAGCAGTTAACTTGAATATTCTTGGTGTTTTTGAATAAATCTCTCTGCACAAGAATAAATCTTAGCAACAAAAAACTGTAGCAGCAAAACAATCACACACACACACAGACACACACACACACAAACCCTCCCTTTTATACTAACTACTAATATAAATTTAGTATTGTTTAAATATTTTGTATTTGTTTCTGCTTTATCTGTTTCTTCCCTTTTGTCGCCTTCCTCCAGGCCCTTGCACATGACGTTTAAAGCAGCAGGTACAGGAATCTGTGGACCTACAGGAGTAATTGTATAGATGGTTCAGCCAGCTTGGTGCTTCAGTATGCTATCAGAAAAGGACACCACAGATTCATAGCAACAAGAAACCCTATCTGAATGAGTTATTTTCTTTTGCTGGTGTTACAAGAAAGAAAGAAAGAAAGAAAGAAAGAGAAAGAAAAAGAAAGAAAGAAAGAGAAAGCAAGAAAGCAAGAAAGAAAGAAAGAAAGAAAGAAAGAAAAAAGAAAAAGAAAAAAGAAAGAAAGAGAAAGAGAAAGAAAAGAAAAATTAACACAATGCTTAAACCAGTACTTTGACTCTAAAAATTAATTTTTAAAGAAAAATTAATTTTCAAAACATATTAACTGAATGAAATAGAGAATCATGATTAAGACCTACAAGCAGATACACCTTTTTTTTTTTAGGCAGCAACATCTTAACAATGTAACAGGTTGTCGCAGTGAGCGGATGTCGAAACACGGGAAGGCGAAGGGTCAAGTCATAAAAGATCTCATTTATTAATTAAATTCAGCTTTTATATACAAAATGGATTCCCACCTGATTGGTCACTCATTGAACGCCCCCCGTAGCAATTGGCTACCTTGATTCATGAGAGTTTCACTACCTTTATCTTAGTTTATATAAACAAATACATTCTTTCTCACAAGAAAGAGGTTTCTGTGCTGTGACAACAGGTTATCATGATAAGGCTTCTGTCTAATTTCTTTAATTTTCTTCTTAACAAATGTACTTTTTCAAAGCCTTATTCCAACCCTCTGGGAAGATCTTTTCAGGAAAGGCAAAAATGAACATTTTAAAGAAGTACTTTTTAGTAGCCATGGTTGAAAGTTGTACTATTATTCATTTAAAGTAGCTCATAATATGCTAGGCTTTAACTCTACCAATAGAAAGAAAATTGTGATCCCCAAGAAAAATTTGCCTTAGGGTAAAACTGGGAAAAGATTTTAATGGCTCTACAGATTTTGACAGCCTAGTGTTCACAAACTAAACCTCCAGTTCAGCTCACATTGAAAATGTATATGTTTAGCTCTGGTCATGCAAAGAGTTGTAGGCTGAGTCTATTCTCAGCTCCTGGGTGCTCTCCTGTTCACAGCACATGGGAAGAGTGCTCAGTGATTATGCAAACTTTCTTCCTGTGGCAGCCACTCCACATGTACATGTGCAATTCTGTGCATGGAGGAGACAGTGCTTCAGTCTGGAGCTTGAGTAGGGCTAAACTGTTCCCTTGCTCAAGGGAACTTGGGAATGTTCCTCAGTTTAGTAAAATAAACATAGCTTTAGAGCTTAGGAAGAGTCTTTAAATGGTTAAGTATGCATGTAAGTATTTGTAGGATCAAAAGACAGGTAGAATAGAGAAAATTAGATGGAAAGTAAAAATAACTGTTTGCCAGGTTAGGCTGTGTAATGTTCTAGTAACACAGTCTTTTCATGTTAGAGGTATATAATTTATTTCCCCATACCAACACTTCAGCCGTAGTCTTTCAGAGATGTTCCCATTTACTGCTGATTTTAAATTGTAAAGTGACAAAAGACTTTCATTTTGCACATTAGATGTTCTTGATAATTTTTTTTTTTTAAGAGAACCAATCAGTGTGTTGAAATGAATGGAAATCTACTACATCTCATAATATTCAATCATTATTTAGCAGATAAATAATGAAGATGAAAGTTTCTTCATTTTCACTATACATCACTCCTTGCTCAAGTTTGCCACTTCAGCAGCTCTCTGAAAAAGATATGTCTTGCAGCATGCCCTCAAGGGCATTAGTTTTGGACTATTTCAGATTAAAGAGACTTTACTGAGAACACACTGCCAAGAATACTTTCTCTTTTACATCTAGAAGGATCCAGTTTGAGTGACATCTGACACATGTTGTGTTTGAAAAGGTCCTGTAAGAGATATATGCCTGAGAAGACAGTAATGGCTTTACAGATCAGCTGAAAAAGGGCATGCCCTTTCAGCCTTCATGGTCTCATCTGGATGTCCATCAACTAAGACAAGTGATTAAAATAGTTTTACTGCTGTTTGGCTTTATGTCCAGATAAGGTGTATATCTCTCCAGTCTCCAAACTTTTTCCGTCACTCCGTTTCTGTTCTGCATTGAATCCTAGCCAATTCTCTTCCTCAGAAAAGACACTTGGCACCCACAGTAATTAAGAATAGTCTTATTGCCTTATTAAAAGGTAGTTGCAGCAGCATCCCTTGCAATTACACAGTGCACCAGAAGGCACCATACCTAAAGGTCAGACACTAATTGCAGTTACAGAAGGGATTAGCCTGATCAAACATAGATACCTAACCAATAGGTATCTGCAATTGAAGGAGTCACCCAGAAGAGAGAAGAAACAGATTTTTTTAGGCTGTGGTTTATCTGAACTATTTCAGTCAGCTACTTTAGCTGGTTAATCGTGTCCTGAAGAAACTTTGATTCTTTCTATTGACACTAAAGAGACACTTCAGTATGTAGCTCATATGAAGGCATCAGCCTATCTGAAGGTAGGTGAGGTAAATCCTGTGCTGATAAATGTGTGTGTCAGAGCAAGCTGCAAAGTCAGATGGAAGTTCTGTGTCTCTGTGTCTGATTAGACTGAATGCCTTCATCTGGAAATGGTAGAAAGAAGTACCTTTCTAGCTTCTTGAAACCAACTGAGTTAGTGCGTACTTTGCCTTTGAAACTTGAAATTTACTTTTACAAAACATCCTTTTAAATTATATGAACTTGAAATGAACTTTCATCTTTAAATTAAATGAATTGGGTTGGTGTTTCTACAGACACAGTAGCTCTGAAATATTAATGTATATTATCTTTTTAAAACTTCAGAGCTTCAGAGTTGCTTCATTAGCACTTATACAGAGAAGTCATCTTCATAGTCAGGAAAGGAAAAATAAAAGCCAAAACATTCAAATCAGAATGTCTTAGAGCATTGAATCAAAATGAAAGAAAAGTTCAACCATGAATGCTTATCAAGTTTTTCATTGTTTTAAACACCCAAGTTTAAGCACCCTGGTTTACTTGTTGGTTTATGTAAGGACATTTCATTGGGAGACTTTATGTGTCAGTTATGTAGATCTCTATTGTATGGAAATTAATCTTTCTGAAACTTAAACTTTGTAGGAAATACTTTTAACCACAAAGTCTTCAGCAGAACTTTGAATCAGCAAATTCCGATTATGCATATATGATAATTCTGCATATATGGATGCACACAGTATGATTTGCATGTGTAATTTCTGGTTTGTGGTAATCTAGAAAAATGGAACGATAAGTCAAATTAAACTACCATAGATGCCTGGAGTCAAGGAAAACGTAGGAATTTTCATAAGGTTTGTACCGGTTCTCTAAAAGAATGTTAATCTGAACTAGTCTTTACAGGAAGAAAATGGCTTTCCTTGTCCATTTGCAGAACTAGATTTTATAGTCAGTAATTTCAGGAGTAAACATATTCAACTAATTGACAACAGAAAAGGTCAAGTAAATGTGATTAGTATTTTATCTTCCTTTGATATCTGGAAAATATCTGTAAATAATGCTACCTTCTAACATGACCTTCTTGTGTCATTATGTAACATTATATGTGTGTGTGTGTGTTTGTGTATATATATATACACACACATATACATATGACATTAACTTACCATGTTGAATTGTTTTTATAATTCAAAAACCATTTTAGATACTAGTGTGAAATCTGCTGAAGATTTATTTGAATATGGATCTGTAAGTAGATCTAAACTGTGTTCAATGGTAATGATTCTTCAACTCTATACTCTGAGATCGGTAGGGTTGGCACACCCACGAGAACAGTGGTTATTCGTAGAATTTCACTCTGCTGTGTACTAGCATCAAGTAAAGGACCAATATACTGATTTATTTTTTTCCTTTCCTTTTTTCTTTCTCTGTTTATTTTTGTTTTCCCTTATGAAGGCATGTCTAATTTAATTTCATACAATTTCTTCAGTGCAAGAAAAACCCACAGAAAAAATATGTGATATGCTTTATGGATCTTTACCCCATTCCACTTAACCATCTTCAAAGTGCAGAATCAGACTAATCTCATCAAAGTGTCTTCTAGCTTGCAGAGTTTTTCAGTCACTAAATACAGGCTGTTATGCCATACTAATATATACCAGTGGAATAACCACAGAAACCATTAGGTTGCAAAGCACTTTAGAGTCTTTTAGACTTTAGAGTCTTTAGACATCGAGTCCAACCTATGATCGAATGCCACCATGTCAACTGGACCACAGCACTAAGTGCCAAATCCAGTCGTTTCTTAAACACCTCCAAAGACAGTGACTCCACCACCTCCCTGAGCAGTCCATTCCAGTGCTTAACCATCTTTTACGTGAAGAAATTCTTCCTGATATCCAACCAGAACCAGTCCTGGCACAGCTTGAGGCAATTTACTCTTGTCCTGTCACTTTCTACCTGGGAGAAGAAGCTGACCTCCACCTCACTATAACCTCCTGTCAGGCAGTTGTAGAGTGGTAATATTCTCCCTGAGCCTCCTTTTCTCCAGGCTAAACAACCCCAACTCCCTCAGCTGCTCCTCACAGGACTTGTGCTTCAGACCTTTCACCAGCTCCATTGCCCTTCTCTGGACTCGCTCCAGCCTCTCAATATCCTTCTTGAATTGAGGATCCCAGAACTGGACACTGGAATCAAGGTGTGGCCTCACCAGTGCCGTGAATTATGAAGGGTAGATAAAATCAGGCATGGAAAACAATATTAAAGCAAAAAATACTACCTTTTTAGCTACCCAAAGCAAGGAAAATAACTATGAAACTGTTCCTATTGAAAAACATTATTTTCATCTTGATTGATTTAAATAACTTAAATAATTTTGTATACAAGAAAAATAGAGCTTAATAACAATAACTGTGGGCTCAGATTGTGAAATAAACTAAAATTTGATGCTTGAAAGAGGAAAAAGAAGAGAAATTATGTAAAACCATATTGTAAATTAATTTTTAAATTTTCTAAGGAGGCCATTTTTGGCTAGATAGAAAACTACACAGAATAATTTAAAATAATATTTTCTTAAAATGCAATTACTCTAAGGCTAAATATACTAATATTAAGGCAAGCTAAATTTTGTAGGTTTGGTTTATGTCATATTAGACCTTAGGACCAATTAGTTTTTAATTTATGAAGTTCTAACAATTCTATTACAAACGAAAGTAATTGCTTGCTAGTCAAATCAATTTAGCTTGTAATATTATACTTTTTAAAACATTACAGAAAATTTCAAAAATATAAGAATTTACCTGTATTGCCAACAAATTTGAGAAAGAATGTATTACAAAAGAGATGCTATTAACTTTTGTGAAAATACCTCTATTTTCATATGCTTGGGAAGAATATACATTTTTTTACAGAATTGTTTGTAATTCTTTGAATGAGAAAATTAAGTTTAGGAAAAGAAGCTTCAAATAATTTTTATGAAATTTTGCCCTGGTTGATTCTCTGCCCTTTGTGTAAATTATAAAAGCCTAGAGACAACTGTAAGAATAAAGACATCTTCCTTCTCACTTGCTGCGTTTGACTGGTAGAAGTCACAGTACTAACATTAAATCTGTCACTTCAATTTTTTTATCTGCAATGGATGCTGAAATTAATTTTAAGTCAGCTGTGAGTTACAGGAGAAACATAAAATGTTCCTTTGTCTCAGAAAGTGAGGCCTTGATAATTTGTCTGGCTCACTATATAAAATTTACATTTAAAAAGGAAGTATAAGCCTTAACATCATGACGTGAACCACTTGATGTTGTTACCGGCAACGTCTTTCACACACATTCATTTCCAGAAAAGCAGTATCAGAAGAAGCAATCTTTACAAGTTTGACTTTGTACAGAAATGTATTTACTGTGAGAGTTTAAGTGGGCTAAAGCCCTCAGCATCCTTGAACACTGTAGCATAGGTGGACCAGGTTGTGCATCACCATGCAGCACCACATATGTGTGTCTAACAAATCTGACTTGTGTGTCTATTACAGTGGAAGAGAGCTCAACACTAATGGAGTTCTGTTTTGGGATAGCTTCCTAGAGATAGCTCAATAAAAGAGTAGATCTAGTTTGTAGATATGTGATGTGGACACTTCTCCTGCAACGTTATCGGAAGGCATCAGCACACTCTATGTAAGTCACCATACACCTTCTCATAGGTCATGATGATGGGGTGATGTGGGCAGAACAACATTTATCTCTGTAAACTTAAGGTAAAAACTCACCATACAAGCAATAATTTTAAATTCTTGCACTTAAAAGTATCTTCAAAATAAGTGAATGCAGAAATAAATGTGAATTTCCATCTTTTTTCACGATGAGCATTATGGAATACCAGTGATAGTAGGATATATTTCTGAATATTATTTCTAGCAGAAGAAAGGGGGTTTATTCTTTGTATGGCATTCAGTAAATGCAGCAAAAAAATGGATGTCTGTATCTTGTTATCAGCAGAAAACTAGGGGTTGTTTAATTCTATAATAAAGAAACTGCTTCAGACTGCTTATAGTTATTCTAATGTCTCTGTCTCTAATGACACGCTTTAAAGCTGTAGTTGATTGTATTGTAAGCTCTTGAGTAATAGGGCAGCACTTTTATTTTGGCTCATGGATCAGGATGAGAAAAATCAATTTTCTGTCAAGAAGACAGAACTAGTAGTGTAGAAGAAAAATCTCTAAATACATACATTGGCTTTGTGGCAGCAGAAAGTTAAAGAGGAATCAAAACATAGGGACATGCATATTGTATGTCACACTACTTAGATGACACATCCAAAATTGTTTAGTTTCAGTGTCTGCCAAAGCAAACAAAGTAGAATAGCAAAGACAATTGTACTTCAATTTGATGGAGAACAGGGCCATGTCTAATATCTCAATGAAAACTTAATAAAAAAACCACTTTAACCCAGTGAAAAAATTCCTCCACAATAATGACATCTACAAGTGATAATTTCCTTTGTGATTTAATTGTTAACTATTGAGCAATTCATCCTGTTCACGTTTCAGCTTCTGGAGTTTTCCCTGATTGTGTACTGGAGGGAATATCACTGGTATCACAGCAGGTGGCACTATTTCCTTCATATTAGTTCTGAATGTGTCTCTTCAGACACAGAACACACAAAATAATTAAAAGGATTGTATTTCATGAGATCTATGAAGTTGTGTTCATAACAAGGTCTGTTGGCTGAAGACCAACTTGGGAATCTCTGAGTCTTCTTACTATTCCAGTACCTGCCCAGATACTGCTGAACTGGTATTCAGATGCATAGCTAAGTAATTTAAGACGGAGAGCAAGGATAGCTAGGAATTAGATTGTGGGTACAAATGGCCTCTTTTCTCTTTTTTTGAGAAAGGGTCATGTCCTTGGGTTGCTATTTCTTGGAACAGAAGTGAGAGAATATAAATTAGAAAGTACCTGAGGTCCTGCCTTGTAGGGAAATAAAAAGTTCCCTGTCCAGTGTCTTTGATGCAAGCAAGACTAGGAAGTATCTTAAAAATGCCTTGGTAAAAAAAGTCTTTTCATTTGAGGTTTAGAGAGCCTTCATCTCATATTTTGCTGTCTAAAGCTAGAGTCTATGGCAAAGCCAAATTTTTACCCAGTGCACCAGTCCTGGCTTTACTTTATGTCTTCCACCTGGATGAAAAGCTCTTAAGGCCAGAAATGTTTGTGCTGCATGTCTAAAAAGAGTAATGTCTTACTATCATACATCTTAAAATACTGAAGCCTTGATGCTAAAATACAGGGTATGGTGTTTGTTGTGTGATTGACACAAACTTTGTATCTTGTCATGGCAAATTCAGCCCACCCCAGGGGGTAGAAATAATTCCTATTATACCATGAGAAAATAAGCAGGACTCATGGTAACTAGGATAAATGTCTTTTCGGGACTAGGAGTTTCCATTCTGTTTGATATGACCAAGTGTTTTGTTGATTAATTACATGAAAACGTGGTTGAACTTTCCTCTTTTTTTTGTCCTAAAGCTGTTCCTATAACCATAGGAGATTAAATGTGTGGTGGGTATCTAAGAAGAGATTGCTGCACAAGGGTGAGGCATCTAGTATCATTAGGGCAAATTGCATCTGCAGAATTTAATTCTTTCATTTAACAGTTTCCCATTTTGTATTTTCCATACTTATCTTTATTGAAAATGAGAAGTACAGAATGGATTACATCAAATTATTGACATTAAATATAACAAAATTTAAGGTTATTTACGTCCAGAATCAAGTAGCAGATTAAACAACTAGGCCAAGATGTGTCCTGAGGTTTTACCCTTCCTAGCAAGGCCTTCTGCTTTCCCTGTGCCTTCTACATGAATTAGTTTAGCTGTATTTTCTGCCTCCAACCTGATAAATATATTGCTCTAGAAAAGAGAGAGAAAATTAATTAAATTGACACTTATGAACCCATTCTAAGGTAATGGTGTTGAGTTGTTATTAAGTGAAATGAGGCCTTGAGCTAGTATACTTTGGAGTTCTTTTTGTGTAGACAATTTTTCGGTTGTCAAGAAGAAATTGGTGATTTTGTTTGCTTTGAAAAAGACAAATTTATTAGAATCATAATGTGTATTGTATCACAGGTTTCTACTGTCTGTCAAAATCTGTACACTTTTGGCACAAATATTTTGCAGTGGATAAAGGCAATCTGAAAGCATCTAAAAAGTAATGCTGGAAAAATTATGCTACAAATCAACAGGTTGCCTTTGTAAGCATGCACTGAATTAATTTTCTTAAGAATACATTCCAACAGAAAGTTTTTTGTTATGGAGACTTGAATTGAATTTTGTTTGTGGGTCTAGTTGCATTCAGAATTGTCAATCTTACTGAAAAGGAAAATTTTAGAAGCAGAGAGATTTGGCTTCTGTGTATGATGTACTATGACATAGTATTAAATAAAAATAATGTAATTTGGCAAAATGTACAAATGATGCTTCTTGATCCATGAGTAATACAATGATTAAGAGTTACTAACTCTCATGAAGATAAAAGCTTGTATATCAGTGCACACTTGGCTCCCAAAATCCAAGTCAGTCACCTTTAGCAGCCATGAGGATGAGGCTTTGCTTTAGGGAGTTGCCCTCTGGACAAGGTGCTGAGGTAGCACCAGTGCTCTCTTCAATGTGGTTTTCTATATCCTGATGGCTAGATTGACTCTTTTGCCTGTCCTTGTACTGGGAATTAACCATGTGGCCTGAGTTAAGAGGCATGGGTAATTCACAGAATGTCATATTGGCTTCTTCCCTTGTCACGGTGGGTACAGCAGCTGTGACAGATGACACAAACTTATCGTCAGTTGCTCCTTGAAGCAGCTGGAGCTAACGGAGTACAGTGATAAGCGTCAAAATCTGCTCAGGAGAAGTTCTTTTATTTTGCTTGTCACAGGTCTGTACTCCCTAGGGCTGGGCTAACAAAAACGATAATGACTCAGTGGCAGAGGGATTAGGGCTGTTAAATGAGGCAGTGTGCATCACCTCCAACAATTTATATGTGTTCAGTCCAAGACGGAGTACTTAAGCTGAGTGGTTTTGGACAGGTGAGAACAAACCTCCTAATTAAATACACTGACCAGTGTACTGCTGCTGAACAGTGGAGACTTAGACTCCTTTCCCTAGCATTCCCTTGTTGATTTTTAAAATGGTGCCTTTGCCTAGATCTCTTTGTCCTGTATAATCAGTGGAAGGGGTTGGATAGCCCTGAAATGTGATTTATGTCAACTTTCAACTTACCTCCTTCCACTGGTGACAAGGGGAGTTGGATGACTTAATTAGACTGGACATCTAAACTGCAGTTGGCAAAGTTAGTAGAGATGGTGCTCTCTCTAAATGACAGCAATCTAGAGAAAATATCAATTTTGTCTTAAAAATAGATGGGATAATTCAATACTTCTGAATTGATCTTCCTAAGGTTAAAAATGACAGGAATGAAAAAGAGGTAGAGACTCCTCAAAAACATGGAGAACACTGCACTGTGATATGGAGAATTTTAAAGAGAATTGGCCAAGCAAATAACTAAAATGTGGAATGAGATTAATCAAGTCATATGCAATCCTGCAAGAGAAAAAACTTGAAATAATATTAGAAGAGATAAAATGTTTGTGCATTGTATGTGGATGATTGTATTTAAAAAACCAGCAGAGGCTGTAATGAGCAGTAATTTCAATCAGAGCTTCAAAAGCAGTACTTGAGTTGCTGAATAGCAGTTCTAAATATGGTAAACAGCAAAAGAGCCATCTCCTCTACTGTAAAATTAAAAAGGTTCATTGAAGCTAAAGATGCCATGATGACTTACATCAGCTGAAGAGCTGCCCCATGAAGTTTATCACTTCCATATTGAAATATAAATTGGAAGACATGTTAATAATTACTTCAGCTGCTTCCTGTCAGACAGAGTTTAAACCTGCATACTCTATCTAAAGGCTGCCTCATCCCAAAGGGTCCGAGAAGGAAGGCAGGGTACGGAGGGGAGGCACATCACAAAAGAAAACCAAAAAGCAATTTGTCTATTTTACAGGCAGAGAGAAAGGTAAACTACTCCCTATTCTTCACAGCACATTTTTAACAGAGCACTTCAGCATGGACTTTGATTATATGCTAACACATCTAGGCTAATCTTCAAATAAATAGTAGTAAAAGCAAAGGATGCAGGCATTAGCATCAGATTTGCCTAAACCACTTAACAATCATGTTGCAGCACTCTGAACAAGCTGTAAGCTTGAGAGTAGGGATTGACAATAATCAGGCATCATTGTCACAGAGGCAGATGCCAGTCTGGAAAGTTACCACAGAATGAATCAGATTAAGCCTTTGCAGCTTGACTAGTGCAAAAGGATATTGGAGGACATACTGGTGGCTTTCGGCTACAGCAAATGACAAAATTAGTTACTTTTTGCATTAGTTCATGAGGATTCTCTTCCCTCAGGGAAAAAGGATTTTGGTCATGAATACCTCTTCCCTTATAATGAGGAGATTTTTACCTACTCATTTCTTGACATCCACATCTCATTTTTTCTGTATTCAGTCCCACCCTTTTACACTCACGATATGTGGTTTTCTCTCTCTCTCTCTTTCTCTCTCTATATATAACTGTATACACATATATATACACATATATGGATACTATATATATATATATCAGTTTCTCTACATATCTTGCAGTGATCCAGTATTTACAGAAAACAAATTGTAAGTGGGCCTCTCAGATTCCTTAAAGACATAACATTCAGGTAATAACTGAAAAATAATCATAACCCCCTTCCCTGATTAGGACAGTGAAAACAGTTGGTGACATGTATCCTTTATATAATTAGCTCCTCAATAAGTATTCCATGATTCCATGAAAATATTCCAGATTCCTTTTGACTTAAGGTTTTCTCTTTTTTCTGAAGACAAAATAATTATATAATATATGTAGGCAAAAACACCTCCACCACTACAATGAAAAGAACACATGTTCAGATCCTGTACCAATTAAAAAAACCAGAAAACATTTTAAAATTACTTCAGGTAGAGACTTAAGCAAAGTACATAATGGATTTCTTCTTTTGTATTGTTAAGATGCTTTTACATCTATTGTTCTTAAATCAGCCTGTGTTTTCAGGGTGCAACAAGACACTTGATAATGTGAACTGATTTCTTCAGCACATTCCTTGGAACATTCACTGGTGAGAACATAATGCTGTGAATCTCTGGCACCATGGGTGCATAGTCATCTCTGTACAGTGGAAATAGATCCATTCAATTCTGATTGCAAGATCTAGAATGGGACTGATGTCTTCTCTGAATGATATTACCTTAATGTTGCCATCTTGTGAAAAACATGGAAGGAAGGAGAAAGATTGTATCAATTCCCACCCATTCAAATACCATAAAGGATTTTAGGAGCCGAGAGAAAATTCTGGAGGTGAGCAGTTGAGAGAAATGTGGTTGTGTCGTTCAGAATGTTTTTTTTTTTATTATTTTTCCCCCACCAAGTATTGGGTGTCTCAGTTGAAGGTGCTGTTCTCCTCCCTACTAGCATGCTCACATACAAAAAAATTTTTGCATTAGTTTAGAACAGAAGTGTTTACAGTGCAGTAATATATGGATGTGTTGCACAATACAGGTGTTCCAGAACACGGAATTTGCCACATAAATGGCATCGGTGGCTCTGAGTTTTTAAAGGTGAACTAACTAAACAATTCTAGGTATGGTAAAGGATGTTCCTGTTAACAAATACAGGAGTCTGGCTTTATTTCAGTACATCTTCATATTGATCTAATGGAAAACAGATGGCCTGTTTATGGCAGTTGAGTATTAAAGGACATTTTCACCCTTATGATGTTCCCACTAATGGGTAAAACGAACCACTTGTATTATCTTAGAGAGCTGTAGGCTGCATTAGTTACTAGGTATGTTTGATTAACTCTCGTGGTGTTTGTACCTTATAATGTAATATGGCCTCAAATGAAACAAAATAAGATGGTGTTTTAAGCATGAGTGGTCCTGCTGGAAGGAACATTATCTTTTTTGCTCTTTTGCTACAGAGTAAATCTGAATAGACTAACTGTTTTTTAAAATCTTTAAATCCCTATTTTTTCAGTTGTATCAGTTGCATTTAAGTACATATTTTTAAGGCAAAGTACATGACACCATAATCCCTACAGATAATATGACTAATGAAACAGTAGTTTGAGTGTAATAGTAAGTGCTGCATTGCTCATAAAGCAATGCAAAATACTTTGTGAAAGAACTGAGATCTCATTTCCAAGTGAAGATATTCTGAAACTGGACCATTGCTTAAAAAAAAAAAAAAAAAAAGAAGCTGCATGAATGCATTTTTCATTTATTTCGTTTGCATTGTACAAGAGAGAGGAAGTGTATTGTAGAATTTTTATGGTAACTGTAGTGATTTACCATTTTTTTCTTTTATCAAAGAATTACTTAAGCAGAATTCAAAATAAAAATATTTTGCTGCATTTGAAAAGCAGTGGTCTCTGTTGGCCTTTTAGAAAACAAAACTATTGGTTTTTTTTGTATCCCTTCCTTCTTCTACCTCTCTCATATGTAGTCATAGAATCTTAACTTTGCACAGTGTAAATAGTTCCAGTAGCCAACTGAACTAATAATAGTTATAAAGGTAAACATGGATGGGATATTTTGGAAGATTTTGAGTACAGTAGTATTCCAGAGAAAAGCAAAATAAACCCCCCTTTCATTCAGAGCCATGTGTCTTTAAATCTTCTTAAATCCATTATTTTTTCTAATTTAATTTCTGACAAATATATTCTGTTTTACTTATGTGGTTAACACCTTTATGGACTACATCTGTACAGCTTTCTATGCATTTTTCACAAACTTTAATTCTAGCTAGGATATTTGCCTGCCCCAGCCCCCTTTATTTTTTCTGTATTGCAGTCTATCTAGGTAATGAATTGGTCTTTGAATCATAAAGAATGGAAGTTTAACCGAGGTTGATATTCAAAGGATGAAAATACTCTTCTATAGCAGGGTTGGACATTCATTTCCTTGATTATACATTCTGGTATTTTCTGTTAATTTTACTTCGTTATCTTCTGTGAGATAGAAAATGGATAAAAATGCTTAGGAATTTATCTAATCTACAATTGTACTTGAAGTCCTTTCATTGTTTTAAAAGCTCTTGGTGACCTCTTGCACTTAGTGCATATGCCCAATTTTAGTTCTCTGGTTTCCATGACTTCCAAACGTTATTCATTTTGTTTAATAAATATCATTACTGACACTCATCTTTCCAGCAGCTAGAGCAATTTTATCCAAGTGAATCCCACAATAGTCCTGTAGTCTGACTTAATGTGATCCTGAAAATTAATTTCCCATGCAACTTCTGCCATTAGGAGTGAAGTGGTTACATGCTGAACTGATTTTCCTCTGAGTTCTGAACCCCAGAGCTGGCCTCACTTCTGGTCAACATAATTGTAGTCAGGCAGCAATAAAATACACTTGAAGTGAAGAGCCTTTAAATGTTACAAGATCAATTATATCGGTTGGTCTTTTCTAGGAGCCAGTACTGACATAATCAGACTTGGGAGCTATCATTATTAGTTGCTGAGAAATGTTTCCTTCTCTGTTCCAAATGAATGCCCACTCTCACAAAGTGCAGAACTTTAATGAAAACAAAGCTCATTCCTGCTTTTTACCTCTTCTGTATTGCAGCTGCAGAAACTTCTACTGTAATGTATCTTGAGGTGAAAACAAAAAGACAGTGTCAAGTGGGAAATATATGTCTATGGGATAGAGTTCAAATTTTGCATGATAGATTTGTGGCTTTGTCGAAGACTTCTTTTTTCCCCAAATAGGGAAAACCCACCAATTTAATTAAAAAAAAAAAATCCGACTGATAAATATGGGAAGGATAAGTAGAAGATGCAGTCCATCCATAGGATGAAAGACAAGTTACATAAGTAAGGACAACCCGATGTAGATAAAATGCCATAAGCATGTGATCAAGTAAAGTTTGAATTACATGAATGCTCAGGATCAGTCTCATATTTGCCAAGTGTAGAGATTTCTCTACTTCCAAAGACAAACAGTGATGATAAAGGGACCATTTATGTAATTTATGTGTTTGTGTTTAGTTGAAAGTTTCTCTGTTTTCATACATAAAAAACATTGAAAGGATACTGAAATTCAAGTTCAGTTGGGGTTTTATGTGCCACAAGGAAAGTGGAAAAAATCAGAGAATTCCTTACTTTTCATTTTGTTTGCCCAACTTGTTTTTATTTTTCAAAAGAATAGTTCTTTGCAAGACTGATATTTCCAAAGAAAATAGAGTGGTTTGATTTGACTGCCTGGTGGCACATTTCAGGGCAAAAAACTTAATGAAATGTTGTTTCAAGAAAATTAAAAAGAGAGAGACGAATGAACCATATACAGTAAATAATTGTTCTAGGAAAGTCAAGGAGGTCTCTAATAACTCAGTTTTACCAGCTAAACTAAATATTGGCAGTTTGCTTTATAAAAGACCAAGTGTCTAAAATTAAGAGCTTCACAGGACTACTCTGATTTTAGGTATCTGCGGCAACGAGCAGCAATATACATGTGTATAAAATAGTAAATAGTTTGCTCTAAGTAGTCTTTTAAATCAGTGCTTCAGAATTCCTGCAGTTATTGTAAAATATTGACTTTCTGGTAGCAATAAATTCACTTTTGGGGTTGCTTGCCTCTCTCTGAATACCAATGTGATGTAAATGAAGAAGTGACACTCAGCGACTGGCAACCTTATGGCTGCCAGCCTTTCAGTTGGTACCAGCACACAGAATCCCAGTGATTTGTATGCAGTGCTAAATCACTCTATCTTCTGCTTAACTGTGCAGTAGATGTATTTGACCATAATGTCTGATAGCATTCAGTAAGCAATTTCACATTGAACTGTTTACCCAAATGCTTGACTTCTTGGCTCTGCTCACTAACAAATTCCATAGAAATGAACCGTGGGGCAGCCCTGGACTCTCTTGTCTTTTTGCTTCTAGTTTTAATCTCCTTCACACTAGCAGTGGACCATTAATCCTGAAAGAAAATTTATTTGGTGTCTTAAGAGACATTGGTTTAGTGCTCTATGCCATTATTTCAGCTATGGACAGGCAAACAAAGATAGGTTCCGCTCTTTTCAAATCTGCTGTCATTCACCCTGATAAAAGACTCTGCAGCTTACAAAAGAATATCTTTGTTTTATATAAGTTCTGGAAATAAATAATGGTTTATAAATTAAGTTTTCTTTTATAAATTAAGATTTCTGTTTACACATTGTCAGGAGGTTTTTTAAGACATACATGAGAGAGAGTACAGTTAAGAGAAATTAATGAAACAGTATTAATTTAAAAGAGGAGACTGAGATGTTGCATGAATGCATACGAAATTCTTTGTGTAAACTAAGGAATAATTCACCTGATTGCTTTTCACTGTTCATGTTAATCTAATATTATATTTTGGGACTTGAACATCTGTAGTAGAGGTCATTACAAAACTTCTTACAAATAAGAATTCATAACTTCTTGCTCTGTTAGCATAGTGAAGAACGAAGGCTATAAGTTTGAACAAAAGTGTTAAGTTAATGTTCAAAATATTGGACAAAATGGAACAAGCTGGAAAAAATGCAGGTCAAAAAGCTTCAGTGATAATTTTGCCACTATAGGAGAAGACGATCTGCTATTAATCATTTAATTACATTTTTGCGCAGTCGTACCCTTCTCTTTTTTCTACTTCAGTATCTTGGCTCTACCTTGTAGCCATCAGGTCTCCTAGGTTGTCTTGGGGAAATGTACTGGGAGCTTCTACAAAGGAAATAAATATGTGGAGCAAAGCCCTCACAACTACATGGGTACAGAGAAGAATGAAAACAGGCATCACTGTTAGAATTTTGCAACATATCTCATTCCCCTTCTTAGCATGAGTCTAGGCAGAAAGATCATACTGCAAACATAAAATGGCCTTTTTAAGCACAGACACTAGCCTCTGAAGTGCTTACAAAAGGGCTATATGCCAGGAAACTGGAATAGAAAAAATACTACAAGAATGCTGAACAGTTTTCCTTGTAACAACAAAGACAATGTTAGATTCCAAATAAAAGACTTTAACAACCTGCCAAAGTAATAACTATGCCTTCTATCTTGTGCCTTTGGCCACGCTCATCTCTTAGGATTAATCCTCTGTGAGATATAAAGGAGAGCTAAAGCTAAAAAAAACCCTTTTTCTGTTTCAAGAGGGTGTTAGAGGTCTTGCCAGAAGAGGGAAAAATGTACAGCCTTTTCATCTAGGATAACTAAGAAGACTTAGGCAATGGATTTCAAGTTCTGAATAGCGACTCTTCTAGACCATGGCAGAAAAATTTTAAAATTATTCATTCATAAATGTCATTCTTTCCTTAGCTCTGCTAATCAATTAATCATATACTTGCACATTTGTTTGACAATTTAATCATTTGTAAACACTGCAACATTTCCCTGTTTAAGTTCCTTTAATAGTGTTGAAAATAGTTAAGATATCTTGCTTTAAGAAGATTACTCATTTTTACTTTTTAGGCATTCAGAGAATATATTTTGACAGAAAAAGTTTGCATGCTGCTTCACTGTGTGTGGATAAAAGTTATGAGGAACAGTGACCTAGAGGTTCTACACCTCATTTTCCCCTCTGCAGTTCATCCACCTGCAATAAAAAGAAAGGTGCTGAGAACATGGGTGCAGTGTACTTCGGAAGTCATCTAAACCCTCAGATGCTGATTGTTTGTGATTTACCAAAATGGAAACTACACAAGTCTTTTCATTGTAGGTCTAGCTTCCATCCTGCATATCTCTACAGTTTTGTTTGAGTAATTCACAATATAAAGTTAGGAAAATTTTAATTTAAATAATTCTGTATTTGCAATTCTTTTTATTTCCAAATCTGATGTTGAAGTCATGATGTCTTAGAGGACTTTTTTTTCACATTAACAGAACATTAGCTGTGAAATCTGCATCACACAAGTGAGTCCTGGAGCAGCACAAGCCTCCGGATCAATTTTGTTTTCTTTAATTGTCCATTTCAATATATTTTAATGTGAATGCCTGAATATGCAAATAATTAGATTTAAGTAAGCTATCAACTTTAATTCTATAAAGGAAAAATAAAAAAGAAAATCAGGCAAACCATCCACCCCACTAATAACTATAAATTGATCAACATTTTTTTTGCACATTGACTTTTTGAAAAAGTATTATCTTTCTGGCTTTTGAAAAATTATTAGTAAAGAAGAGAATGGTATTCATAAACACTGAATTTTCTGGGGTGGGAGAAATGTTTTGAGGTTGTTTTGATTGAGAACAGGCATCTTTATATTTCATAAAAATAGCCATCATTACTGATTATTTTAAATGGCAGATAACTTTGCTAGTTTGATGTCATGGAATGCCAGTTCAGTTGTGAAGTTTTGTGATGTGAAGCAGCATGTTTAGGAGAATATTTCACTCTTGACAGTAATAATCCTAAATTAATACATCTCAGTAAGATTCAGAAAATGTGGTTCAAATTTAGTGCTACTTATACAAGTTTTGTAGAACAGTAAGAATTAGAAAATCATGTCATTATTTCAAATTAGTAAAATATATATTGAGGACCTGTTAAAAGAATGAGTTAAAATGTGAAAATGCTATGAAAAGATTATGTTGTGTGTTCAAAGACACTGAATAGTTATTTTACAGAGGTTGAAGACTAGGAGCATGTTTGTTATTTTTTTCCTGAAATATATTCTAACTTAACCTGCATTATAATATCAATGTTAAATGATTTTTTGACAGATACAGAAGAACAGTTTCCCTAGGCTAAGTGTCATTTCCTGCTGTCCCACCGTTGACCCTACGATTCTCACTGAAACATGCTGAAGGATGTGTCTCCTCACATGTGTGAAAATGGGAGATGGCTGTGGGGTGCAACAGTACATAGTTTTCTCTCCTCTTTGCTATTTATATCTTCCTTTCTCAGCTGACAGAAGGTGAAAAACACCTAGCTTTGTAAGTTGAAAGAGGATGTGCTGCAGATTGACATAGCTCCAGAAAAATGCAGAGGGATGTGAGAGAAAATCAGCTTCTTTAGGCTAGCTGGGCAATCTTACTACAGATTTTAAGAACTGAAATGCAAAGTATTAATTTTGATTAAACAAATCAGCTACTTTACCCATCTACTGGGGATATCTGATAAGTGTGTTTTGTGTGGGTTCTCATCTAGGCTTCCTTTTAAGTGATAACTGTTCTTCCATATAAATGTAATGTTAGTATAATGTTCCTCTAATTAGGTTATACTTTAATATTTTTTCTTTGGACAGACTCATAATGTTTACTGACATGCATCTGCAACTAAGTTTATCCTTATTAGCTTTTTCTTGAGAGGTTTTATTATCAGTTTTTGACCATTTTTTCCTGTTGCAAAGGCAGAAATTTCCCAACTCACATCTCAACAGCACTTTAGAAAGATTAGCTATCTCTTTGTGAATGTAATCATGGAACAGCCAAGGTATAAGGAGGTGCATGTGTGTGTGTGGAGGAAGCCAGCACCAACCAACCTGATTTTCATGTGGACAATGTTAATTGCCATGAATACCACCTCTCAGAGACGTGAGGCTCCTGTAAGATTGCTCGAGCTCTTTTCTTGTAAAAGCTTTTTTTTTCCAAAGACCTTTAAAGTCCTTTCAGAAAGTTGCATAGAAAATGGTTTCCATTTTATGATTTCAGCTTTCTTAGTAAAATATGGTTGCTTCTGACTATAATATTAAAGTTCTCTGAGGAAGTATCAAGATGCACAGTGATTAAACACATCCCAAAAAATGGAGAAAATGAATGACCTGTACATTTCTATGAAATATGTATTAGGTTTCTTTTTAAATGGGGGTAATTTCTGAGATATGCTGCATTGACTTTCTTGTATATCACATTACACTGTATTGTATGTCTCATTACACTGCGTTATCACTTCATGGTATTGTAGTTTGTATGGTGACAGGGAGAGTGTAATGTAATGTGGTGATGTACTATAGCTGTGAAATACTATTAAATTATGACACTCTAAGGATTCACTAAAATACACCATTTCACTAATCTCAGTTTCAGAATCTGTAGGAGAGTGCTGAGGGAAATACTTGCCTTGAAAGGATTTTCTGAGTTTACTTACCTCATTTGTGACCCATAAGGCTTATTGCTGAAATTGCCATTTCCATAGGATTCTGCTAGGCTTTCCTTGTCTACTGCAGTAATTCTCCAGTAATCCCTTAACTGCATGCTGCTAAAGGAGTGGGATCTCTTGCCGAGATGGTCATTTAATTTAGAAGATTATGAATGCCTCCACTTGGTGCTTGACCTCATCTATGGCACAAACTGAGAATTTAAGAGACAGATTGACTTGAGAAGGCTGTGAACACTGGCAATTTAAAAGTAACAACAACAAAACCCCCAAACTTCATGCACTTTCCTATGTCTCTGTGTTTGTCAAAAACTGTCAAAACAAGTCTGTGCTCAATTTTTTATTTATTAAGACCACTGGAGCAGTGCTTTACTAACATGAAATACAGAGTGATCCACTGTTTTGTATTACAAAGCATATTTAACCTTGAGTTAAAGTGACTCAAAGATTGAATTATTAATCTGATTATAGAGGACATGATTACCTTTAATCTTCATATTTGAGAAAAAAATTATTTTATTGCTCAGGTAGGTTCTTAAGATGTTATGTATCTATGACAGATACACAGCTTAGCCAATGGCATGTGACTAACAAAATTTTTAATTTTAAGTGGTATGACATTGATTCTCATATTGGTCATCAGTATTATACAAAGTAGATATACGTCTTCACAAGCATTCTTATTTTTGCTATTTTCTTGTCGTGGGATAGAATAGTTGTAGACATATTGGAATAAAGGTCTTGGTATTACTATTTTTTTTCTTTCACATAGAAAAGGGTAGCCATAGTAGCCTCTAAGTATATTTCCTTTGTTTAGATAGAAAGAACATCTTAAAGCATTTTTGAGAATCTTAATATCTTTATCATATCTGTTACTTGTTATCTGCAGTGCTGTTGTCCAAGTGCTGCAGGAAACAATTAACAATTATACTTTTCCCCTCTTCTCCTCCAAGAGTCAATTTGTAGAGAAAGCAAAGAATGGTACCCCTCCTTTCTTCTGTGAAGTACATTTTTTCTGCCCTGTTGGAAACACTCTCCAGTACCTTGAACACACCTGAGTAATCAGAATACTCATACTGATGTGTTTCAAAAATCTGTTCCTGGCTTTTCCAAAGGTTATTGCATTATTTCAGGAGAATTATACAGGTATATGCCCCAATGTAGTGTGGTCATGGGTGGCAAAGTGTGTGAAAAAAGATGGGCAGGAAAGGTTTTCCTTTCCCCTAGTGTGGGATTTAGTATGACTTACGGCATAAGGGGTGGAGATTGTGCTGGTTTTGTCTGGGATAGAGTTAATTTTCTTCATAGTAGCTAGTGATGGGGCTGTGTTTTGGATTTGTGAGAGAAACAGTGTTGATAACACAAGGAAGTTTTTTTAGCTGTTGCTGAGCCCACTTATACAGAGGCAAGGCCTTTTCTGCCTCTATCGCACCCACCAGGGAGCAGGCTGGGGGTACACGAGGAGTTGGGAGGAAACAGCTGGGACAACTGAACCCAACTGACCTGAGGGATATCCCAGACTGGATGATGTTCTCAGCAACAAAAGCTGGAGTAAGAAGAAGGAAGAAGAAGGTCATTTGGAGTGATGCCTTTTGTCTTCCCAGGTTGCACATGATGGAGCCCAGCTTTCCTGGGGATGGCTGAACACCTGCCAGCCTTTGAGAAGTGGTGAATGAATCCCTTGTTTTGCTTTACTTGCTACGACACTTTTTGCTTTACTTATTAGACTGTCTCTATCTCAATGCACTGAGTTTTCTCACTTTCACTCTTCTGATTCTCTCCCCATCCCTCTGAAGAAGAGTGAGCAGGGGCTGCATGGGACTGAGCTGCTGGTTGGGGTTAAAACATGACAATAAGGCAGACAAGAATGGAAGGGCAAAGGCCTTTACGTCACTCTTCTCTGTATCCGAATAGCTACAGTGCAGAGAAGTGTTTATATAACAAATGTACTATACTGATTTTGATTGTGAATTACACTTCCTTTCACAAGGTAATTAAAGTAAGACAGCAAAAAAAAATTCATGGTTTCATTGAAAAGTTTTAATAATAATTTGCATGTTAATTTACTTCTGAAAGCTAATGAAAATCATCAGTTCTTTGTAGTTTTGTATTATAACCATGCCTTTGATTATCTCCTTCATTACCTCCTCATACTACATTATGTCTTGATCTATATGTACTAGTCGTTTTTTAGATCTTGAATTTGAAGCATCATTTTTGTCAAAAATTCAGTACAGTAGTAACAATTCATGAATAACATCTGCTCTGGCCATAGATCTAGTTCACTGGAATTTAGAAATTTTTCAGTTCTGATATCTTTTATCAATAAGCTACCGATACTGTGTTTGGAAATGTTTCACTTATCTGCTTGACTTCACATGTGTCCTTTTTAATAAAATTTCTGAAAAACAAGTGTAACTATTCCTCTACATCTTCTCTTCAATGAAACTGCACTGCTTGTAATTGTCCTCAGCCTTGACGCTGTTCCTTGTTAAGGAATACATTCAGGGCAGGTATCTAGGTTTGCAAATGTCAGTACTAGCAGCAGGTTGAACTCTGGGTGGAGAAAGCCCCAGGCAAGAGCCTGTGAACTGCGGACCCTTTGCCTAACACCAGCCAGGTGAATGAACACAACAGGAGCTGATGATCCCAGCCAGACTTTGCTTAGACTCTGAGTGTATAAAAGCCCATGGGTTCCTTTACTTGAGGTCCCTTCATGGAGGCACCCAGCTCGAGCTGCTATTTTGTTTCAGTTATTGCACCAAGATTAAATCATTTTAAGCATCTGGATACCTGAGACTCTACTGAGAAACTGGTATCAAGCTGGTGAGGGAACCTGGTGTGATTATGTGGGGGGAGAGGTGTGTAGTGAAGGGTCCTCTGTCCAAGCTTAGGTGGTTGAGTGTGACTGCCAGAGGAATGCCTGGATGGTTGGACAGGGAAGTTTCCTTAATAGCATATGCTAATAGATATACAACACTAACCACTAATTTATATTTTCATTTCCAGCTGAATTTTTGTTTTAGCCCTCTCAGAGCTATTCTAAAAGTCATGATGTTATGCAAATCTCAAGGTTTGTTTTAAATGCTTGCAGAATTCCAGTTATTCACACATAAATAATTGAACATGTTTTACTTTGGTATGTGTTCTGTCCATTTTTGATGGTGCATTTTTGAATTGGAGTTACTTGGGACTTGCAATATACTCTGAGAGATTCCTTTGTTACTACATTTACCATTACCTTTAAACAAAACTTGATCAAGCCACCTTACTAGTTAAAAGTTGGACAAACACTAATTATTTGGTAATAGAAACCTAACACAAACACTACAGTTGAGATTTCATCTTTTGTGCAGGTTTTTTGGCTTTCCTGCCTTTGTCCCACTCAGTTGTTCCTGAAAAGGGGCAAACAATAGAAAGTCAAAATGAGTGACTTAAATCTGTTTTGGACACAATGAATCTGTTCATGGTTAATTCATCTATTTACCCCCTAAGAAACTGTGGTTATCCACTTCCAAGGAGATCCTCAGCTAATTTAAACATAATGGTCAGGGTTCATTAAAAAACAAACTGTCGGGTTACCGAGAAGCTATCCACTGAGTACCAAAAGACAGAGAAAAGTTTTCTTAATCACACTAAAACGTTGCAGTTTGTTTCTGCCTTGCTGAAAAGACTATTAATTATGAGTGCATTTTTATGAACATATGACTTTTTATTAATGATGAATGATCTTCAAAAGGTTAAGCTATGAATAACCACATTAGGGTTTGCACTAGGTTGATTAGAACAGTAAAATAGATCTGCTTCTGTGCTGCCTGGCTCTTTGTGCAGAACAGGCTGCCGTGACCAGGCAGCACAAATAGGGCCTTGCAGCAGCCCTGTAATGTGGTCCAGCTCTCAGCCTGCCATGCTGGGCTGGCAAGGATGCGGCCCCTGAGGGCTTTCTTGGCGGGTAAATGCTGGCAACTTCTAGCCTGGCACCACTGCTCTGACAATGGTGAGAGAGGTGTCCCAGGGCACACTGAATAGCTTTCTGAAATATATCTTATGCAACTAAACAGTTTCTAGGGGAAATGGCAATATCCTGACTCAGTTACCTTTTAGGGCATCTCAGCTGAGTCTCTGGTATCTCCTGAAAGAAGCAGTAAGAGATGAAAAAGCCATTCTTGCTACAACAATATCTGCTCACTAAAATCCCTTCAGTAGATTTCAGTAGGCTACCATGGTTTCCTGAAAATAATGTTTAATCCTGTGTATCTTTTCTTCCTTCCTCCTTTTTTTGTTTTTAATTCAGGCAACCTATTAACAAATGGTTTTTATTTTACAAGTGCAAAAATGGAGTTGCTGATTATTACTTTTCCAGAAAAATATATATACTTTGCCAGAAAAGTGGCATTTTGTGGTTGCTTATAGTAAAAAGACTATATATAGTCTTCTTTTTATAAGAATATATTGTACCTGCTGCTGTACTCCAGTAGAGCCCAGTGTTGGCTGAAAAACTGAAAGAACAATTCCTCCATATAATGTAAAACAAAATATCAATTATTCAGTTTTATACAAAAGAAAAGATTTAATTTTGAAACTAAAATTATTTGAAGCTGAAGCTGCTACTTGAAAAATGATTACTTCTTTCTCTAGTTAGTGTGATCATTAGCAGTCTCGAAATCTACAGGTCATTTCTTCCTACTTTATAATACACTCCCATTACACTTGAAAGGACCAGTGGTTCTCACTTCTCTGCCTTGCAGCTTCTGCTGAGTGAACAGGCAAGAAGGCAGAGGAGGTAAAGTATTTTGATTGGGCATTTTTACTGTTACCATAGAGACTCATTGAAAAACTCAACTAAATGTACTCCTTAAAATGTCAAACACAGGAAGCAGGAGGAAATTTCAGTGGAAAAATATCTGAAAAGCATAAAGCTGTTATATTAGCTAAACTCACTTTACCACTCCTTCATTCATTGTAGGTTAAGTAAATCCTGCTTCTGAACCGAAGGGAATTATTTCCTTTCAAATACAAGCTTTCAATTACCTTTGAGATATGAACTCTAATCTCTTTGGTAGAAGATGAAAATTAACTATATCTACCAATGCCAGTCTTACTTGAAGCTTAATTAATTTGGATTTGATTTTTCCGCTCACTTCAGCTAAAAAAAGGTAAGTACATACAATGCACAGAACACTAGGCGCACCTCTGATTTTTTTATGGAGGGTTAAGAATGAACCAAATTCTCGGTAGCATCACAATTTTTTATTATCTATTTTCCACAGAGGGTGGGCTTTCAGCAAGGGGTCAGTAAGCAGTGAAGCCAACAGAGCTGTGGGAGTGGGTTGACTTTCCTGCCCAGCGGGGAGATACTGAGAACCCAGCATCGACAGCCTCTGCCCACCCGCTGTGCTCACAACCTGGCCCACACTTGCCATTACCACCTTCTCTCTCTCTTTCTCATTTAAGGAGATTAAGGATGATTATTTAGAGAAGGGTCCTCACTATTGGGAGCAGCAAAACCTCCCAAAACTCATATCAGATAGCACCATAACTGTTTTAATAGGAAATAATGTGCACATGATGAAAAGTAAATGTAAGATGAAAATTGTGCATTGCGTGGTTTGCAGGAGGATTAATATAAAGTTGCCTAAAAGACCAATGGGGATCAATTTTAGAATTAATATCCTGTCAGGTCTGGGTAGCCCTGTCATGTAGACTAAAACACTTTGGCTAGATTGGATATATTAGAGTGCAGTATTTATTTTGTGGTCATAAGTATTGGGCTATGGGCCAGGATTCTCAAGTTCTTCAGTTCTTTTCCAGGTTTTGACAAATACATTGCAGAATTTTCCTTGACCTTCCTTCCTCTTTACTTGTTTGTCTCTGAAACTACTATCGTGGTACTGAGTATGTAAAAATATTCCATATACCTTAGGTCTAATGTTTTAGTAGTTAATCTTGATAAGACTTGATTTCTTGGTATTTCTTTTATCTGAAGGAATAGCATGCTGTAATGAATTCATAAACATTGGGAAAAAACACTTTTAGTTTTAATTTTTGGTCTCATCTACATTATTTCTTTAGTTGGAGGGTAGAGGCAGAGGGCTTTTTTTTCCATGAAAAAAGCTTATGTTAAAAGATTCCTAAGCAATGACAAACATTTGGTAATGTGTAATATTTGAATTATATTAAAGATCTACTAATAATTATCAGTAAAAATATAAGGTTTTGTTAGTTGTGTGCTAATTTTTTCCTCTTCTTTTTTTCAATGCCCAAATGAGAGATGAAACAAATAAAAGGCAGCAAAAGGAGTAACTTTACTCAAAAATTTTCTTACAAAGAGAAGTTTTCCAATATATCTCAAAATATATTTCGAATTTTACTTTTTTTTCAAGTCCTTGCTTTTCAAGTCTCTCTTGTTAAAAGGTATTACTTAGTGGCAGTAATTTTGTGTAATAACATACCCTTCACAGTTATCTTACCAGATTGTCTTAATACATCCATTATGTTGCAATTCTTCTTGATTCATGCTGAATATGATAAATACAGAAGTTCCTATTTTGACACAGTATCATGTTAAAATAAATAAACCATAAGAAAGGCAACTTTTCAAATATTAAATCCTTGTGATTTTTTGAAGATATATCACATTAGTGCCTAGACTGACAACTCTTAATCTTTCTTCGACAAGGAAAATCTGTCACAGTAGTAAAAAAGAAAGGCTTTTATTGAATTAACAGGAAAATAATAGCAATAGTCTAATAATGGGGAATACCTTGGGAAGACATATGTGTACTTGAATACCCTGATTCTATCTAATGAAAAAATCTTTCCACATATATTTAAAGTAGCTTGTAAAATGAACCACTTTTATATTTCATCTGTTCTTTATTCTCTAATGAGTGTTGTGCATCCCCTCTTCATAAGAAAGGAGGTCAACAAATGGACATTTGTGCTGTGACACAGAGCTCAGTCCCTGCCTAAAAGAACAGATGACAACACAAGATGCTCTACAAGTGTGAGGGACAAACCTCTCATGTCTTTTTCACCACAATTTCTGTCAAATTAAAAAGAGCAATTTATGAAAATATTAGTGTACTTCCCCAGATATTAACATATGCCTGCAAATACAATGACTTATTTTGTTTATAAATGGCAGCCTCAGAATGAATGTATTGGAGAACAAGCTCTTTTTATGAGGTAATTGCCTTAAAAAATTCTGCCATTTGCTATCTAACTTAATAAACTTGTATGATATCTAGACAAAGTTTTAAAATTTAATCAGAAACATAACTTTGGTGCTTACTCTTGCAAAATAGTTTTAAATATTGTGTTTACAGAAATTCAGAAAAAGAAAGAAAACTTCACATATCACATATCACAATGCTATTAAATACTCAACTAGGATGTATGCTAAAGGACTAGTTTTAACCCTTTCAGACCTTTCAGAAATACTGAATGCCACATAGAAGAAGCATGGTATATTTTTTATTTGATATAATGACATGGTATTAGTCCTCATTCTTTATATGCCTGCTGTGACTCTGGAAAATAATATGTGAAAGAATATACAAAAAAAGAGAAAGCTTAAATTTCAAACACATTTTGGGCTGTGTTACTTTTTTTGCTACTGTAATGTGAATTTTGTCTTTCATGGCTACTGATCTGTTCTATGTTGTAGTTAAATGCTAATCTAAAAATCAATGGAAACATTTTTCCTGTAAAACACAACGCCCTCCAGAGGGTTACTTGGTTCTCTGTAGGTCAAAATCTGTGACCTCACAGTATTTGTAAAATACCAGTGGTAACTTCTCAGATTGTCACACCAAAATTGTTTTCAGGTCTCCAAGGAGGGTTCAGACTCTAGTGTCAGTAGCAACAAAGGTAAGGGCAACAGTTATATGTCAGCTCTATTCTATCTTCAAAGAGGGCATTTTGCCAGTCTGACACATTGGCTGAAAAAGCCTCACATGTACAAATCTTTGTTTTCTTTCTAATTTATTTTTGGAGATGTGGTAGAACCTGAGATGAATCCATAAAAACAAATAGGATCAGAACAACCATGTAAGACCACCATAGATGTAGTCACAGATAAACTGAAAGGAAGTTCACTTTCTTTCAGCTTTTGGAGAAAAATGTATATTCTAATCTATTCCCTTGTTTTGTAGTTTCCCATAATAATAAAGGTGGTTTTTTTACACTGAGCAAGCCAGCAACTAAGAAAAATTAAATTACCTAAACAAAGATAATTGTAAAGCAGTTTAAAGTTTCAAAGTGCATGGGGTTTTTTATTATTATTTTTTAATTTAAAACCTTTACAGATTTTCTCATTTTTCTCCTTCACAATGTAATAAAGGATTGTGGAAAAATAAAGAAAGATTTGTCAGGAAAACAATATTTGATTGACTGCTGGTTTTATTCCATGGTTTTTTTTAAAAAGATCTTGTCTTTATGTGACGCTGTTGGTAAAAGATTACTTGTCATCTTTGCAGGTATGGAATAATTAGAAAAGAGGACATAAATGAGATTAACATCTTAACAATACTAAGGAGTGTTCTAATATATTGAAGGAAGGAGAAAACTCCTCAAGGGAGCAGAAAGGTTACAGCTAAGGGAAACACAATTAAATTCCATTATGAACTTGCTAAGGAAGAATTAAATGAAATGCACTGTCTGCGAGTATCCTGGATAGTATTTGTGGAGGAAAAAAAATAGAATGAGACACCCACAGACGTGTCAATGCATGACTTTTTTGGGAAAAAAATTATAAATATGAGAGTCATAGAGCTTTCAAGAAGAAAGAAAGTGCTGAAAGACTGGAATCCTAGAGAAACACTGTGAAAGAAATGGCAAGTTTCTCACTGATCTAAATAGAATTTAAGTGTTCAGCTGGTAACTTCTGACCAAATTCAGCTTTGACTACCTCCACATAGGAAGGACCCATTACTCTGACATTGATTTAAGACAGGAAAAAGGTTATGCAACTGCTGAAACTGGATCTACTGAACCTAAAGGTTATTAGAGCAGAGCACAGATCACTGATGTTCTATATCACCTCAGGGAGACAATCACTCTTTCAAAAATGGATAAGTATTCATACATAGAAATGACTCATGATACACATTTACACTTTGAACTAATTATTATTTAATGAGTGCCCAATAAAAAAAAATAAAACCTCAGAAGAGGTAATTTCCTTTTGTTTTATTGCATAAACAAGGGTCATGTAAAGCCAGCTGTGTAAATGTGTATTCTTCTTTCAGGCATGTTATTCTAGGCAGAACTAGTAGCAGTCTCTATTTTTAGAGCTGCCTGATACTCCCTGCTGTGCAAAGCTGTCTCTATTATATGAGCTTTGCCCAACTTTCCTGTTTTACTTGAAAATTATTATAGTAGACATCTTCATGGATGTTTCTAAAAATTTTCAGCCTTAAAAGTGTGATTATGACCAAGCAGGCAGAGAAGAAAGTAAATTTCTTCATCTTAAATACTGCTTGAGACACAGAGAAGTGCTACAATACATTGAAATGCCCTATGCATTTCACTTTTTGAATCTTCGTATTTTTCAGGTATTATTTCTTGTGTCAAATATGACCCTTATACCATCTTTAATGATGACTTAAAATTTAACATTGTTGCATACTTTAAACAGTTTATACATTCTCAGTAGAAATTCACCGTTGGTTTCTATGATGTTTCTCATCAAAACACATCATCACTGTGGGTGTTGAATCCCTTTGCATATTGGATAGTACTGTACTCAAGGCTGCTCTTACCCTCAATGCAAGAAAATTGGATATTTTAGACAAGGTCTATCCCAGTTAAGGGTCATTTGAAGAGCAGAGTGTAACATTTGAAAAACACACTACTACTGTAAAAGCAGAGTACCACATATATGCATGTTGATTTTTTTACACACCATTTGAATTTCTTCTGACCCAGAGCAGTATGTGCATGTAATCACAGCATATCTTTGGACTTCTCAGCAATGCTAAAAACAGACTGACTTAGCTTAGGCAGAGTGTTCCCACAGTTATGGATTCTGGTCCCTGAATGGAGTTTTTCAAAATCTGGTTTCCTGGTGTTCTGTGGATATATATTAAAGCAAGAAGTGTACAATGATGCATTCTCTGACACTGTAATTTTTTTTACAAAGAAACACTGTTCTACTCTCTAATTGAAAAAAAAAAACCAGGAGTGGGCACTGACCTTTCACGCCAGTCATGCTCCTGAGCCTGAAGAACTAGAAAATTTACTTGCCCCAGCAGAGACATACACAAGGACATTGTCATGCCACTCAAGTGGTGACAAGTAGGAAAACCAGAGAAAGTCCAAAAATATGTAAAAAAGGATACAACTTATTAGCCATTTTTTCAAATCCTAGAAGTCTTTTGTAAATGTGGCATAATCCACAAGAAGGAGAACACCCAACATTTGCTTTCTTTTCTTTTCCTGCTTATTACTACACTTTCCATCTTTTGATAGCATCCTCAATGTATAAGCAATGTTCATGATAAGCTCTCCCAAAAGATACTCGGAGTTTGCTTTATCAAATAAATTGGTACTAGCTGCACTATTTTCAAACATGTATAGGATGAAAGAGAACATTTAATGCAGTTGGATATTTTGGGGTCTTACTTGAATGGAGATGGAAAAGACAGACCCATATTCAAAAGGTATTAATTAAAAGTATTAATGAATTTGGTTTCTTATTCAAACTCAGTTCTTTTACACTACAAAACTAGAAAAATTTTGCTACAAAGATATTAACATAAAACTTATAAAGCAAGTTTGACCTGTTAGAAATGTGCCTAGTTGCCAATTCCCAGTTAAGTGCACAAGTTTCCTTGTTAATACAAACAGAAGGTGAAATGTCCAAGTCCATATAAAAATGTTAGAAAAACTTGAAAGTATAACCCAAGTGTAAATCAAACCAGTTGTGGTGGATAAGAAGGTTCTGATCTGAGTAATAAAATAAAATTATTTTATTATGATTTTAAAGCCCCTAAAAGCAATAAGGAATCTTGAAGTTGATCTCAGAGCACAACTCTGTGAGGTGTTATCTCTGCAAAAGAAAAAATACTTCTCGAAAATTCCTTTAAAGGTTAGAGCTTTTTTCGGCTATAGGTCACAAAGAGCTGAGGTATTAAAGTGCCACACTGATACCAGAAAAAGTCCCTCCATCGGCTTCATTCAGCATAAATTGTTATCTAAAAACCAAGTAGTTTTATTGAACAATACAAAAAGAGGATGAGTAGAAATGCTATAATTGCACCTTGTTTTCTCTTGGTTATCAGCAGGAGCAAAAGATTAGTAAAGGTTGCAATAAGGTGAGCACTATCTATTTGCTGTAAATTTCAATCATCTAAAAATCTCAGTAAGACTCTTGTCCTTAGTAATCCAAACTGAAGACTGATTATGTTCAAATACTAAAAGGTAGAAATAAATGTGCTTCTTAATACTTAATGGTAACAAGAAATCAATATGCAATATTTGTAAAATGCATTTAGCTATTACTACTCTGTATGTCATCTGTGTGTAACACTTGGTTGTAGAGGGACAGAACAGTTATTTTGAATCTCTGGTGGATTAGGTTGCTTTATCCAAATGGTGTATGTGAGGAGAATATGGCAGCCAACAAAATGACCTTCCTATGAGAAAGTAAAGAGGAGAGGGCATAGACACAATGGAATTGAGGTTTCATCTCCATGAAGGCTTGGAAATGATAAAAACCCTTGATCTCTCTTATGTCTTTGAGACAAATGAAAGAGCTATGCTGCAAAGAGATAACCACGTGGCAGTTTTTATACCAGAAATATGCATAGCTAAGCCTACCACCTCCCAGTCATCAGTGGAATGGTAAGAGTCTCTGAGGAATCTTGGCTCCACACTGAATCAGTCCTACTAACAAAATACACAGGCATGGGAGATGGGTCTAGAGAAAGGTGTTACATGGAACGATAAAATGTAGTCGTTTAGGACTGAAATGAAACCTGAGAGCGTTTTGGTCCCCTGTGGAGACAACACCACAGAGCACTTCTGAAGTACAGTGCTTCTGTTAGGTAGTTCCTTGTTCTTTTGTCTGCCAGATATATACAAGACATTTAGAAGCACATGTTCAGGGTTGTGACTGTTGACAAAATGCAATCCTGATACTTTGAAACAGACACACAGATCAAAAACGTTCTCCTTGATGAAGCAAATATCACAGCAGATACGTGGAAACATGCAGACGTAACTCTGAAATCACAACCAAGTGAGATTTTCTATCTGAATTCATTATTTCAAAGGCTCTAAAACCAAAAAGGAAGAATATTTACCTATTAAATGGAAGATGTAAAAAACTGTGGAACTTCTACACAGTGCCTGGATGTACGCTGATAGAATATCAGGATGAGACCTAAATACGTATCTTGTCATACAGCATTCTTCCCTCTCCACTGCTTCCTCTTTCCATTGGATGAAAATGTGGATATGTGACTAGAAAAGCTGAGCACTCTGACTGTTCATGAGAGCAGGTTTATGGGAACACAACATAAAGCATACACAGCCAAAATGTTGCCACTGCTCATGCTCAACTGGTTAATATCTCAGAGGTACTTCCATTAAGAAAAATACATAATAGCATATTATAGTAAAGGTGGAAATAACTGGTCCAAAGTAGATTACTGTTTCTACCTGATTAACACAAATTCCTACAGCCTAACCAGGATCAAAGTTTAATCTTTTCAAAGCTTGTCTTGTATACACACATCTGCTGCACTTGACATTTTAACAACATCTGTTTTCACTTATCTGATGTCTCTATTTCATTCCACTAATGCTGAGAATATGTTCTTGTGTGCACATGGAATTTTATCTTTCTGACTTCCCAAGTCAGTGTGGACATCTGGTGTTCATGATTATTTACTCTGCTTACTGATTTTGTGGAAGGAAGGTGTTACTGTTCAGAAAAGGAAGTTAAGGTATATTAAAGTTTTAACCCCTTTGTTACTGGAGGCAGGTGGTTGTCCAGAGTCATATTTTTGTAGAGTCAACCTTGAATCTTGCTTCTAAGCAAGGATTGCTTGTAGTGAGTTAGACAGGACAGTATGTGTCCTTAGCATTCCAGTAGGAAAACAGAGTGCTCAGAAAGGCAGACAGGCTTTGAGGCTTACATGTTTCATTAGCTTTCTTCAGTGAGGCCAGACTCATTTCTGGTTCTCTGAGATAAAGGCAGGCAATAAATTCTTAGGGATGGTTTCTCTGGCCTAGATGTAAAATAAGCTAAAGCATTTATTTTACGTTCATTTTAAATGTTAACAATCTCTGCTAATAACTTAGGACAATTTGTATCAGTCTTGTTGATGCAATGTTGATATAAACAGAACAGGGTCAGAAGGGAAGCTTTTCTTGGCACTAGAAAAATAGCAAAATATTTATTATATGAGTAGAAAGGGCTTGTGTTTCTCCTATATTTATAGCAGACAATTCTACTACTAAGAGTACTGTTATTTAAAGGATTGTGTCAGGATAAAGCTGTCCCCATACAAGAGGAAACAGAGAATCTTGGCAGCCCTGAGTATAAATTTATCCTCTCTCCAAATAGCATTAACTGGTACAACCATTTTCCCACAAACTGCAAAATACTACCTTGTACGAAATGACAGTGAAGATCTACAACACACGCATATACACATACACAAAAAAACCCACTTGTGCAGTGGAAAATGATATTAATCTTATTCAAACTGCATAGCAAATGCACTGAGTCAGCAAACACCATTTAATCACACCATTTTAATGAAACAGAAGAATATTAGATTTGGCACTGGGGAAATGAAATTCTCCTGTACTCAGATAACCAGCTGATTGAGCATATTCTGGTCACTGGAAAAACCCAAAGTCTCATCTCTCAACCCAAGAGCAAATTTAACAGTACAATTTGAGTCAATACAGACAAATTCTCTCTCCCTCCCAAAGAGAACTGTCTCATCTTTATTACCTATTGGGAACACTCCAAGCCCTCTGCAGTCTTCTGATCTGATCATTAGTGTAGCTGCAGTTATTGTCTTACATTGTAGTTTTTGTTGACAAGGGTGCAAGCCAAAAATTGTATCAGGCAATGGGATAACTGCAAAGTGGAGTGGATTATTGCAGACCAGTGCTACATGCTATGTGTGAAGTCAGTTAGTGATCATACTTAACTTGCTAGGACAGATGTAGCCACAGAGATTATGATTCTGGATTTGTATGTTGTTAGTAAACAAGCAGTGGCTAGACCACCTTACAGCCATGTTTTGCTACATTTGAGTGATGTTAGCCCTGCTTTGACTTGCCATGTTGGTCTAGCTTACCTCTAGAAGTGTTTTCCATCTAACATAGTTCTGTGATTCCTCTGAAAGTGGTAGCAATTTTCTCTCACTCTCAGAGTTGACAAGTTAAGTTATATTCACTTAGAAATACTGGCATTAAACAGTGAAGAACTTCACTGATCTACAATATCATTCATGGCACAAAAATATGCCGTGAAATAGATCATTCAAAATTTACTGCTCTGCAAGATAAAGACGTATGTAAAGATGAAGTGCCGTCAAACTTGCAGCACTTACAGTAGTGTCCTAGTGGCTTTTAGAACTTTTGTTCCCAAGAGTGAATTTTATGATAGGTTGTGAAGAACACATTTAATAACATTACACTTTGATAATGCTTCCTGTCTTGATGCAATGTAGGCTGGTTTTTTTGCAGTCCTCCAACTGTGTAACAGTGAAAGAATTAGAAGCAAGGTTAAGCACTGTAGTCATCTGACTACAATGTGGTAAATACAAATAGATTAGATGATTTGCTTTTGAATATTTAAATTTTTTTTTTTTTGGCCATTCAGACGAGCTGCTAATTGTAGCAAGAGCAATAGATCTCCTTATGTCTTCATTTTACACTGCATAGGTAGCAATCTTAACTCCAAGACACAAGTTTTCTTGAATGGGCTTAATTTTATATAGTATAAATATTTAAAAGTTGGCTGCCTAAATCTAGGATCATTTCCTTAGATTTCCTTTGCTGTAAACAACAACTATTTGCCATCTTCAGAGTCACACATTTCACCCTAAAATAGATATCTTTCTCATCATCTCATGAAAGGGAGAAATTGTGACACAAGCCCAAGGTACAAAGTTCTTTAACAGCTCAAGGCCTTAGGGTTTGCATATACAGAACAGATAAAAGAGAATGTTCAAGTAGTTAAAAGGGCATGTTCAAATATTTAAAAATACCTTGCTGTGTATGTTTATCTCCTTTATTTCATGCTTTGTTTATAAATATCATATTAGACAAGGAATGCAGGAACTACTCTATAGAATCAAACCAAACTTAAACACATTTTGGCATCCTGTCCTTGGAAGCAACACCAATGCTTAGGAAATCTAGGAAGCACTGGGTGATCCACCTTTTAGTCAACTCTTGATTTCTGGCAATTAGCCATTTAAAATCTTCCCATAAAAATTACGCCTGAACTGTTGTATTTAATATTCACTACAGGTCTAAACGCCTGAGAGATGTATTAAATCCAGATTCTGAATATATTCGCACCTTTGACCTCCAAAATAACTGTAACAAGGAACTCAACACTGCCTTCAACACAGTGCTGTTTGAGGAAAACAGTGCTTGTTTATTGCATATCTGATGAAATTTTGATGACAATCCATAATTTTAATATTAAAATTAAGATAATATAATTCATAACCACATTTACCATTTCTTTTTCAAAATTATGCAGACCTTGATGCTAATTTTCCTCAGTCATACCTTTCCAGACTCAGTTGCATTTTGAGTGGGTGAGATAACATGTCTAATTGTTCTTCGCTGTAACATTTTTTTCTAGTTCTGTCATAGTTTGGTTTTAAATTACTGATAATATTTTTAATGCAACATTCCAAACTGCAATTATTTATTCAAGTCATCTATGCATATTATATTTTCCCAGAGACCTGTCCATATTGACTGGAGGCTTCTCTCTGTATACCCAAATTAGAGATTATCACCATAACTAGGTTTTGTAGGTGTTTTTGTTTTCCTTTTATGTGCATTATTCTATGCTTACTAATTTTACATTTCATATGTTATTTCATCTTTGAGTAACTGGCTATGGAGAAATCTTCTTGAGCTCCTTACAGACACTTTTGATTTTGACTATGTAGGGTAATTCTGAATTATTTGAAAACATCACTGCCTTGTTATTTATCATGTTTCCAAACATTTAGGCATATATTGAGCAGTCAGTGTCCAAATCTAAGCAATTCATGAGAGAGCTTGTTGAAAGCTTTTTGAAAATAGATATATAATTAGATCATACTTATCCACCTACTCAGTGATACTTTGAAAAAGCAGATAGATTTGTAAGGCATATTTTTTCCTTGCAATGCCCATATTAACTCCTTATCAATATTCTTTATCTATCCCATGTTTACTAGTTTCTTTCTTTATATAGGCTTTACCAGTTCGATTGATATATATCAGTCAAATCCTTAGTTTTCAGCATTTTAAATATTTTGTCATATTTCTCTCTTTCCATTTCTCTGCCTATTGATTTAAGAAATAGGTTACACACGGTAGAAAAGATCCTCATGGCTTCATAGCAGAATTCTTTAAAACTTTGTTGAAAATGATTTAGTTTTATTTAGTTCACTGCATTTGCTTATTTAGAATTTCTTTTTTTTTTCAGATCCCACATAGGAAAGATTCAGTTGGAAGTACTTCCTCAAATTCATGCTGTAAAATTAACACCTGATATGAGAATCTCCTGGATTACCTTTGGATTGAGCATGATTCTAGAAATTCACTTCTTTATTCTATAGTTTTCTTATGCAAACTTACTGTATGAATGTTCCTCATATTCTTCCATCATCTGCTGATACCTTTTATTCTCTGAGAAGCCTTCTGATTTTGATATATTTGAAAAGATTTTATTTTGAGCCTTTACAACTTAAACATATAGATTCTTGACATGTTTCTTGACCTGACATTATGGGTTTAAATCTGAATTTTCAGGTGCAAATTTCTTTTGCATCTCTCATGGATGCAACTTGTGTTTTTTAAGGCCTGTTTCCCCTATGAATGAAGTCCATTTTAAGACTCATATATTCTACCATTTCAATTTCATAATAATTATCTTTCTCATATATATGTAGCTCCCCTCTTCAGTGAACTTTGTCAATCTTTTTCTTCCTACAAGATGCAGAATCAAAATATATTTTGATGATTGTGTCCACCAAATAGCAACTTGAAGGTTAATCTAAAAAGTGCCCAGTGAATTTTATTATGCTCTCTAGAATACTATCCTTCATCCACCCCAGCTGTCTGGTTGCAGCTTCCAAAGTGTTTCACAGTTCCTTTTCTACACATGATTTTCTTTCAGGAGAAATCTGAACATACTGAGAAAGAGGAAGAGGAAGGAAGGTGAAAAGATGTGGGGAGTTTTCTGAGATCTTACTGTACAGAGGAAGCTTGAAAGACATGTTTTGAACTAAAGCTAGTGTGATACTCTAGATTAGAGCAGGAGTTGCTTGTGGTGTGTCTGAGCCTCCAAGAAAAGATAAATTATACTGTATAAAATTGTAACACCCACAGCTTGACTTGAATTTTACCTTCTATGAGTATACATAGAAGTTATTGAAAACTCTAATTATCTTTGTGTTTCAATCTTTGCAGCTCCCTGATTTCTCTTTGTATATTGTACTTTATGCCTGTAATAACAAGCTGGAAAGCAAAAAAACCCCAGCATTGGAAAACTGAAGGTTTCCATTTCTTGAATAATGTGTAAGAAGTTCTAATTCAACCCAATTCTTTCTGTGTATGAGATCATTTCAGAAGTACCAGTATCCCAACAGAGTTCGCAGAACACATACTACAGGAGGAATTTATCTGGCATGTGAACCAATCTGAACAACCCAGTGTTGTCTTCCTCAAGTTCTTCTTACTAGCATAAAAGACAACAGTCAATATATGGGGAAGCAGAACTGCTTAAGACATGCAATGCATTTGCTATTACTATTACTGTTCACTTTAAAATATTTATTAAATCAAATGAAAACCTCATCTTTTTCATTGCAGTCATTAGGTCAGTCTATCAAGATCCTGCAAGAAAATGCACATATTCTCTTTTTCAGTGAAACACACTTGGAATTTCAAGCCTTGTGTTTTAGCTCAGTAATTCTCTTTTATTACTTCTCTGACATCAGGAAGCTGTGATTTCATTTAATTTGTAATATGTAACAGAACACACACTTTTATTATCATTATAAAGCCTCAGAAATATTCTTCTAGAACCTATGGTGAAGATACATAGTAAGTTTCCACTTTCTTGAACTTAATATTCATTTCCATATTTTGTTCAGGTAACAGTGTTGGGTTATTTTCCCTTTGGATTCCTATTATTTCTTTGCTGTTTTACTTTGCTAACTTTTTTTGGTGTTTGCTTTGTTGTCTTTCCACTTTTGATTCCATATGAAATAGCATTCACTCTCTTCTCCATCAAGACTATTCAAGAAAATCCAGATCACGTCAAGAATTTCATTACAATTAAATCAAATATCTAAAATATTCAGATTTGGATGTATTATTTAATAAAAATTTAAAATTGCTCTTCAAAACTATCATTTTGTTGAAAGTGTGCAGCTAATCCTTTTCTAGGACATTTAAAATAAAATATTCACTGATAAGAAGAGAAGAGGAGTTAAAAGACTATATTACAGTGGCTCTGCATGGCCTTACAATGTTAGGTATTAAACTGTGATCAAAGATAGTAAAAAGACCATAAAGGCTTTACAGAGCAAGACAGTGATGCCAAGTTAGTCAAATAACAGGAGATTAAACACATAACTGGTTTTATTATTCTAGACTAATAGAAACACAAAATCATTAAGGTTGGGAAAAATAACCCCAAAGTTATTGAGTCTGGTCTTTTAACAAACATCACTTTGTCAACTAAACTATAGTCCTAAGTGCCACATTCAGCTCTTGAACACTTTCAGGGATGGTGACTCCACCAGCTCCCTTGGGAGCACATTCTAATGCTTAACCACCCTTCAGGGAAGAAAATCTTCCTGATGTCCTACCTGAAGCACCCCTGGAACAGCTCAAGGTGATTTTCTTCTGTTCATCAGTTGCCTGATCTGTTAAACCTAACACATCTAAATTATTTGCAACTGACCTTTCTCCCATTCACCAGGTAAAAATAATCAATGTTCTTTAGACACCAGCAGAGAAATGAACCTTACAGAAAACTTAGATGTGGATAAGATGAATTTCCATAATTATGGTTTGGGATCACTCCATGCATAAGAAGCAGTGTGAAAAAACAAATAGTTTTCTAACAGTGTTGAGTAGTATTTTTTATGCAATAGTAAATTTGGCACAAAAATAAATGGAATGTCATTTTTAATAAGAAACTCAACCCATTTCCAATTACTAATTTCTGTAATCATTTTAATTGAGCTAAGGAAAAAGTAATACGTGGGGCTTGATTTTCAAAGAGATGATAATGCTATAGGACATATTTGCTGTATTATCAGCTACAATATTATGTGAGCATAAAGGGAAGAGAAATAATACATGTGATTACAAGTGGGAGCTGGTCCTGCAGAGATATACTGAACAGAAAAAATCAGTAAAAATTCCACTCTGACTAAAGTTCAAAACTTTAAGCATTCCTTAAAACATGTAAAGATTTATTTTCTTTCTCAGGACCGAATACAGATTCAAGTCTCAGAAGTATCATTTTATTCAAAATAGTAGAATGGAAGGAAATATATGAATTACATTTTCTTCAAACTTGTAGCATACAATTTAATTCTTAATCTGCTATTTACACATAAATGAGTAATATTTAATAAAATTATATTATGACATGCAAATCATGAAAATAATGACTACTCATCCCTGTTCCTATATATACACAGCACACAGTGAATATCTGAGATAAATATTAAGATGAAAATGTCAGTGGAAAATATTGTGAGGTAGGCATTGCTTGCAGTTCTGTCTTCCATCAGCCAGATCTCAATCTTTTAATTCTTTTTTTTTTTTCTCCTCAGGAGAACAGTGGCTGCTGGAAAGGCTCCCAGGAAATTTTTGGGAGACAAGACAATCAGTAGGACCTACTACAGCAGATTAGTGAGAGAGCAAGGGGAGGAAAGGTCACTTGTTTCTCAGAGTAACACAGTGTTTAACATTTAAACAAGGATATCTATTATTTCTTATAGAGATTTTGATGAAGTATTCTTCTGATGAAGAATACTAATGTATTCTTAGTTTATTGGTTAAGAATAACTGGTTGATTTCCACATGACATTTATTTTGATTTATCTATTAAATATGTTTATCTGATTGGATAGAAATGACAATTCTGATACTATTTCTTTGTGGTTAAAGCTTAATATGTTGTTATTATTTTGTCAAATTCTTCTTTTGTTTCCCAAGTGCTCATTCAAATGAAAAAGTTTGGGAAGCAAATTTTTGAAAATATTTTTCATGTAGTATTTCAATGTCATATTGCTGTGCAATTTGCCTATTAAAATTTAGATGCCAAGACAGTATTGTCATTTTAACAAGTGATTGATAATAGCTTGTAGACAGCTTTGAGATTAGTGAAGATGAAGACAGTTAAATTGTCAACTGGCCATGACACAAACTTCAAATTAAGCAAGTACTATGGAAATATTAAAGTATTTTAGCTAAATTAGTGATAGGAGGTATATAATACAATGCAAGTTTAATCTATTGGGACTTTGTTCATTTGTTCATGAGAATGATTTGAGCCCAAGTTATGAAGACAGCATCACAGACACAAAGGCAGAGAAAACTCTTCAGAGGATAGGTGAGTCACCTTGTGACTCATGGTTTCTGTGACCTTTTAAGACACATCTGCTTGAATGGTGATTTATAGATATGATGTACATCTTGCATGTGAAAAACAGACCTTTGAATCTTGATTACAGCAAATAACAGAAAAGCAAATGCTTTGACATCCCAGATCTCTTTAATAAAAGGCTGCATAAACCACCCCTCCCCCCCAAAATAACCAAAATCAACCCCTAAAACAACCAAATAAAAAATAAAAAACCCCCAAACCCTTACCACTAAGAATTTAAAATTTTTGCAATCTGGGCTTTGGACCATATATTTCCTATTCTAAAAAATATGCATTATTGTAATTTAATTCCTCTGAGCTAGGAACTTGACACTACCACTGATGGATTGAAAAAATCCAGAAACTCCTTTATCTCCTCAAGTTTCTCCTATCTTTTCTTAAGAACGCTTAGTTTGACATACTTTACTATGTTGAAATTAATATAATTTCAACATTTAGTCCCACAGATGGGACAGAAGAAGAAACATACTTCTGCAATCACTTGCTTAGTAAATTGTAACAACAATTAAGCTGCCCTGACTCAATCATTAATTCATATCCTTATGTACTGAGTCCAGTAGCTGAAAATTTTGAAATCTGATGGATGTTTTTAACATATTTCATCCTCAAACACTTTCAATCTCTACCTAAAATGTAAAAGACAAGAATCAAAGGTATGACTCTACAAATATGATCAAATATACATTTACTGAAAATATAAGAAAGTGCATATTCATTGAGGTTCAGTAAGGACATAGCATTACTTTTTTGTTTTTCTTTTCAGAAATTGAGTGACAATTCCCCTGAGGAAAACAAGGTAGTTCAAAATAGCATTTAACAAGCTAGTAAATAAACAGAACTACTGCCTTGCTTCATGTGGAAATTAGTCTATTAGATATGCAGGCAACATGATTTCCATGGTTACAAATGACCTGCTAATCTCTTAAATTATCCAGTCATCATGAACAACAAGCCTACTAAATAATTATACTAAAATGCAAGAACTGATTCCGACAGTATTTTCAAAGTGAAATTCTCCCAGAAAGAGCAGTTTTTACCTGGTAAAAAGTTTCCTCACTATTTCAATGTAGGCTCAACAATGGCTTTCTTTGAAACAGTTTACCCTGAACATTTTATTTTAAATACCATTATTTTATCCATTGTGTTAATATTGTAGGTAAGAAGAACAGTAACCTATTGACCACGATGGGAGGTCTGTTTTATTTGAATACAAAGTGAAAACTCATTCATTATAGATTTGAATGTTTCTTGTTGCAAGGACACAGTGTATGTTAGCCTGATGTACTTCTATTTCTGGTGTTTTCTACAGCTAATAGTCACAATTTTCCATGAAGGAAATTAATTCTGTTTGCTTACCTTGAGTTCAGTTTGTCTAACTGAAGGGAAACAAACAAACAAAAAAATCAATGGCATTTGAATGATCACTCTTCATCAGATATAAACTACAAATATGTCTTCAGAAATTTGCTCAGAATTTTCTAAATTTAATGTAAATCTAAAACTGTTCTGAAGTGGCAACAGGAAAAGCTTTTCAGGGTCCCTTACATGAGATACATATATGTATACAATGACTGCTATGGAATACTTATTTCATCATCATAATGAGTTTTAATGGAGTGGTAACTCTGCTTTGCTATCTTGACCTAAACACAGAGCAAATTCATTTTGTTTATGACTGTATGCTACTTTTCATTGTAATTAATCCCAAATGCTTATCAAGGTCAGTCCTCCCTTAATGTCTGTACTATAAAACACTGTAACTCCTTAACCTAATTTTCCCTCTGGTTGGGATCCTCAATCAGCTAACAGTTGCACACTTATTTTATCAACAAAATTCCATAACTTTACCACAGACATGTAATATTTAATGTTTTTAAAGCCTTGGCACCTTTTAATCTTTGCTATATGAGAAATATTGCTTTCATTTAAGGATACTGCTGTGGATACAAACTAAGTTTGTATCCCTTACAAATGAAAAGAGATGGTTTGGTTCCACAGTAGCTCCAAATTTGAAGGAAAGTCAAAGAAAGATGAAATATTTTACAATGTGAAATTCCTGGGGCCTGACTTGAATGCTGGGTATAAGTAATAGTACTCATTTTAAGTGAATTTCCAGCTGATTTCACCATGATTTAAGACAATGGTGTGATTCTACTTAGACTTAATTGTCTAGACTTCATTTGAATCTCTTTGATTTGCTCTATGTAATAACTGCTATATGTTTTAGTTAATACCAGAAATATGAGAACTAAAGTCTCTAACATTTTATTACATGATCTTTTTTCCCCCTACCCTTTATATTTTCCCTCTTTTCAATTTAGCCTTTTAAAGTACTTTAAAAGAAAGTACTCTTTTTCCCAATTTCACTTGTACAATATTACCTTCCATGTGAAATTTTTCACTGTATCTTAGTAACAATTTGCTCTTGCTTTTTTTTTTTCCAAAGCAGAGTCACTTTTTTCCAAAATGTTATTCTAGCAGTTTAGTCTTTCAGTACTGTTTTTGACACCATTGCCCTTTCTCCTTAATCCTAGGAACTTTTTTCAATCATGTTTTTCTGTGCATTCACCAAAATGAGGGGAAAAAAATAATTGAAAAAAAAAAAAATAGCACCACATGGCTCCTATTCTAGTAGTCTAAGGCACCACTGATGAAGTGATCCAAAGCTTGCAAGGTGGTGTTTCTGTATAATGCCTAACACAATGCTATTCTTATCTTTCAGAGAAGCCTACATCAATAACTCTGGTAATGTTGGAAATTACATGTATTTGTATTTCTCTGGACTTATCCAAAAGACTTATTATACTTATGAAACTTATTGCCTGTATTTCAGCTATCTAAATAAACTTTAAAATAGGCTGGATATATAACATCTTTGTTTACCCTTTGTCCTAACATGATATTTCCCACTTTTTCCTATTCAACACAGAAAAAGAGATAAATGGCCATTTTGCATCTCTAATTGTATTAGCTATATCTATATTTTCTATGTAATCTATCATACCTTCCATGTATTCTTTTTATTCTCTGTCATCCAGGTTGAGAGAGGAGTATTTCAATTGTTTCAACTTAAGCTCTATTCATTATATCTTTGTGTAATGCCCAAGTACTTAATGTACACATTTTCTGTTTCTGTTTCTCATTCTTATTGAGTGATCTGAACTATTCAACTACATTACTGTAAAATGTTGACTTTCACAATTCTTGGAGCAATAAAAGGAGCTGCTGCTTGATTTTGCAAAAGGGATGCTTTTACTTATCATAGAGTTTGCTTCTGAGAAAGCCATATCTGATATTCTTAGAGATCTACTGTCTTCTAGCAACTATGGTTTCAAACTACAACCCTTTTTTTAAAGGAGAATATTTATTTACTGTTATTTTCGTATCCCAAAGACTGGTTGAGGTGAGAGTCTTTCACTGAAAAACTTAAACACATTTTTATGCTGAACATCTATAGTAGATCTAATCATAAGCAAGGTCATATCTGACTCAGACTCAGAAATAACATTCTAAAGCTTTCACACAATATTTCAATAAAGGCTGGCCACTCTAAAATCTGGCTCCATAATATGTTTCATCTAATCAGTCACCTTCCTTTTGACCAACAGTAAGAACATGGCTATGATTATTCTATCTTTCAGTTGTAATGAGGATATATAAACCAGTTTTACAGCATGCCTACAAGGAAGATGTCAGGGCTCAATCACTCCTAATGGACTTTTTACCCAAAGTAATTTGATTTCTGTTTGTTTGGTCTCAATCAAAATCCAATTATACACTGCATACAGCAAGACTACAGCTGTTTGAATTATGTATGTTTTTAATGTAAAGGAAAAATATCTACAACGTGAAGTTCATTGAACTTTCCCACTGAAGAATGCCTAAGAATTACAGGGAGAGGAAGACAGAAGTCAGAGTTTTAACACTTCATTGAAGCAAAGAGTTGTTTATTACTCTATTCACTTCTAAATGTGAACAAATACTACAACAAAGACATATTCTCTTGTCTATGGAAGGGAAGAAACTATTCTAATTAAAGGTTGGCTAGACTGCTTCCTACTTAAGAAGAAAGAAAATAAACCTGAGGATTGAAATGTTAAGCTAGTCCATATCTTTTCAAAGACTTCAGAGGAAAGATTGACTATTAACCCAAATATAGTCCACTAAAAGAAAGAAAATATACTGTCTGATTGCTGTATAGTTTATTAAGATGGAGCAAGCCTGATGAATGTGATAAAGACCGACCTTCTGATACAACTTTCAGATTTTTCTTAAGATTTATCACTGAGTTTTCTATTTTAGATACTAACTGTCAATATTTGCATATTTATTGTAAGATGGTTTGAAGCAGGCATAATTTACAGACATAGGAAAATAATAAAATGTTCAATGAATTCTGTTTTTAATATTCAGAAAATATGAACTGGATGAACAGATCATTGGATGGGTTAAATGTTGGTTAGACGAGGAGGCTGAAAGGGTAACAGTTGTTGGCTTAATATTTGGTTGGCTGTCAATAACAAATAAACAGCCCAAAGGTCAATGCTGGACTGATATTATTCAATTCTCATCTGGATTATGAAATGGACTGCACCCTCAGCACCTCTTCAAATGGTACTAAATTAGGATAAAAAATTGTAGTGCCAAGTTATAGAATTCAGTGCATTTGAGACCATGATGAAGTTTGCAACTGGAGCCAGCAGTGAGAAGTTCAGTAATAAGAGATGCAAAATTCTGCAGATGAAGTGATAAAAGAATAAAAATCCCATGGATCTGTACAGCTGGGAAACAACTGACTGAATAACAGGCATGCTGAGAAAGACCCAGGTTATTCACGTTAACTACAAGTGTTCTGCCCTCATGAGCATGACAAAATCATAGTGGGTTCAAAGAGGAAGAGGGTGGTCAGCAGACTGAGAGAAGTTCCCATTCCACACTGGGGAGGCCACAAGTTTGTGCATCACAACTAATATTAGGATTCCAATGTAGTTTACTCATCTTCAAACAGGTCAGGCTGGAAAGAAACTCTTTTTATTGTAAATGTTCTTTTCCTTATTATCTCCCTTTTCCCTCATTTTATCCTGTTTTTCAAATCTGTGTAGGCTAAAGATTAACCAGCCCTTCTTGCACAGGAGCAAATACTACTCTTCATCCACAAAACAGAGAAAGCTTTCAGATTGTGTAGGTTAACAGGCTACCAAAACCTCATGATATGTGAGGTTCACCCTACACCTACACTTCCTTCTGATGAACAAAGTGCAGAAAACTTAATTCATTGAGTTGTATATGTCATCAGGACCCTTCAGGCTTGTGTGGAATGGACATAACTTGGGCTAATGATAAGATTTAAAAATGTATCTGCTGCTTTGAACTTCATTCTCTTCCACACTTTGTTCACAAAATATATATGTATATATATTTATATAAATCTTTATCTATTTTATATACTATATTTTTACATATTGCATATTTTATTTTTTATTTATATATTTGTTATATGTTTTATATATTATATTTATACTTATTTGTATATTATTTATAGATATGTATTTATATATCTTTAATTACTTTAATGTACTCTTCTAGAGAACACACAAAGGTTTTCAACTGAGAATTACTATCCGGTGAATACTAATGCTTAATGCTAAAGCCTTCAACTTACTAGTAATATAGCTAGTTCCAAAAATCTTATACAAGTTTATGTATCAAAACATCAGAGAAAGAAGGAAGAATTTGGAACTAGCTTTTTACAAAACTGTGTTTGGCAAATAAGGTGAAAGCAGATACTACAAAACTAGTGACTTAATCAGAGATTCAGGCAAAATGTCAAAATTTGCACATTTCCTGGAGCTCAGAACTTTGTAGCATTACTTGTAAATCAGCAAGTGCTGACCAGGTGAAAACAGTTCTATTCATTTTTTTCCTCAGTGGATTTTTAGCAGCAGTAAATGCTGCAATCCAGTCAAGCCTCCAAAGAGTAGAGGCAGTCTCACACAGAAAAGACAAGAAATGCAGAATTATCCAGATTCTCCCCCACTTTTTCTTAGATTTCTTTGACTGCAGTCATAGTGGTTTTGTAAAATACTCTATTGTCAGGTTAGATTTGAGTTGACCATTTTCACCTTGTAAGTGATGTGCAGTAATTTATACTTAATAAAAAGCTATAGTGACCACCCTGATACTGAAGACACCAGAATAGTTGCCTCCTTGGAACACAAAAGCACTGTGCTACTGCAAATGTCATAACGTGGCAGCTATTGAGAAATGTTACCACTAAAAGGAGCAACCAGTACACCTGCACTAAGCTGTTTCAGATTCCTGAGTAAAATGCAGCGTTAAAATTACATTTTCAAGTACTGGTTTTGGCTGAGACATCTTGGCAGAAGTCCATTTCAGTTAAAAATTTACTGCTAATAATTGCTGAACCAGGAAGGACTGATATTTTTCATGCCACTTCTGTTTCAACATTCCCTTGCTGTCACCACTAGCCTTTGTGCTGTTCTAAGGCAATTCCACACTGGGGAGACTGAGGCAAACCACTCAGTCATCAGCTAAAATAGTGCCACAGAGTTCTTGGGATTTGGCCCACAGAGTATAATAACTTCTCTACCTGCTTAAATTTCACTTGGATTTTTTTACTAAGCAAACCCTTACTCTTAAGTGCTCCCTAGTATTGATTGCTTTTCTGTGGTTTTGCATAAGCAGTCTGGTAGAGTGTATTCATGTAATAAGGTGATGAAAGCATATGAAGCGATTACTTTGCTTCTTTTTCTTGAAGTTCCCTTTTTTTTGAACATCAGATATTGACAGAGAAGAGAAATATGAAAATAAAGTCAGAAATTTAGATACAAGTATTTATTTCGACGTTTGAACAACCAGTTACCTGCCAGTTCCCAGTCAGAAAGGGTTTGCATTGTAAACGAAATGTTTCTCCGTGCTATTTTTAAAGACATAACCAAGAAAAGATATTTCTATTCTTTTTCTTGCAGATCTTCCACAGCCTAAATTCTCTTTCAAATAACCAAATAAATGAGCACATGTATCTCTAATCCTTCTTCACAGATAATTTTTGACTTTTGTTTTCCTTTCCTTCTACATCAACCTTTATAACACTCTAACAAAGGCTTCTATTCAGCAGTCTTCAGGGTGTTTTGTGGGGTTCAAATTCAGCTGTATCTTTTTGCAGCATAGTGTCCTCTTTGAATCAGAGTGTAAAAAAGTGACTGTTACATCTCTGGTTCAGGATGCTCTGCCCTGACGTTCTGTTCCATCATCAGTCCATGGCCTCTTGAAAATGTTACTTTTGAAAATGTCTCAAAGGTATGTCATGTTAAATGCCAGCATTTCAGATTTGCTTTTCTCAGATGCATTAGCCTGACTTTTCCAAGATAAATTTCCCTTTGTTTTTCTCAGCCTGTGCTTTTATAATAGCTTTTGAAGTATTTATTTTTTTCAGAAGGTGTTTGCTCTTCATTCTGCTTTTACTTTATTTATGAATTTCATTAATGTGATTAGCTTTGATTGATTGACAGTTAAAACTACCTGCAGAAGGAAAAGTCAGAGCTCTGTCCTAGTTTAATATATGATTACCATCTGAGTATATGACAGCTAGCTGAATAGTGAGCTCCAAAAGACATCTGGAAGATTTGAAAACACCAGTATCTCCACTTTACAGGATGAAAAATAAGCCAGTAGAAAGATTAAGGGAATTTTGGACTGCCTTGATGTGTGCTATGGCATGTAGCCTTAGTGTGGCTAGTATCCAGAGTCATACCCAGAGTTACTGTGATGGTTGGGAGTATAAATGGTAAGGCTTTTGAAGCAAGGAGCTGTAGGTGACCTTTGTGGAGGAGGCCATGAAGTGTCCCATGCTTATTTCAACCCAGTCTGACACCGGGCTGAGCAGCCCATCAACTGTCAAGACTGCAGACTGACAGGGAACACTGTGGTGCATTTTTAAGAAGAGCAGCAGGCCCGAGGGACTGGTGAGGCTCTGGATGCTGGGGAGATAATGTAGAAGGGTACACTTTTAGGAAGATATGGCAGAAAAGATGTTAATAAGGAGATGACTAAAGGCAAGGCTGGAGATAGTGTCCTGGAAATAAGTGGCCCATATTGGGTTAGGGACGCCCTTGGGTTAGGAACTTTGACTGTGGGTGACCCTTGTCAGGAAAGGAACACTCCTAAGGGACTTCAGCCTGTGGAGAACCCATGTTAAGGCATAGAGACTGCTAAGGATCTGTGGCCATGAGTGACCCATGCTGTGACAGACACCCTGAAGGGCTGCAGCTATGGATGACCCACATTGAGGCAGGGGCATCTCTGAAGCCAGTGGCCTGTGGACAACACAAATCAGAGCAGTGGATGAGTAAAATGCAGCGTTCAGTGGAAGAAACAGAGGCATGGAGCAGCAGATAAAAAGCAATACATACCCACCCTCCCGTGTTTTCACCACATGAATAGGATAGGATAGATTGTGCATAGCCCATGTCAAACATGAGGGAAAATTAAACTAGGAAGGGGTAAGAAAATAAGTTATGTTTTCTGTTGGGTCATCCCACCCTAGTACCCAAATCAATGATGAGAACATGGCATTAAATGAATGATAAATTAAATGAAGTAAAATTAACCAAGTTGATGCTGTTTTGTTCATGCTGATGTTGGATATAGTGCAAATTGTCGGAGAAGGGAAAAGACCTAGTCTGAATGGGAACCTGCTGAGGTGATTGTTGGAATCTGGCAGGGTTTAAAATGCTGTACTTAAAACATTAATCATGGCAAAAATTAAGGCATGTTGATAATGGGCCTCCTTTATCAGTCAGGAATCCTTGCACCAAGTAGTGTCCATGTTATTTAGTAATAGTAACTACTAATACTAGTACTTAGAATTAGCTGCTTAGTTAGTATAGAAAAAGTAGAGTAGAAAGGGTGTATGACTTTAAGCTGAGGACTAGGTTCTGCTTCTCTTTTTGTAAGTGACTTCTCATAGTAACAAGTTCTGTGGTACTTATCACTGTTCTTTCTCTTGTAGGAAGCTTTTTTATTTGTGCATTCTAATAGATTAAAAATAAATTCTACACCGAATCCTGAGCAAATAAATTGTGGTACTGACCATATCCAAAGTTATGCAAGAATATATTAAGGAAATAAAAAAATGAGCAATATAACATTTCAATGGAGTGCAACATAGTTTTATGCTATAAATTTTCCTGATTAAGAAGCACAGTGAACAGTGTTAAAGGAAGCATAGAATTTTTTTCTTTTTTCTTTCCTCATAGTGCTTTGGAATGACTTGATTCATAAACCCAGAAGTTCTGAGAAGTGTCTGAGAGCTATTCTTTTGAAAATAACTGTATGTGGCTTTAAAATACCCCATCCACTTTTTCTTGCAGGCAGAGTTCTGCATGGCCTCTGAAAGCTCCACATAATAAAATTAGGATGAAAAAATATAAATTAATTTGCTGGGTTCATTAAATAGCAAATGGAAAGACAGCTGCCAGGTTGATATATAAGTCAAGTCCTCTGTGTGTGCTGTGATTTGCAAGTAGAATGCTGTTAGTGTATTAGCACCTAAATGTTTCAGTGTCACGTATCTAAAAGCTGTAATACAGAAGGTAACAAAGCACATTTATTGTGAAACAATAATATCAAAAGGAAAATCCACTTAATCTTCCACTTAACAAACCTCACAATTCATCTTCTCTGGAAGTGCTGCATTAATTGTGTTAACCTCTCACAACTGCTTGAGTCTTAAAATTGTCGTTTCTGGAATACCACATTTTCACAGTTTTAATGTACAATAATTGGAGTATTTATTTTTTCTCATTTTCATAAAATGCATGCAATCTAAGTTTACTGTTGCTAACCAAGACCTTATTTAATATTAGGAAATGAAGAAGACTTGCTCTACCGTGCGTGTTGTACTTCCAAGAATATTTTGAGCCTATTGAGTGCATCAGTACTGTAACTTCTGGTTAACCTCAGTTATCTTTCCTATGACCCCAGGGAGGGAATATGAAACTTCTGGAGCATGCAGAACCCCCAAGCCTACCCAGAGGCATAGTATGCCATTAGTACAGCACCACAAGGTTTGCATACCTGAAGGGAGGGATAGAAAGACTTTCAGCTCCTCGAGTGGTCCTGCTTGGATGGCATGCAGGCAAGATGGGGGTCACAATGTTTCACCTAAGCACAGACTAAACAGCCATACTTGGTCTTGACATTTAATTTACTGTATGTATCATACAATGCTGATGTAATTCTAGTCAGATCAAGCTGCATCTGTTAAACAGAAACTGTGAAATGTGCTCTGTGAATACGAAGGGAAAACAAATGAGGATTAATGAAAAAGAAATGGGATTCTTTTGTTGATTTGGAGGTATTTTTAATTGAAAAAAGAAAATAGCATTGAATGTATGATGATCATACGCATTGCTGTCCAACATGTTTTCTTGCATGACTCATGTGGTGGTCTTGGGGATGATAGCAGAGAGACAGCCATTCATACAGCTTCAGGGAATAGTGGGTGATAAGTATTGAATGATTAGTTTTAATCTCGTTTCGGTTCTAGTTCAGCAGCCTTCGGAGGAAAATCATACAAAAAATGCTAGGTTTAGAGCAAAGTTCTGTCATCTCTACTTTCTTTCTCAACATTGTAAAGAAAGTATTTGAGTGATGTAGAAATATATACGTATTTCAGCAAGTAGGAAAGACACACTTGTGCTCTCCATATGCAGCATTTATTTAAAGGCTGAAACCCTGCAGTTTTGGTGATGGTGGGTGATAGGGAAAACAAGCTTGCACAGTGTGTGAGTCAACCCTGGCTGGATGCCAGGTACCCACCAAAGATGATCTATCACTGCCCTCTCCAAGTGGACAAAGGGGAGAAAATATAACAAAAGGTTCATAAGCTGACATAAGAACAAGGAGAGACCACTCATTGATTCCTGTCACAGGCAAAACAGACTTGACTTGGAGAAATTAATTGCATTTATTACCAATCAAAATCGGAGCAGGATAATGAGAAATAAAACAAGCCTTGAAAATTCACAGGTTGTTTCTGCCACCGCTCAGGGATAGGAGTCCTTCCCCAGCTCTGGTGTGGAGTTCCTCCCAGAGAAGACAGTCCTCTGTGAATTTGTCCAATGTGTGTCGTTTCCATGGGCAGAAGTTCCTTGTGAACTGCTCCAATGTGTCTCCCTTTCCACAAGGTGCAGTCCTTCAAGGACAGGAAATGTGGATTTCCCACAGGATCACAAGTCCTACCAGAAAAGCTTCTCCAGCCGGGGCTCCTCTCTCTGCAGATCACAGGTCCCTGCCAGGACTCTGCTCCAGTGTGGGTGTCCCGTGGGGGTCACAGGCTTCTCTCAGGCATCCACCTGCTCTAGTGTGGGTCTCTATGGGCTGCAGGTGGGTCTCTGCATCTTCATGGTCCTCCACGCAAGGGCACAGCTGCTTTACCAGGGTCTTTGCCATGGGTCGCAGGGGAATCTCATTTCTGGCATGTGGAGCACCTCTGTCACCTCCTTCTCCACTGAATTTGGTGTCTGCAGAGTTGTTGCTCTCACATATTCTCACTTTTCAATTCTCTTAGTGCAATTTCACACAATAATTTATTTTTCCTTATTAAATATATTATCACAGAGATGTTACCACTTTCTCTGATGACCTTGGCCTTGGTCAGTGGCAGGTCCATCCTGGAGCCAGCTGACATTTGCTCTGTCAGACATGGGGGAAGTTTCTAGAAACTTCTCACAGAAGCCAACCCGTAGTCTCTCCTGCTACCAAAACCTGGCCACGCAAATCCAATACACACATTCTCTTATGCTGAGAATGTCTCCAAAGCTTTTCCTATTTTAGCTAAAATAAACCGAGACTTCTATCTTTTTGGTACTTTGAACAGGACAAGAGATGAAAGAACCCAGTGCAGAAGTCCTATCTGGATAAGGAAAGTAATATTGATCTTACCTGGCTGCTTTTCTGTCTATTGTTAACATAAATGAGCTCAAAGACCAAGTGCTATGGTGAAGCAGCATTTAGATATCCTAGCTCTGATCTTCAAGACTATTTAGATTCTAGTTTACTAAGATTTTTCAGGCTTAAAAGTATAAGTGATTTCATAAAAGCCTGTCAGTAAGTGAACATTTTAAAATGCGCTTTTTTCTCCCTAGTGCCTATGTTTTTTAGTTTGAATTCAATAGAACATCTCTGTGAAAAATATGGCATCATTGTGCAGCATGTCACCAAAGAATAGGACATTTTACGATTTGTTAAATTGCCAGGCTAGGAGCTCAAATCCTGGTAGCTTTAAATAATTTTAATAAGATAAACTTTCTTTAAAATAACTCTTAAAATCAGGATGATTTTTTTAGGTCATTCTGTTACCTGAGGTAACTGCAGAATAGTTCAATTGAATCAAATTAAATAAAAAAAACTTTTCACTTTAACTGCAATGTCAGTGTGGATTGTGAGAGTCTAAAGTCATATAAACCAGCAGAGCTAGAGAAAGAACCAAAATGCATTTGGTTCTTTTAAAAGACAGGAAAATTTGTGACTTTGAGTAAGTTTTCTTAACAGCTTTGCTTCAGTCCTTGTTCTACTTGAAGGTAATGGAGTATAAAAGAATCTCCCATCAAGGACTGACCATGTGAAATAGCAACAGATGAAAGTGACAGTTTTTAAAACCACTGAAGCACAGGCAGAAGTGTAGTTTGAAGACTGACATCAACAAATCTCTTTTGGAAAAGAAGAGAAGCAAGCTTAGATTATTGCCTAATGAAAACTGGGAATAAATAAGCTTGAGCATCGCCTTTCAATAATAAAAATGGGACTATTTTAAAATTAATTTATCTTTTTTCTCACTGAGAAAAAAGTACTCACATGCTGGAGCCATGGAATAAATATGGATGCCGAGAAATGAACTGATGGTTCATAGTGTGCACTCCTGGAAATAGAGTCTTACAATCTTTCTTCTCCCTGTGCCATGGAACCACTGAGCTAAGATTCCTGTCTGCACCTTGTTCTTACCTCAGCTATATTTGATTTGTATTGGCATTTTAGCATCTTGTAGCAAATTATCAGCCATGTTATAGTTATCTTTGATCAACAGGTCTCAAGACTGATGGAAAATTTCTTTTAAAGTAAATCTGTGAGGTTTTTGCATATATCAGTGTCAAAAAGATACTTATTTCAGTTTAGCCAAAAAAAACCCCAACCCCCAGAAAACTTAATTCTTATTCTGGAGTAAAGCAAGCTCCTTTCTCCCATTCTGTTACATTTTAAACCACTACATCATTATTGAGAAGTATTATAAATTATATTCTTCCATGAGTTTTTTCCACCTGAAATCAAGCTTATGAATTCCTTATAGAAGGATAACTCTATATTAACATTATTCCTTGGGTAATTTTTAAGTTTCCTTTAGACTGTGGCACAGAATTCCTGACTAGAAATAGTATTTTTTGTTTAATAGGTTTTGATACACTTTTTGTGGATGAATTCATCAAATTGACTCTTTAACCCATATCAGCTGTTAACATGCACAATATTCTAAACAGTAAGTGTTACAATTTAATTGTATGTTACATGAATTTTTATTTTTTTTTTCTTTAAACTAATACCTGGCTATTTCTTTTGATGACCCTTAATTCATGCATCGTGGGAAATGGTGAATTCTCTAAACGAGTAAGTTTTTCTACTTTTTTCTCCATCTCGTTAATTATGAGATAAAACTGTTTTATCACCCAGAAAGTTTTCACCTTTTTAAGCTTATAGTTCATTAACTTTGTCCTTGTGCAGAAGTTTAAAACTTTTGCTTATCCTTGTGATTTTTCTTTCTGTTTCCCCCTATTATACCCTGCCAATTATCATCTTCAGAAGAGAAAATGCTCAAGTTCAAAATATATACCCAGTAGCCAAACTATGGTTTTTTCTTCTTTTTTAGCTTTTCATCTCCTATTCTAATAATTCTGGGTGTTTTTTTTCAATCAGTGATGAGCACTGAATTTTTGAAGGACCTATTCACCACAAACGTATTGAGTTATATTTACTTGAACTTTATTTTTGTCTGGATACAGTTATGTTTGTTTTGCTCTGTGTTTCATTTCACATTGAATTTTATAGAATCATAGAATGTTAGGGGTTGGAAGGGACCTCAAAGATCACCCAGTTCCACCCCCTTTCCATGGTGGGCAGGGACACCTTCCTCCAGATCAGGCTTCTCAAACCCCATCCAAACTTGAACATCTCCATGCATGAGGCAGCATCTCTGGGCAGCCTGTTACACTGCCTCACCGGACTCATTCCATCAGCTAGTCTTTGAGTTTTGTGAAATTCTCATGCAGCTCTTTTGAGTCAGATTTAATTTTTCTACATCTGTAATACCAACAAACCTTGCCATTTCACTGTTCTCTCTGTTCCCTGTATTAGATGCAAATGCATTGAGGAGTGCAAGTCCCCACACAAACCTCTAGAAAAGCATTTATTTTCTCTGACCATGAGACAAATTTCAGTACTACTTAATTAGTTAATTACATGGAACTCAGTTAGTAAAATACATACATAATTGAAACTTTCATACTTTAATAAAGCTCATTTAAAAATCTTGACTAGCCATAATATTGTGAATTTATTGGTTCTTATTCTTTCAGTTTGTTTTAATTTCTCTTCCATGCTTGGAAATATTTTCTCAAACTTGTTTCCTTAAAAAGATCTAGCACAAGAACTTGTTAAGTCTCTCTATATAATAAACACAAGAATTTTCACCATGATAAAGTGATGTGTTGTGTGATTTGTAGTATTTTAAATTTATTTTCCCCTGACATATAATAATGAATTTCTCATTGTCTGTTTGGTTTTTAGCTTCCAGGCCTCTGCACTATTTTTATCTAGAAGGTTCTAATGTAGAACTTAATTTATATTGGTTTGGAACAGGAGTGCTTTGAGCTAAAAATCAGTCTCAAGGCCATTTTCAAAAGGCACATACTACCTAATATGATAACAATGTTAAATATACAGATCTCTCTTTTCTATGACCTCAGAACACTAACATATTTTCATATGGGCAACTAAATAACTTTCAGCTGGTAATGATTTTCAACTATTAGTGACCTGGACTGAATCTGAACTTATGACCTATATGTGTACTCTGGATTCTTAATCATAACTGTAAAGCCCCTCAGATCAAGTCCTTCTTTTTTTCATTTTGCTATTCTTTTCTTACAAAGAGGAGTTTAGTCTGATATTCTGCTTCCTTATTCTATAGTTACAATTCAATAGACCTAAGTCACAGTCTTATATGATATATAATTTTTAAATTATTTTTTCTTACTTTTTCTGAGAATAGGCTATTATCAGGAATCAAATAATAATAGGGGTCATGACTGAGGATTGGGGTGAATAATGCTGAGGACTTACATAGCACTTTACATGCTCAAAGAGCTGCACAAACATTATCTAAATAAAACAAATGTGTCTCATTAAGAAATCTGTTCACGTATACTCTGACGTGACAAACAAGCATGCAAAAATGCATGACAAATTACTTAAATATTTCTCCTTTGCAAAGGGAATTGTGCCTGAAATGTGGTTCATCTTTTCATAATAGAATGTTTGGGTTTTTTTTTTTTTCATTAGTAGAGTGAATAGACATGATTTAAGGTGTCTCTTCAGGGTGGGAGAATGTGTTCTGTAAAAAAATAACTTTGGATTTTATGACAAATATTTTAGATGGCATTATTATTATGTGAATTAGCAAAGGAAACTTCAGCTTTAGCATTTAGCAGCGTGTGGTAAAGAATTTTAATTTCCTTATTTTAAAGGTTAAGTGTTCCTTCAAGACTACTTGTTACCATTTCCAAACAGAATAAATAGGGAACTTCCTCTAAGAAAGCTACTAGTTCATTTTATAAATATTTTAATAGAAATATGTTGCTTTCACATTCCTATCCCTAAGTGAGCAGTCAAGAATGAGTATAAAAGACTTATATAACATGGAGATTTTTCAATTTCAAACATTTTTTTTTAATTGAATGAAGCATTTGAGTAAACCTTGGGCAAATATATAAATCATTGGTCAAAATGTATATAAGGATTTCTGAGGAAATTTTTACATCTAAACTGTCCATTAAAGCTCCATACTCACCAGCTCTCTGAGGCTGACATCATGGTACTACTCATATACAGTACAAAGAAAGGGACAATATGTATATCCATGAGAAATTTAAACAATCTTCAGAAATCAATGTTCTTATTCTCTTTATGTGACAGTCTTTTCCTCTGGTGGGTAGGGCCCCTCAGATTCTTGAGAAGCCAAGTTTATTTTGATAGATAAAATATTGCTGAGTGACACGTTGCAATTAAAATTGTGATAGAATAGTGAGAGCAATTTTTTTACTAGTCTACTTCTCTGGATAATCTTAGACTCTCAATAAAGGTTGATGGCTTGGGAAAGGAGCTCTTTCCCAAGTAGATGTCATTACCCTTGCTGAACGTCCAAGTTTTTCTATCCATTCAATCTTTATACTTAGAAGTCCCTTTGTGTGCACTTGACCCCTTGCTTTCTCATCCAGGTCCTGTAATTTCTTTACTGGAAAGATATTTTGAAGTCTTTCTTCCTTCCTGTTTTTACACTACTTCTTCCTAGAAGGTAACAGCTGTCTGCATAAACAGAACGAAAACACAGCCTTTGTATACTACATGGAAATACATGGGAAAGCAAACTTAGCTTAAACACTACTTAGCTACTAGACATTTTGAATCACATCTGCACAGCTTGGTATTGACAGTCATCCCTCACTCCACCTATTCTGCTGCACAATTTGTTACACAATATTTCAGGCATTGCTTCATGGAAGTGAGGCAAGTGTCTTTGCACAGCAGTGCAGAAGGAAACCCAAAGCACTCTCCTCACTTGATCACACCGGTGAATATTTCTAGGACTTTGCTGAACTCTGAGGATGCTAAAATACCCTGCAATGACTGCCTTTAATTTCCTCATCAAAAGCAAGCAAGTGAACATACAAATGCAGCGTTAATCCAAAAGAATTATTAAACAGAAGTGTTCAATCCAGCAAATGATTTAGTCTGGTGAGTGATTTTTATTCTTTACCAGCTTGGAAATATCTTTGAGAAATACTTACCTGTTTAAAAACTGAGCTGACTCCACAAAGAGAATACAGAGTACAGGTTCAATAGATTTACGGTTTTTATTATATTTACATATTTTATGGAAAATATGTCCTCTTTATGCATAATTTAGGGAATGGGACACCAGGAAAAAAAAAATAATGCCCCCCTTAAAATATATTTTTCAATAAATTCTTTTCTTTAGTAACTTTTTAAAACTGAATTTGGGGATTCTATTGTTTTATTTTCCTTGTGTTTCTCATGTATGAGCACATGTGATTGCAGCAACTATGTGTAACAACCCAGAACTTTTTTATATTAAAAATATAAACTAGCTCATCTTTTCAGTGTTTACACAATGCAGCTTTGGAAAACAGGCTCGAGATCTCAAATGACAGCTGAAGGGAAAACTTACAGGGTATGATCACACATAAAGGTTCGAACAATCTTCCTTTTGAACACAAGTGCTGTACTAGGCAAGTGGCAGACGCTTTCTAAATATGTACTTTTATTTTTCAGTTCTAAACTATAATCTATGAATTGAAGGACAATTCATTCCAGGGGAGGTTAAAAATTCACTTATACGAGTCACAACCCCTTGGAATAAAACAAATCTTAGCAGACAAGAAATCAAATAACTCAGTATGAAATAACAAATCTTAATCAGGAGGTGACACAAAGGAGATCAAGAAAAAAATGCAAGTAAAATATTTCAAAAGCAGAACAGGTAACAGGTGAACAAATATAGTCTCATGAAAGCTTCCAAACATTGAAAAGGGAAACAAAAATTAACTAAATTTGAAGTAATTACAGAACTCAACTTTATATTTTTTTCAGATGAAAATTAATGTTGAAACTACCAGAGATAGTCTGAATAAGAGTAGTAGGACTGTAAGGTAAAACTTGTAAAGGACTTCATCCAGCAGTGAAATAAAGACCAGTCCATAACTTGTGTTCAGAAACTTTAAACCAAAAATAACTTCTTTACTGATCAGAGTTTGATCAGAGTTCGAAAATAAAAGCAAATTTTGTTCCAGCACATCCTTTTTTTCTCTAAATTTCAACTTCATAAGTCCCCTGTTGTATCTGCCCTTATACATTTATTATGACCTTATTGACCTTTCCAGTTTTCAGTAATTTTTTTAAGGCTGTATTTATTTATCTAATGCTTACTTACAGACATGTTCATTTGTATTCTTAATCTTTTTCTTGTTACCTCTTAGTTTAATTTATTGTTTCCTAATTATTTGTCTGATTAACTACAGAATAGAACCACAGAATGTTTTGGGTTGGTAGAAACATTAAAGATCACCTAGTTCTAACTTCCCTGACATGGGCAGGGGCACTTTCCAATAGACCAGGTTTCTCAGACCCCTATCCAACCTAGCCTTGAACAATTCCAGGGATGGAGCATCCACAACTTCTCTGAGCAACCTGTTCCAGTGCCTCACCACCTCCGCAGTTAAGAATTTCTTCCTAATATCTAACCCTAACCTGCCCATGTTCAGTTTAAGGCCATTCCCCTTTGTTCTAGCACTACAGGCTCTTGTAAAAAATCCTTCTCCAGCTCTTTTAACCCCCTTTAGATACTGGAAGTCTGCTCTAAGGCGTCCCCAGAGCTTTTGTGACCGCACAAGTCTGCTTCCCATGGGAAAAATAAAGATAAGCTCATATTTTGGCTGAATTGTTTTCAAGACAGTCAGAGTTCTGTCCAATCAGCCCTAGGGGGCGGATGACTGTGGCCAATCAGTGAGCGGCCATTTTGTATAGAAAAGCTGAATTTAATAATTAAATTAACCTCTTTTGCCATTTGATCTCCATCTCTTCTCGTTTCGACATCAGCTCAACAGCGACAAGCTTTCTCTTCCTCAGGCTGAACAGCCCTAACTCTTTCAGTCTGTCTTCATAGGAGAACTGTTCCAGCCCTCTAATCATCTTCCTGGCTGCCTCTGGATTTGCTCCAACAGTTCCGTGTCCTGCTTACGCTGGGGGCCCCAGAGCTGGATGCAGCACTGCAGATGGGGTCTCACAAAGCAAAGTAGAGCGACAGAATCACCTTCCTTTACCTGCCGGCCATGCTGCTTTTGGTGCAACCCAGGATACAGTTGGCTTTCTGCACTGCAAGCTCACATTGCTGGGTCACAAATTTCTCATCAATCAACACCCCCAAGTCCTTCTCCTTAGGGCTGCCTCTATTCAATTCCCCCCTCAGCTGATATTTTTGTTAAGTGTTTCCCTGATTCAGCTGTAGGACCTTACACTTTGCATTGTTGAACTTCATGAGGTTCACATGGACCTGCCTGGCACAGTCCCTGTTGTTGGAATGCTTTCCCTCCAGTATGTCCACCACGTTACACAGTTTAGTGTCATGGACAAACTTGCTGAGGGTGCACTGAATCGCACTCTCCCATGTCACTGACAAAGATGTTAAACAAGATTACTTGTCTGGATATACAGTGTACCTCATTCTGTTCTTTCTGGACTGGATATTTAGTTTTCTTCTTCATTTTATGAAACTGTACTGCTGAAAAATCTTGTCAGCATGAGTATGAAGGATGTTTGTGCCCTTCAAATGAATCATCTATTAAAGCATTTCATCTATTGCAGTGAGATTTTTGTTGGCACATATAAGACACCAAATAGTTTATGTAAGAATTGTTATGATTACTTACTGCATCACATGAGGTTTAATGAATTGCTCTGTGCAGGACTTGTGCAAGATCCTGGGACCTTGTGTACTATAAGTAGATTGATGTATATTTCACATCTGTAATTCCTTATATACAGATCAAAGAGTGGTATTCAACATTCATTTTAAGCAGGTATTAGGACAACTAAAGACTGATTAAAAGTTTGTAAACATGCTTTCAGAGTCTCCTCTCCAAAAATAGTGATGTAAAATTATGTTTAATTTTTTTTTATTTTAATGACTTGTCATTGTTTCACATACTACTGTATGTGATAAAGTCTTTAGAAACATCTAGCTTGCATTTATGTTCTGAGGAGAAAAAATAGCTAAAATTATTAAATTGTGGCTTAGCTTATATCTGGTATAATCTTTTATCCCACTGAATGCATTTTGTGGCAAGAAATTTCATTACGTATGTCAGAATATTTTCTGTAAGATCAGTAAGACCAGTCAGTCCTGAATCAGAACAGCTGAGATACTTTTATAAAATCTGACTACATAAAGTTCCTGAATTCAGGTAGGTGCATGAGTGAAAGCATAGCATGATGTCTCAGAAGAAATCTGGGAATGCCCTAGATTGTGATTCAGGTGCTGTGCGATAGGTTGTCAGCTCAGCTGTTCCAATATTAATTGAAATTTAATAACTGCTTCATATTTAATCCATCTTCAAGCCATATCATTCTATTAGTTAATTCCTATAAAGCTTCCTTATATGTCCTTTAGACAAAGAGCAGATGTCTTTCAGTCATCTCCAGCTGGAAATGAAGTCTCTTTTTAATTTTTGTAGTACCATATATTTAGGAAGCTGAGATCTATGATGGTTTGTAGGATTTTTTTTTAAACTATATTAAAATACAATTGTTTTGTCCTGACTCTTGGACTATAGAACACTTAGACTTTCAAAAATGTAGTCCTCAAGAAGAATTATAATGCACTCTGAGAAATGGCCTCTTCAGAATTTCAGAACATGAGAGGCATCTTGCTCTCTTTATATGCAACTCTTCTTGGAATAGATGCTAATTTAATCTTTTCCTGATATTCTCTTGCAACAGGTTCAGATAAGAGTGGATGTGATATGTGGTAACTAAATGTTATTTTGCCCCTAAAGCAGTGCCTGTCATAAGAATACTTTTTACAAACATTCATTAAGTTCCAGAAATATAGTGATATTATAATCATTTTACCAGAGAGAATGTCAAATGACAGTTCTTCTACTTCTTATGTTGTTCCCAATGTATATATTCTCCTCCTGTCTCTTTTTATTTTTTTTTTTTTTATTATTTTCAGAGTTAGCATTGCTAATTAATTTTATTTTGGTCATATAAATGGTCCTGTGATCGTTCTCTGGATTTACTTAGCTCTGAAGTCTCAGAACTTCAAGGTACTTGAAGAGCACTGTACATCCAGCTGGTCACTGGTGCTACTGAAAGCTATTTGCCAGCACATTTCTTTGGGATGTTTGGCCTTCCCATGTATTTTATTCTAGTTCTTTATTTTGTTCCATAATGCCTCACACAAATCCCAGGAAAGAATAAATTACTAAAGAAGCTGGGATATACTCACAACTGGGAGTATGTATTAAGAGAACTGCAGATAGAGATTAAAGTTTTTATGAGATAAGTCTTCAGAAAGCACTTCTCAAAACTATGGATTAGCTAATACATAAGGGATGTGAGGCATGATTTTGCTTTGCCATGTCACTTCATGAAAGTTATATCCTTCCTAGCAATACTGAAATTTATACTGGGATCTGAATCAATGATTTGCCCTGAAGAAATAGTATTATACTAATAAATTACAATTTCAATTACAAAAATTCATGCCAGGTCATTTTAAAAAGTAGATTGATCCCATTGCCCATTGCCCAGTCATGCAGATTTTCCAGATAGTACTGCGAAATTCTATCTCTTTGAAAAACTTGATGTTCTACTCACATAAGAGGAACATATTTTCTTTTAGAAGGAAATAAATAACTTTTTCTTGGATAGAAGATATTTTTTCACACATTCAATCAAGCAGTAGATATCCTCCAAATTGAAAAGAAAAATTATGTGTGCTTATGGAAGCATTGTGAGTGTCCTCCACTTTTGCACTTTTATATCAGGAACAGAGAGAGTCTGTCTGCTGTTATAGAAACATGGAAGGAATGACAGTCTTGAGGAAAGGGATGCCATTCAGAGGGACCTTGCCAGACTGTAGGAGTGGGACAATATGAGCCCCATGAAGTACAAGGCCAAGTGGAAAGTCCTGGATATGAGCCGGAAATGTGAACCTGCATCTTAGAAAGGCAACTTAGAAGTCGCAACCTGGGCTGCATCAAAATAGTTGTGGTCAGCAGCAGATAAAGGGAGTGATTTTTCCTCCCCACTCCACTCTCATGAGACTCCACCCAGCGTACTGCATTCCACTCTGAACTCACCAGTACAAGAAAGATATAAGCATCCTAGGGCAGATCCAGAGGAAGGTCATAAAAATGGTCAGAAGGAGGGAACACATCTCCTGTGAATAAAGGCTGAGATTACTGGGGATATTCAGCCTGGAGAGGAGAAGGTTCTGGGGAAACCTTATTGAGGCCTTCCAACATACAAAAGAGTTTTACAAGAAAGGTGGAGAGAGACTTTTTTAACCAAGGCCTGCAGTGACAAGACAGGATCAATGGTTTTAAACTGGAAGAGGGATGATTTAGATTGACCTTAAGGAGGAAATATTTTATGATGAGAGTGAGAGGTTGTGGCTACCACATCACTATAAGTGTTCAGTGTTGAATAGGGCTTTTAGCAGCCTTACACAGTGAATTGTGTCACTGTCCATGGCAAGGGATTTGCAGTAGATCTTTGAAGGTTGTTTCCAACCCAAAAGATTTTATGGTTCTATAAAAACATAAGCAAATAAGTGAAAAGCAGATGAGAGAGTCGTGAATTGAAACACAATACACTCAAAACAGCTGGAGCTTAGAAAATTTGAGCACAGTGTTTCAAACGCATGTGCAAATGAAATTCCAATTAAGTGCATGTATATATGAGGATTTGGGTGGGAAATACCTTATACTATGTACTTGTGTGGGACGGTACCTAGCATGGTTAGGTTGTGGTATAGAGTTGAGTCTTTCAACACTAAATGAGCTTGTTTACCATAGTATCAGAGAAATGCCAGGATCTGTGGCTGTAATGAAAGACTATTTCACCTGATAAGGAAGGTATGCATCAAGACCAAGGTACTGGTTCTGTAAAACAACTATTTCTAGTAGTAGATAGGGGCATGTTGATTTTTTTTCCCTCTACAGCTTTGTGTCTGCATGGGGCCAGCTGAGTCTAAAAGCTTATCCAGCTGAACCACCTGGAGATATCATAAATCATAAAAAACATTTTGAAAAGCAATACAATATTTTTTAAATCTTTTAATTATTCTCCTACCTATATACTTTCCGTATATTTACTGACTGTTATTTCAAGCAAGATTCCATTTCATAATCATTTAACTAGAACTCACACTGAAAATTATGCCTTTCATAGACATATCATGAAATCACCATTTTAGCCTTAAGAGTATCACATTGGAATGCAGACTATTAAGTTTCCACAATCCTAGTGGCTTTTTCTCAGTGTGACTACCCATCTAAATCAAAATATCAGCTTACAGAATAAAGTCTCAAGGAGTGATCTCAGGATATGGTCCAATGAAAGAATAAGTCAAGAGACCACCTTTTATTTGAATTCTTTGAACAATTCTTCTGCTGTGAAGCATAACACCTAAAGCTGTCTCATTTCACTTTCCTAATTAGTAGTATGGAGTGGAGCATCAGTATGATAGCCTGTTATTCTTGTGTCATGAGCACAATGTGCTATCACAGTTCCAATCACATGGATTGACAAATATTCCTTTTTCTAGTGCTAAGTCTAGAAACCAGAAAATTTGAGCACCTACAAATTATATTCTGAAAGAAAATTCAAGTTATAATGCTCTGTGTTTGTAGTTCATAAACTTCATGTATGGTGTTTGTTATAAGTCTGTTACAACATTGATTTGTATGCAGAGTGACAATATTAACAGTTTAAATATTTCGCTGATATAAAAGGTAGTTGATGAAAATTTTACACCTAGAAGGAATATTCAATATTTTTTCATTGCATCAATGTCAGAAGATTGATACAGCTTTTTCTCCTGGCTCAGCCACATCACTATGTTCAAATTTACCTCAGGATATGGAAAGTATGTAAAACAAACCTAGTGTATTTTTATGTAGTAATCAAAATATTCTACCCTTGAGAGGTACTCTTTTTCTAAAGGAACGAACAGGAAATTACTTCTCTTTACAGTGGAGAAAAATTGCAGAGGAAGATTAATAGAATGTATTTGGCTTGTTCTGCTGAATTCTAAGCTTGTTATAATTATTAAATCTTTGAAAAATGCAAGATAAGACGTTGATTACTGACTCACATCATAAAAATATAGAGGAAAAGGATATGATTTCTGAAACTGGTATTATACATCTGGATGTTTTTTAAAATTTTGTTAGTTCTGGTCAGTGACTGCATCTACCTGACAAGAGCTGTGGGAACATTGTGGAGGGGAACTAACCACTAGATCTGAGAAATTAATGTGGTTGTTTTAAGTAATTTTATTTTCCCAGTGACTGATATTGACTGTACTTCTATTTTTATTTAATAGCTATGGCAATTTGGCAACAAGGTCTACCTGTTCTCTAGGTTCTGTAACATTACCTTGAAAGTCTTTTTGCTCACATTCAGTAATTTTAGAAATGCCTGGATATTAATTGTTTTAACAATGTCTTTACTAGTGAATATGATTTCTCATTTGTGAATACAGTAGTGGCAATAATGCTGATTATTTCTAATTATTAATATATTAAAATGAGATTTTTTTTTTCCAGTAAAACTGCTTAAAATTGTTTGTGGCTTTGTTTCTGCAAATAATGATTCCTCTAAGGACATTTCTTGTTCTTGAGCTTGTTTCATTAGGAGAGTCTTTTACTCCTATGCCATTGTTCAAGCCTTAGATACATATTGTCACAGAAGGAAACACAGGAATTTCTAGAGGATGTCCATTATTTTCAAGCCTTGTCCAGAAGAGTAAAAAGTGATACAAACAAGAAAGAAACAAAAATGTCACAAAAATACCACACTCACTTTTTAAATTTTTCCTACCTCTTATCTGTAGCAGTCAGTTGACAAATACTGTTGAAATAAGAGAAAATCAAAGAGAGAATAAAAGTGCTAGAAACTCCTAAACATGTTATAGAGTTAAAAGAAGAAAACAAAGCTGGTGAGGAATTTCATCAGGGAAGTCTGGAAAATAGTCTTCATTGTCTATGACCACATTATTGTAAACCTATGATTGTCCCTAGAAGGTTTATATTTCATTCAATGTATATGTAAAGCTCAGAATAATAAGGCAGAGGTGAATGTCATTGCCTATCAAGTAACTGAATATTACAGAAAATACAAATTTTGTGATATGATTACTGAGAAAGGAAAAAAAGGTAGCATGGACATAGAATTCCAGTTTTCAAGATAATGTCTGGAAATTTAATGTGTTTGTTAGCTATTTGCAGGAGATACTTTGATCTTTGTTTCTACTTTTGGAATTTTAAGGTTACCCTTTCTATCACTGTGAAGTCCTGTAACCTTTATTGTGATTGCACACAAAAAGTAAAATGTCTGCATTTGTTTTATGACTGTGGGCAATAACATGTATTCTTTTCTTCAGTAATATCTTCAAGAAAAGCAGCATTTCTTTTCTATTATCATTACTTAATGTTGCAGAATTCCTATGGAAGATCAAAGTGAGATTCTTATGCAAGTTGATATTAAAATGGTCCTTTTATTCTACTATTTCCTAGAGTTCATTCAGGAAAGAAGGAAAGGATGGCAGTGAATGAACATCAATACAGGGATAAGAATATAATTGAATAAATGTGTAATTGAACTTACCTGTACTTAGGGAACCTATAAAAAGAGAAAATTTTTGCAATGCGACATATAAATACCAAGTTTTTTTGTATCTTCAACCTTCCTGAATAATTTTTTCTACAAAAAGCAGCTTACTCTAGGATGTGTTAGAAAAATTAATAAAGCACACTAAAGGGGACAGGGGATGAGAGGAAGAAAAGAAAACACAAGGTCATGGAAGATTTACCTAGCTGGTATGAGATCAATATAATTTTTGTAACTCATTATCCTGACCCCAAAAGATGGTATAAAAATCAACAATGTATTGAAGTAACTACACCTTCCTCAGGAAGATTTATGAGGCAAATGGGAAAGAGAAGCTAGCTCCTATATCTCCAAAGATATCAAATCCTCATTAATGTTGTGAAAACAAGATAATTTATATTTATTTTCAGTGAGCCAGAAAAATCCAATAGATGCATAAATCCAGCAATATATGTTTGCTATAACATCATGCACAGCATATAAATTTTAAGTGATATTTTTCTCCACCAGATATAATTAATGCAGCCTGATTTAGGCACAGTGGTAGAACACCGTTTAAAGTTGCCTTCCTTTCTTCTGCATTTGTAGCCGAACTTTACTCTTTTATTGCAAAACTAGCTCCATCCGCAAGACCTATTTTTGCAATATCTGTGAAAACTGAACCACCACTCCAGAAAATAATGAAGGTGGGACAGAAAATCAAACAAAGGTCTAGAGGTTATAGGCCACAAGAATATTTATACATATGATAAGGCTGTTTAAAAAGAGTAGATTTAGGTTTATTAAGAAAAATGATCAGAAATATCATAAGAAAGTAATTAAGGAAAAAATCTACTTCATGTATTTTGCAAAACAATTATCAATATCTCTAAGGAAAATCTTTTCATTTGAAGATCCATGCTATACACATTCACATAGCTTAATTATTCCTTTCCAGATACATCTAGAATTTGCCTGAATTTTTATTCTTATACAAAATAATATTCCTGTGTCATTCTTGAAGAAATGGCTCTGGAATAAGACCAGGATATGAGCCAAACATTTTCTATGCTTCCTTCAGTCATATAAAAATTATCTCCACTCATCGTGCCATTCAGTTACGCTGTAAGTAGAAAGGAGAGCAGAACAGAAAGGTGATACAGTATTTCCCATGAATTACCAGAACTACATTCTATGAGATCAAGAAGAGAAGCCATTTTTACGATCAAGATTTCAACTGTCCCTGATAAAATTCTATTTTTACCAAGAGGAAGCTATGAGCTCAAGAAACAGGATTTTTTTCCTCAGTTGCTGTAATGTACTATTTTCAGCCTCTAAAATACTGAAATCTACAGTAGCCCATTGTAACCTGTCTTCTGACATTATTTTCTCCTTTTCTGTAGACAATAGGTATATATGTGATATAGAGGAAAGGCAAAAGTATTATTTTAGTGACGTCACAAATGAAAGATATCTGCATATCTCTCTGTGTGGTCTGCATTTTATTTGAAGTCTATGCATTCAGCAACTGGTTAAAGCATTATGATTTTATGCATAGATCTCCAAAGGAATTCTTGCTAGCTTTCAGTCTTGCAGATTTGTCTAATTCATCTTGTTGATTTAACTTACTGAAGAGGAATTTTCTGTTGCATGATTTTGACCTCACTTAACTCAAAATGTATTTTTCAAGTGCAGAAAAAAACCCCTGTGGAACTTTTTCAAAAGTATAGCATAATTCTGCAAATTTGGAAGGTTTCAAAGAGCCACTGCCAAACCCTATATACTGTGAATACTTTATTAGATGAGTCATACTAAACAAATTATGAGCTACAATTCAAGGTCAAACAATTATATATATTTTTCCCTGTTATATTTGTGAGTCCTGGTAATACGAGGGAAGTGGCGGAGTCACCATCCCTGGAAGTGTTCAGAAAACAACTGGACATGGCACTTTTTGACATGGTTTACTGGGCATAGTGGTATTAGGTCAGAGGCTGGACTTGATGATCTTGGAGATCTTTTTCAATTTTAATGATTTTACGATTCTACTAAAGTACTAATTAATTCACTGATTCACACAATGGCCATTTCTAGTTTATTTAATGGGTATATTTGAGCTCTGCATAACTAATCAAAAGATAGAATAGGATTTTGGCATGTGACAAAGCAGGTTTATATCTAGTCTAAAACCACGATTTTAACAATAGTGGACAAAAATTTTGCTGATTGCTACTTTAAAATCTGGATATCTTTTTAAATTTACTTTTAAAAAAATACTTTTAAATCAGCTTTTTAGACTTTTGATTATACCCTGCTGATGTGGTTACACACCTTCTGAAATGTAAGCATGCCAAGAAATCTGAGATTTGGTGTAGGGTGAAAACTGTGACATTAATTGCTGAGTTGTGATGCACCACATGTGGAAATGTTAGGGAAAGAAAGGAAGACAATGTGTATTGTTTGGTGGCTTTCTCAAACACCAAATCATCAATGTGTACACGCGATTCTACCCTCTTCTTTTCTTCTTGAGTGTTACTTTTGTCTCACAGCAAACTGAAACCAGCCTGTGTTCTGACCTAAAGCAACTTGGATGTAAAACTCTTTGGCTGAGGGTCAGGAAAAAAGTAACAGTTTTCCTAACCTTTCCACCCAAATATCTTCAGAAAGAGCAAAGGTATTAGCAGCAGGCCTTTTAGCACATAGCCATAGTTTAGTTGTTGCTGAAGCAGTGCGTATAGGCCACCATAAAAGAAACTTCCTGCCTCTCTGCAAGAATGTTTGAGACACTTGAATACTATTTAACTGTAAAAATGACAAACCACAAGTAATTCTTATTTCTTTGTGGGTAGATATGATAGGAAAGTTTGGGTCCTAGCAAAACGTAAATGTTAAAGATTCTTTGATTGTAACAGAACAAAGAGTTCACCTGAGTATCATATGCCAATTCCTGAATTTCCAATTAAGTGAGCAAAGTTTATTTCAAAGTTCCTGAATATTGTAGCAACATGATTCACAAGCAAACAGAGGAAACCAAGAACATTTGAATAGGTCTGTTGAGTTTCAGTGCAGTGAAGCCCAAAAATTTTGAATTTTAATTTTTCATTATTGAAAATCTTTGCCCTAACATTATAAATTTGTCTATATTCCATTTTGACAGTTCCATTTTCTTTCTAACACTCATGAAACCTTTCCACTACCTACTAAGGAAAAGAATGGACCCTGTTGTCGGATTTTTATCCAGCATATCTTTAAGAGAAATTGATCTTCAAGTGGTAAGTATTCCTTATATTTTTAAAAGCAACTTCTTTGAAAGTGACTTGCAGTTATTTTTTAAAGTGCATACATGAAGTATGTAAAAATAACCACATAAAATATATAAGAACAACCACATTTCACTCCTGTAATTAGTATCAAACTAATCTTAATAGTACTCTTCTGAAAAGCACAATTTCTATTTTGGTTATAATGTGAGTAGGTACATTTTGAATTATTAGCTTATCAGTGGAATAAAGTTAGCATTGATTTAAAATACCAATTTATTAGCTGAGGAGGAAAATAATGCTGGGAAAATTAATGATGGAAAAAACATTCAGGGTTTATGTTAGCTGGGGTTATAAAAACATAGCAAAAATTAATAGGTTTGATTGCTTTTTCTTAGTTAAGCTCTCTGTGTGGGTTCTCGGTGGGATTCTGAGCAGTTGTGAGTTGCGATGTTTAAGTGTTGGGATTTTATTCATAGACAAAGTGAACAATGAAGTTCTCCTGTATGACAAGCAAAAGAATCAGGGTACAGAGAATTTTACTTGCAGGAAGCTAGCCAAGAATTATTCATGTATTATATGGTGCATTTTTCTTATTTGGTAAGAAGAGGAACACTTCCATTAAGTTCACTCTTAGATACAGTAGGATTTTTTAAATAACAGATATATCCATAGCGAGCAGAAAATGGTTATTGTAACTTATACCAAGCAAAGTTCTGTAATTCTTTGTGAGCTTTATTTTGCATTTTTTATTTACCAGACTCATATTTTAAAAAAAATCAATATATCGAAGTAATTAAATTAATAGAAAAATAAAACTATATGAAAAGTTAATTAAATTCTGATACCTTGAAGAATATACTGTAGTATCTTCCTACTTGAAGATATTAATTCAACATACTGGCATTTCATAAACCATCAGTCAGATCTGAGCAATACTTCCAAATGTAAAGTATATTCAGGAAAGCTAGCCAGACTGTTACTGAAGTTCACATTTATCACCAACCACAGCTTCTTTTCTAGTTAATGAATCATCCACAACATCATTTTTTTTCTGGGCACATGTCTGTTAGTTTTTCGGTATGGCCAGAAGAGTTTCAACAAGAAATGTGGAAGACTAATAATGTTTTGACTTTTAATGAAGGAGTGCACTATATACAGCTTAGAATGGCCTGTTCTCTTTTATTTTGGAGTGTTTTCTCATACGTTTGGCCCATGTCATTTAGGCTACAAAATATATTAAATAACATGGACAATAAAATCATACTGAAAAACCTGAAGATAAATTTGGTATATGAGTTTGACTTCTATTGTTCTCCTTTCAGGTTTGAACTGAATTTTATGGTATGTTGTGAATCTGACACTGATTTCTGAATGTGCAGTATCTCAATATAGCGACACTAGTCACTACTAAAAGTTTAGGTTAAACAGCTTTCAAAACATGGCTTGCAAGAGATTACAACCCCTATAGGCTGCACAATAGACACAGTTGCCTCTGACTACTTATTTATGAGTTTTGCTATCAATCAGTTGCCTTTTAGTTATGATCCCCTAAGTTTTTGAGCAATGGCAAGAATGTTCCTTCCTTCCTTCCTTCCTTCCTTCCTTCCTTCCTTCCTTCCTTCCTTCCTTCCTTCCTTCCTTCCTTCCTTCCTTC
>VZTJ01003874.1:943319-971725 GCA_013397795.1 Orthonyx spaldingii | reverse complement strand
TCTCCTCTCCTCTCCTCTCCTTCATTTTTGACACTGCATGACTGTATTTCAAAATGCAATACTGGTTTGAAGACCTGATGGCCCCAAGGTTTAATTGAAGTCTCCTGAACTCATCTCAAATGACAAGTTGGCCTCTTTGCGCAGAAGAATAAAATCAATATTTAAAAAAAAAAGAATGTACTGTACTTTATTCTGGAAAGTACATTCTGGAACTTTTTCCAAGTAAAGTTTATAAAAAATTAATGTTAGATAACCTTTTTGATGAAAGGAGCCCAAGGGTATATGTATTAAACCCTACTTTCTAAGTGTGTCACTTGACAGGTTGTGCTCTCTAGTTGGCTAAAAGGTGTTCTAATTAGAGAAGAAATGAATTTAGAATGTAAAGAAAAGATGTAAGGATGAAAAAGCTGAATGTATTTCATAGTTTATTCTGGGAAGCATGCCCAGTTTAAGATGAATGCTGAGGTAAAGTTGAGTGAGAGTGAGAAAATAGTAGTTTGAAATAGTTTTTGTGTATGGATAAAAAGTTAAGCATTTCAGATTTGTCTTTTATCACACTTAAAACCAGCATGTCCCAGTAAGAACTTCCTGGGCATCCTTGGAGAAATATAGGGACACTAACCAGATGCTGGCAACCCGTTATTAGTGGGGCTCCATAAAGCTCCGTCTTAGGTCCTGTGCTCTTCAACAACTTCAGAAAGGACTCTAACACAGGACTTGAAGAGACCCTAAACAAATTTGCTGATGATACAAAATTGGGAGAAGCTGTTCACTCCTTCAAAGACCAAAAGGCCTTGCAGAGAGACCTTGATAAATTACAGGGCTGGGAAATCACTAATTGTAGAAGCTTAACAAGGGCAAGTGCTGGATCCTGCACCTGGAAATGGGCAGCCCTGGATGTATGTAGAGACTGCGGAATGAGATGCTGGAAAGTAGTGCTACGGAAAGGGATCTCAGGATCCAAGTAGATAGAAAGTTGAACATGAGTCAGCAGTACCTTGGCAGCCAAGAGGGCCAACCCTGTCCTGGAGTACATCAGGCACAGCATTGCCAGCTGGGCAAGGGAGGGGATTTTCCCACTCTGCTCTGCACTGATATGGCCTCACCTTGAGTTCTGGGAGCAGTTTTGGGTGACACAATATAAGAAAGATATAAAGCCATTAGAGTGTGTCCAAAGGAGGAAAATAAAAGTGGTGAAAGGCCTTGAGGGGAAGCCACATGAGGTGCAGCTGAGGTCACTTGATCTGTTCAGCTTGGAGAAGAGGAGACTGAGGGGAGACCTCATTGCAATCTACAACTTCCTTGTGAGGGGAATCGGAAGGGCAGATGCTGATGTCTTTTCTCTAGTGACCACTGACAGAAGGAATGGCCTGAAGTTGTGTCAGGAGAGGTTTTGGTTGGATATCAGGAAAAGGTTCTTCACCCAGAGGGTGGCTGGGCACTGGAACAGGCTCCCCAGGGAAATGGTCACAGCACCAGAGTTCAAGAAGGGTTTGACTAACGCTCTCAGGCACATGGTAAGATTCTTGTGGCTGCCTTGTGCAGGTCCAGGAGTTGAACTCAATGATCCTCGTGAGTCCTATGCAATTCAGAATATTCTGTGATTCTGTATAGGGATGGGATCAGGAACACAGCTCACAGTTGGAGCTGAATTTGGTGAGGGATGTTAAGAATAATAAGAAGGGCCAGAAGAGGAAGATTGAAGAAAACTCTCACCCCTAGTTGGGAGCTAGTGGCAGCCAACATGGAAAAGACTGAGGAATTCAACAATTCTCTTTGCCTCAATTTTCAGTGGTAATTTCTCTTTCCACATCTAAAGCTCTGAACTTCAGCAAGCTCATGGCAATCTTTTCACCTATCTGTACTCCCAAATCCTTCTTGGCAAGGCTGCTTACAATTCAGTGAAACGGAAGTTCATCCATTCAGTATTCATGTCTGGGATTGCCCCAGTCAAGACGCAGGACTTTGCACTTTGTCTGGTTGAACCTCATGAGGTTCCCGTGGACTCACTTCTTGAGCTTGACCAGATCCCACTGGATGGCATCCTGAAATCCCATCCTTTCAGGCATGTCAGCTGCACCATTCAACTTTCTGTTATTTGCAGACTTGCTGAGGATGCACTCACTCTTGCTGTGCGTGCTTTTGAAAAAGAATTTAAACAGTACTGATCCCATTGTAGACCCCTGAAGGACAGTGCTTGTCACTGATTTCCATCTGGGCATTGAGCCTCCACCAAATCCTGTTCAAATCCTTTTCTTCATTATTTGAAGTAGATACACTCCTTATGATTCATCTCTGATAAATGTCCGAACTTGCAACACTCTCCCCTCCACTTTTTTTAAATGTGTTGTGATACCTGAAGTGCTTACATTGGAAAAATTAATATCAACAAAGAAAAAAACTCCAGCTATTTTTGTAATGAAGTCTGTAATCTTCAATCATGTTTTAGATGGTTTGGCAGAAGGACAAGTAGTGTAATTGTGTGCACTTATACCATTTACATCTCTTCTGCTGAGTGAAGGGATAGAGGATGAGACAAAGTCTATTTAGAGTATGACTGACAAAGACTTTAACATTATCACTTATACAAGTTAATCTGCTGATTGTTCTTATAACTGACATAACTCTCGGCATAATTTATTCCAGGTCTATATATTATATAAATTAAAAATATCCTGATGACTGACTTAATGAAGGATAGCTTTTAAAAGAATAAGATTTATCTAATTTTAGCTAAACCTGAAGTTAAACTTCACTATTACCTAACACATGCAGGATGTGTTCCAGTTTTAGCCATTATATTCAGAAAAATAAGCGAAAATTGTTTGCAAAGCTTTGCAAATCTTCAGATTGGCCACCTTTTATTAGAAATGTTTTTCATTGAACTATTGGGGTCAAATGGAATCACTCTAGTATTCCTCATTAAAAACAGCATTCTGTTTATTCAAAGTTTTATGAGTAAGAAAGCAGCTTCATTCACATTTCCCAGACATTCTTTCCTTAATGTGCATGTCATATTAGTATACAGCATTTCCTGGATACTGGACTTGTATAAATGAATATAAAAGGAGTAAACATAGCCATAGAGGAGGATAGAGCTTGGGGTACCATTGGCAAAATTAACTAGAACAGGCACAGAAGAAAATTAAAGGTGAAAGAAAGGAGACAAGAAAGAAAAACAAAAGTAAAAACACATCTGAGATATGAGAGACTGAAACAGAAGAAAGAAAGAGAAGAATTAAATCTAACCACTAGAGGAAAACCACATGGCTGTGATGAAAAAGGCATTAGGAAATATAACTTGGAAGGCAGAAAAAGAGATATGTTTGTCTGGGAAAAAAAAGAACTAAATGAAAGACAATCAGGTTTTAGAATTAGAAGATTCAAATTTTTTTTTATTCCAATTCCTCTATTTAGTTCTTTGGCAGATTTCCCATAATTGTGTTCACTTGGGAAAAAAAAAAGAGAATAGCTTTATGATATTTTAAGGAGTTGACTCATTACATTTTTTGTCAATTCTATACTCTCTATACTTTCTTGGTGGTCCAACAGTAAAGTTTTCAGAACATTCAGTAAAGTGACAATTCCTGTGAATATATTTTTCTAGTTTTAAAAGAAATTAGGGGAGATTGTTTTTAGTGAGATCATTATTTTCATTGAACAAAAATGCAAGCCTTAAAGACTTCCATTGTTTCATTTTTTTTATGTGTTCATGATATATTAAACCAGAATTTTTGAATGAGCAGATTGTGTATACTTTAAAGAATCAGAAAGGTTTTTAGCAGACATTTATTTGTCAAAGACAGTTTGACCATCACCAGTTGCAGTTAGCAATTTAATTTAGAGAAAGGAGTTCTGTCAGTGAAAAGAATAATTGTATTTACAGCTTTGTCACCTGGCAACCACTTTTTTCTGAATGGAAGAAGTAATAAACAAGGAATTATTCTGTGGTCACATCTAAATAGCACCTGAATCTTTTACTGGATTTTCTAATTTGTGAATGCATCGATTTAGTTTAAAAGTAAAACAGCAGAAAAAACAAACTACTCAGAGAAAATGGCATAAGATAAATGACCCTACTGCAAGCCACTGCAACATAAAAAAGTGAGAAAGACCAAAAAGATGATCTAGGTAAGTACACACTGGTCAGCCTTACTTCCATCCCTGGAAGGATGTGAAGTAACCTTCATGAAAACCCTGTAAATCTTTGAACATGCTTCTGCACATTTCAAGGAGACAAAGGTTATTGGAACTAGTCAATAAGGATTTTCCAGGGATAAATCATGCCTGCCCAACCATTTGCCTTTTATAATAAAATGAATGGATTTGTGGACAAGGGGAGAGTAGTAGGTGTCATTTATCTCAACTTTAGCAAGGTTTTTGACACCATCTCCCATAACATTCTTGAACCCAAGCCGAGATTTTGCAGTATGGATGATTAGATAATGAATTTGTAAAACAGTTGTTTGGAAGACTGGGCACAGAGGACCATGATTAATGGGTGGTACTCTGGCTGGAGGCCAGTGACAAGTGCAGTACTGCACAGGTCTGTCCTGTGGCTTCTCCTGCTTAACATCACTACCAACAGCAGCAGACGACACTCTCATCAAGCTTGCAGATGATGTGACAGTGGGGGCACCAGTCAATGTATTTGAGAGCAGAGGTGTCTCACAGGGGGACCTACACAAAAGAAGAGAAATGGACAAACAGAAATCTTTTCAAATTCAACAAGGACAAATGCAAAGTCCTGCTCCTTGAAAGGAATACTCCTCTGCAGTGATACACGTTGGGCACTTCCTGGATGAGCAGAAGCTCTGGAGAAGGGAGCTGGGTGTCTTGATGAAAAGCAAGCTGAACCCAAACCAGAAAGAGAGAGAGAGACAAGAGCATCCAGAGCCACTCCAGCGGAAGCTGGGAAAACTAGCAAAAATATGTTCTTCTTTTAGCCAGCATTCATTAGATAATATCTGTGCCTAGCTATGGACCCCCAGTACACAAAGGACTGACAAATTCCAGTGAGTTCAGCAGCAACCATCAGGGCAGTTTGAGTCTGGAATGGCTGCTCTATGCAGAGAGACTGGGGGAACAGGTGTCTTTCAAGCAGGGTTGGAGGTGGCTTTGAGGACACATCACAGGTACCCCAGGTCCTACAGGGAGATCATCAAGGAGATTTAGCCAGGCTTTTTATGGTGGTGCATGGTGAAAGGGGTCTAAATTGAAATGAGAAGTTTTAGATTGGATACGAGGTGAGTTTTTTCCTCAGGAAAACAGTCGTTGTCACAACTTGCCCAGACAGGCAGTTTTCATCCTTGGAGGTTTTGGATAAAGCCCTGAGAAACCTGTTTGGCCAACACTGCTATCTGGACTAGAGACCGTCTGAGGTCCTTTCCAGAATGAGTAGTTCTTGGACTGTGACCTATGTGCACAGAGGTCTACCAGAGAACAAGGGACAAACACCAATTCTCAGAAAACTCCTATTCCCTGTTCCATGTACATCAAGTCCTTATTTCACTAATTTCAAGCCCTCTAGTTTCTTAAATAGCCAGGGACCTAAAAATGCCATAATTTTTAGGATGTGGCTCTAATTTATTCATTCAGAGAGTGAAAGATAGAGTATGATCAAGCAAAATATATTTTTTTATTCAAAATATGTGTAGAAAGGGACTTTAAATAAATGTGTTGAATATTACACCTTTGATTACATTTCTTTTCTTTTTCAAAATCTTCATTACCAATCTATATGTTTTAGTGTTCAGAGTAGTATTTCCAGGAAATTGTACACATCTCTGTGTCAGGATTAGAGATATGTCAGCATTCTTTTATGAGAGTGGATCATTCACTGTATCCCAGTTGATACCTTTCTTTCTCCTTGATCGTCCTGCCAATCTCGAAGTTTGATTTTCCTTATTGATCTTCATAATGGTTCAGCTCTCTGTTTCTGATTTTGTTTTCCTTTTTGCTGCAAAACTATTGCAAAACACATTGTATACAAAACTGATGTACTTTATCAAACAAAGATCTCTCTATATAATTCTCAATAGTATTGAACTCAAAAAAGTTTATATGTAAAACACATTCCTTGGGAGACTCCACCAAACTTTCTCTTAAATTATTTTAACATTTTGTTAAACATTCAAATACAAAAGATGAAATTTTCACTTATTTAAAAATAATTTCAGGAGTATATTAATATAAACAGTATTATTTTAATTTAATGTTTCTCCCATGACCTTTTGTAACCTCTATCTGCAACAGGTAGCTGTCCCCAGAAAATGCCTGTCTAGTGCTGAGTAAAGTTTTATACATTTGGACTAACCTTTTGGACTACCTTATTGCAGATAAATTAAATCTGAATAAACTGATCTTATCATAAATACATAAGTAAACTAAAGTAATGCCTAAAGCCTTTTCTGATTCTCTGACTGACTGCAACCTTATTTTCTTCTGTGCTTCATGCTTCTCTAAGAGAATACAACCAGCTGAGCCACCTCTACTTCCACTCATCAATATACTGATGATCCATGTTTGGAATCAATGCTGTGATGTCATTGCTCCTTTTAAAACATGGTATATTTCAAATCTTAGAAGCAAACACTCTCCAGGATGAATGCTTGTATTGGCATACAATGTGTAATGGGCTTCATAGAACGCTTCACTATCACATCACTTCAAACATCGTAAGTATAATGAGGCCTCTCAATTTTATCTTTTATTTTGGCTGTTGCTATTCTCAAAGCCTTACCAAAAATATATATATTTGATATATATATATGTATCAATACTGTATATTTGATACATTACCATATCAAAGATGTAATTTTCTTTCTCTGTTCCTGTATAGACAGGAACAAAATATTTTGTATTCTAAGTATGGAAAGCAAATTATGGTCTCAGATACCACTCTGTGGAGTCCAGGCAGAAGCACTGCACCTGCCATGGGGTTGCTTAGTTTACTCACATCTTTGTCTTCCAGGTGGCACATGCAGACTTTAGTCCCACAGTACAGGATATGGAGTTTCTCATCTCAGAGCTGACCTTCCCACACAGGGTCCTTAAGACTCTACTTTCTGGAAGCATAAAATTTCCTTAAAAAAACCCCAACAAACAAACAAACAAACAAACAAATGAAAACAAAACCCCACTAAAGTCCCAGAGTGGCTTATAGAGAAATACAGTTGTGGTTTTAATTGTAATGCATGATTTAAAACTGACAGCTTGCATTTCTGCTGTAATGTCTCTTAGGGCACCTTATATGATCAAATTTTGTTTCTATTATCAATTGCCTTCCCATCACAAAGATTCATTATCCTTAGTCTTTCACTAATTAATCTTGAAGTTTCCTCATGATTTTTCTGCTTAGGTTCATTTCACTGATCCTTACCATACACTCATTTTTTCCCCCCTGGAGAGTGTTGTCCTTTATTTAAGGACTGGCCAAGTAAAGAATGAAGGGAATATGTTTAAGATTCATACTAATTGACAATAAATAGCCCCTGGGACTCAGATGCCACAGCTGCCCCCTATTAGATCACTATTCAGATTATCAAGTTAAAATAATCCTTTCTGAAAACTCCACTGTACTGGGATACAAAGAAAAACATCAGACAGAACCTGAAAGCCTCCAGGGTGAATAATGTCTAGAGTCTGCAGTGAGAAATGGGCCAAATGACAGCTGACTTAGTATGGTCTGTTCATGGACCTAATATTCATTGCTTCTGTATTTTATGGGGAAGTGCAGCTGAATGTTTTCAGCTGACTGACTGTCAGCTTCAGTTCAGCAGGTCAAGGTGCATAGAGATGTGGAGCTCCCTATCATATCAATAGTCTGTCTCCTGTGTATATTTTCTGAATTATGGGTATTAAAGTCAGGCATGCATGAATGTACTATACAGAGGCTAGAGACCTTAATGAGGGGGAGTGGCTTAGATCAAATGTTTGATCAGGCTAGTCTCCTGAGAGCTGTTTTATGCTGATTTTTGAGCTAAGTGGTTTCAGGCTATGATTTGTGGAAGAGGAATATATGTTAGAATAAAATGCTTTGTTCCTTCCCTAGTCTAATTCTTAATATCTCTGGAGAACTTTGTATTGCCATTAGGTAATTGGTGTGGAAGATGGTTAAGAAAATAGACTCTCTTCTGGTCTTCAGATGCTAGAATTCTGGCAGATAAACTATATATGTTCTCACTCAGTTGTAGCTCTCCCCATGTAACTAGAGCTAAATAACTCAATATCGATGTAATATCACAGTTTTACATTTTGTTACTGCAACCCCTCAAAGACATTCAAACATTCAGTTCCTGATTTTGAATCTGGGCTCTCAGATACATTATCACTTGTTTTCTCAATGCACTGGTTTGAGAACAAGACATTGGAAATTAGAATATCCATTTCTCACCTTGGAACTACATTGCTCATCCTGAGCAAACTTTTCATACAGGATTTTAGCTGATTTATGGTATTTTTCATCATATCCTACACTTGACTATTGTTTTTCAAATATTATTTCAAAATCATTGAACTTCATGTCTAGGTCCAGGCACTTTTAAATTTATCTTTAGTGTACTTAAGAAATTTTGGATCACGCCTGCTTTTCAAATTGGATGTGGAGTGGTCTTCCTAACCACAATAATCTGCCCATTCAGTCAAAAGATAGAAAGACGTAGAAAGACAATCTGAGTTCTGACTCTCATCACAGAGGACTTCACAAAAGTAGAATCAACTTCTATAATTCATTCATCTTGTGGATTTTTAAATTAAGCTATAGCCTGTTATTAGTCCTTGGATTTTTTTGCACCACAACCCTGAAGGCTCATGCAGATGGCTTTTTTCTTTCCCATTTCAAATTTTCAAAGCCAAACTCCTCACCAGAGGTAGCCTGTGTATTGTAGAAGTAGATACAGTTGCAGAATATGGAGAGTAATAAAGTCCAAAACCCATTTCTCTTGGCTACTGTTTGTAATGAGATGATTTGCCTTCATTTTCCCGTCAACCCAATATACAAAATGCTTGGATTTTATCACTTGGGTGATATATGTGTAACAATGAGGTATGGAAAAAACAAACAGATTCTTCAGGATACATTTGCATTAGTTGTGTTGAAGACTCAAAGTCCTCAAAAAGTAGTTTGGGTACAGTTTTGTTTATTATGGGTCTTTTGAATTACTAATCACTAATATTGGCTGGTTGTAGCAGCTCTTTTTAATATTTCATTGATCATGCCTAAATATTATCTGAACTGCACAAATACCTGAAAGGGTAGAAAGCAAAAATATACATGTGAACAATAGAGGAGAAAACTACTAAATGGCTTCCTCTATCACAAGTTTTCTAAGCAGATTTTTTCCCTTTTGTCTTGGACAGCATACAGACAGGTAAAAAACAAAACCAAAAACCATTACAAAACTTTTCAACTGCACCAAAAAAAAAAAACCCAAAAAAACAAAAAAAGCAAAACAGAATTACTGGAAAATAAAACAATACAAGTTAATAGAAAGTAGTACCCATTAAAAAACCCTGTACAATTCCTAGAAGGTTTTTCTTATTTTTATTCATTTTAGTAGCAATTTTAACTTAATTTTGAAATATATTGCAGTATACTTTCTGTTAAATTGCATAGGGAATACAAATAAATGTGCTTCAGCCTTCTCCAGAATGCCTATAGATGTGAATATTATAAAGAAAGTATCTTGAGATTTCACTGGAGAACATTTCAGTACTTGACAGTTGCTGATGCTGGTTGAACATGGGAAGCACTGAGGGAGTTCTTAAAATAGTTCTTTCTGTCCTTTAGAATAATTGTTTTCAGAAACATCTAAGAATCATAGAATCATTACGGTCGGAAAAGATGTCTAAGATCACTGTGTCCAACCTTTGACTGAACACAGTCATACCAACTGAACCGTATCACTAAATGCCATGTTCAGTAGTTTCTTGAACACTTCCAGGGATGGTAACTCCACAACCTCCCTGGGCAGCCCTTTTCAATGCTTAACCACTCTTTCAGTGAAGAAATTCTTCTTGATGCCAGCCTGAGTTTGAGGCCATTTCCTTTTGTCCTGTTGCTGGTTGCCGGGGAGAAGAGGCCGACCCCCACTGACTACAGCCTCCTCTCAGGCATTTGTAGAGAGTGATAAGGTACTGCCCCAGCCTCCCTTTCTCCAGACTAAACAACCACTACTTCTCATAGGACTTGTGCTCCAAACACTTCCCCGACTCCACTGCACTTTTCTGGGCTCATTCCACCACCTCAATGTCTTTCTTGTAGTGAATGGCCCAAAACTGAACACAGCATTTGAGGTGAGGCCTCACCAGTGCTGAGTACAGGGCGTCCTGGAATATATTAACTTTATGGTTTTAAATACTTCAAAATGAGAAATTCTAAAAGTATTAAGCAGGACAGTGTGAAAAAGCAGACAGTTGTGTGAGAAAACAGCACTGAGAATACAATCAGAAAGCAGCTGTGCTGAGTTAGTGAGGGTTTTATGTGTGCTAGAGGAAGATTAAAAATCTCGAGTAATCAGAGTAAATAATATAGTAATTTCAAAGTGCAAAGGGAGAAATATTTACCAGTTATAATCAGATAAATGCAATATAGGCATTTTTATTGTTGATTTTTAGAAATTACTTAGTAAGACCAAAAGCTATATCTTAAATAATACATTTCAATGTAAGACAATTGCAGTGTATGAGTCACAGCTTAGTGATACTGGCTGTTATATTGGGCCAATTACAAGTAGTTACAATTACTATTTTTAATTAAAATATTTTACTTGCTAGCTGTGTTATTGAGATCAGCCTGGAACCTGCACATGGCTGAAAATTCAAAAGTGGTACAGGCCACCCTCCACAGAACAGAACTTAAAACCAATTAATTTGTGACTGCTCAGCATGATTTAGATGGTCCTGAATTTCACTGTTAAAAGAAGTTGTTTGGGGTTGAAAATTCAGGTAGTTCTTTGTCAGTTCGAGGATGACATCTTTTAGTATCTCATGCAACCACTGCTCTTTCAATTTGTTTCTCCTTTTAGGGATTTTTTTTTTCCTAAAGAACAAAGTCAAAATTTATGCAGTTTTAAATATTTAACTTATTCGTTTACCTTACTTATGACTCCTGTATGTAGATTTACAGTTTAAAAAATAGTATCTGTGTCTAGACTTGCATTATATTATCTGTGACTTGCTGAAGACAGTTCCAGTTCTGGAGCAGACACAGCTAGAAGTGGTGTTTAGCAAAGTATAAGGCAGTCTAGCATGAAGAAAAGTATGCTTTTTCTTACTAAGTACATCTGACAAAAACACAACTCTGCATCAGTTTATCTGAATATCTTATACCCTCACATTATCTGAAATCTTAACTGCAGTATTCATTGCATGTGTATTCATATATGTAGCAGACATCAGTTTTTCCTAAAGGAAAAAGGAAACTTTTCAGATGTTGTTTGTTTTTTCTTAAATAAAAATAGAGTAACCCCATGTTGAACTATGAATAACCTCATAACTCCAGTTTTCTATAGAGCGCCACTAACACTTTGTGGGCAAAGACTTGAACTTTATCTTTGCTTATTAAAATATTTGTAGGCAACACAAAAATGCACTGCTCAAAGTTTATAAATTTGGGAGCCTTTTATGAAAAGCCTTCTATCTGTCCCATGCTGTAGAAATAGCTTATTTGATTTTATGTAAAAGGTCATGAATTTTCAAGTGTACCATAGGGGAAAAGAGTTGCAGCCATTCTGGCACTGTATTTGAAATTGGAAATAAATGTTAAGTTTTACATGAATAAGATTATAAAGAGACTTGGCTACACCAAGCTTGGAAAGTAGTGGGACAAATAGACATGGTATTTTAAATGTGAAGACATGGCAGATTTTAAACAAGAGACTTCAAGAGTTTTGCAATTACTTCAACAGATGAAAGATTGGGTTCATACCATTGCATTATATCTATGTTTCTTCTTGCTTCCTATCTGAACCACAGTGGATCTGAGTGAAAAATAATTTTGTTAAGAGTCATAGTTTAACTCTAGCCAGCAAACTAAGCCCCACACAGCAGCTTGCTCACTCTCTCTGTAGCGGAGGAAGAGTAAAAGTGAGAAAAATAGTGGGTCGATATAAAGACAGTTTAATAGGTAAAATAAAAGTTACACACACAAGAGAAACAAAGCAAGGAATTTATTCACCACTTTCCATGGGCAGGCAGGTGCTCAGCCATCTCCAGCAAGCCAGTCTCCATCACGTGTAACAGTGACTTGAGAAGACACATGCTGTTACTCTAAAAGTCATCCCCTTCCCTCTTCTTCCCCCCAGTTCTATATGATGAGCATAATGATGGTAATAAGGGATGGTATCTGGTCAGCTGGCATCACATGTCCTGGCTGTCTCCTCTCCCAACTCCTTGTGCAGCCCCAGCCTGATCAGTAGCATAGCTTTGGGAAAAGCAGAAAAGACCTTGGCTGTGTTCTCATGCTGCTCAGCTAAAACATTCTCGTATTATTGATGCTGTTTCCATCACAAATCCAAAACACAGCCCCTCACCAGCTACTGTGAAGAAAATTAACTCTATCTCAGCCAAAACTAGCATCATAAGTCATCATAAAAAATATTACATTATATTTTATTATTATTCATCTGTCAAAAATACATAAATTGGTGAATTTAAATCCTTGCAGCTCACTTTTCTGAAGTTGAAAGACCCTAAAATAAAAACAAGAAAATCAGCACAGGAAATGTTACAGAAATTTTCTTCACAGGTCTTTTTCTAGAGAAAATTTATTCTAGCTTTGTCACATATATACCTTTGTCAGTCTGCTGATATATGCAGGCAATAAAGTCATGCTAGGTTGATAGAAAACCTGCTCAATAAAACTGAACTAAATAAAGTGTCTTGGAGATCTGCATTTCTGAAACAATTTTCCTGTTTTAGGTTTGATATTTGTTGCTAATGCTTGTCAACACAGGATGCCTTTGGTCCTTTAATGATTTTTGTATAGAAAATTATTGACCACATTTGTTTTAAGGTTAGGTTGCCGGAAAAGAGAAACTGTCTTAATGTCAGGGGCACTGCAGCATTATAGTCCTGTTATATTCAAATCTGGAAGGACATTGCTTTCCAAGCTTAAAGAAATTCAACTTATTTCTGAATCTATCACAGTACATTTAGAAGGAAATTTGATTTCTCTTTGTTTGTATTTTATATCACACATTAACACATCCATAGGAAATATAAGAAAATTAGTAAGCCTTGATGATGAAATGACACCTGAAGTGTTTTCATGTCTCACAGACATTTCAGGAATAGGTGTAATCCTTTAATGTATGTATTAAAAAATCAAGTTTAAAATTTCTCTGAAAACTTAGCAAAAACATTTGAAAACAAAGTTATTGTTTTCATATTCTTGCCTAAATGTAATAAAAGATGTTTTTGTCATCTGCAGGAAGGAAAAACCATGTACAAATTATTTAAAAATAATAATCCAAATATGAAGTTCTGTAAATCATTTCAGAAACCCAAGCTGGAAGTATTTGGAAACATCCTGGCTAAACAGTTCTAAGCACTTATTTGCCTTTTATATTCAGTTGCATAAACATCCCTAATTTTACTTTCATCCTATGAAAGCAAGCTATTTAAGGAAAATTAACTCAAAGACAGAATATCAGATCATGTTATATGTTGAGATTTCATGCAAGTTTAATGAGTTAAGGTAGTTAATGGTTTATTATGATCATTATACTGATTATGCTTGGCTAGAGTATGACAGTGTGAAATACTTTACTGTATTATCATATCGTGCTCTGTATGCACCACAAATACAGGACTGGTTCTTTTATTTCTAGAAGACTTCAACAAGGTTGAGTTGTAAAAAAATCTGAAAGATACATACATTTTTTGTTGTGTACAAAACATAGTAATAATGAAGGGTCTTCTCATCTTTTATGTTGTATAGAAAGGCAACAGAAAACTTTATTTCTCAAAATCTCCTGATGGAACTCTGAAAAGTGGAAAAAGTAAAAAAACAAAACCACAATAAAAACAAAAATCACACAAAAAAAGTATTATATTAAGAATAAAAAAAAGGAAAAGTTTTCTAAACCGATCTGATTTCTTAGTTATTAGTCACAATTCTATTCAAAGGCCTTTTATCAGCAAAGATCTTCTGGCATATTTTTCCTTACGTCACTATCATAAATATGTATAATTCATCAGATGATGACGAGGACTCTGAACCATGGTGTATAAATCATGTTCCTGGTAATTTTCCTTCTTACTTACTGGTTGTGATTTTTTAATTACATTGTTTATTCTGAACACAGTGACTGAGAATGGAAGAGACAGAAAAGAAAAACAAAATAAAGACTTAAAATAGACACTCCCCTTTCCTACAGATAACCTCAAATGATAAATGTGAAAATAAGCAAGTGCCTTTTAAAAAATTATTTGTTGCTAGAGTTCTAAAACAAAACAAGCCATATTAATTATTTGATTTATGAGTGAGCAAATAAATAATATGTAGAAAATGTAAATAAGCAATATAAATAAGCAACAATTAATTGTCTGTTTCATTTATTAGAACAAAGTGAACCTTAACAAATTGGCTTATGTTTAAATTTGGGTGTATGTTTGAGTATTCCATGCAGTACTTAAGATTTGGTTTTGGGAAAGGTATCTTAGACTACTTCATGGCTACATCTCATCTGAAGTCCTAAAGGTGTTTCCACATATAAGACCAGTTGTTTGCATTGAACCTTCCCCAACTCCCCGAAACCCACTTTTTAATATCACTTAGTTTGGTTTCATGGAAAAATATCTTGTAACTTGTCCACGACATGCTTAAAACAGGTACTGAATCTTGATGATCAGGGAACCCACATCCTGGGCTGGGTGTATCACTCATGTACAGATCAGTTCAGGCCATGTCTCTGTACACAGAGGTCTTATGTTCAGATTCCAGATGTCAAATATTAATTACAGGGAAAATTGGCAGGGAAGATGCACAATCCAAAATAAAAATAATGGATACAAATGAAATACACATTTTTTTCATTATCTGCTCAGTATTTCATATATTTTGTATTAGTTCTTAGTTGTATATGTTTATTAATTGTTTTACTGTAATGAAAGAAACACATAGGAGAAAGGAACCAATGATATGCTAATTTATCGAACCAGAATGAATATCTCTTTAAGTAAGATCTGCTTCTTGCTCAACTTTGTTGAAAACAATTCAGTTTAGTAGGGCTAGGTATTCTCTCCATCAATATGTTATTTTGATCTTAATTATAAAAAATTTAAGTAGTTTATTTATAATCCTTGGTTTCTGTGAGATTCACAAGAAATTACGTAGACATCACCAGCCCTGCATAACTCAATGTGGAGCATTACAATCTTTGGATGATAAAAAAGTGTTGTCACAGTTTCTGAGACTTAAATTGTTGAATGAGTATATTAAAAACAAAGGTCTACTGTAGAGTATTTAAAGAGGTCACATTAATATTCATTAAATACATTTATTATTGTAAATTAAGTGTGATAATCTCTTACAACATATCATTAAGAGTGCCATAAAAATCCCTACAATGGTATGCTGAAATTAGATGGGTTATACATCATTAAAGCTGTGTAGTACTTGCTTTATATTTGGATATAATTACTGCAAGAAGATAATGACTATTTAAGTATAGCAGAAGTATAAGGCTTCACATAAGGTGCTACAACATTTTGAACTATGGAAATGGAAGTATCTCCTTTAAGGCTGAAGTTAAACAGATGATTCAAGTGAAGATGACAAAAGTATTTCTAAAAATTCTGTAGAGAGACTAAAAATTTATCTGAGCTTATTGTAAACAAGACAGGATAGTGGTCCTCACAATGAAAAATGGTTGATAGCTTTGATTTCATTGGTAAAATGATGTATTTTGGATTATTCTTATTAGACTACGTGTTTATTAAGAAAGAATATAAGGTCCTAATTCCACATTGATTCAAGTACATCTAAAATTGATATCTATTAACTACTCAGATTGAGTGTATATGTTTAAAATTAGCACATACACAGAAACCTGAACCATTGAAAATCGATTTCAGAAGGCTTTTGAAATCAAGCATTACTCAAAAGCATTTGAATATTACAAAACCTCAGTATCTGGTTAAAACACAATATCAGAGTATTCCTGTAAGGACAGAAATCAAAAGTGACCCTCCTTTGTCATTCCCTGGCTCACGTGCCATAAATTATATGATTTTTTTTTCTTTTAAATTTAGTGTATAGGGATGGTGAGGGAGGTGGATTAATCCTGGTCACTGCATTAAAAATAATAATATGATTATTTATTATTTTAAGTGAGATCAGCACTTGTTGCCTTCGCACTTCCAGAAACTTCTGTAATGTATCACCACACCCAGTTCAGTAAGCAGAAATGCCTCATAACATGAAAGCAGTCTAATCATAACATGAAAGCAGTCTAATATTTTCCATGAGATTTATGTCAAGCCACCAAAACTTCCATACAAAATAACAGCTTATTTTAGGAATGCTGTAGGGATGTTAACAGGATAGTTACTGGAAAATGAAACTCATTATAGTGTGATTTCATGTTTAAATGCTTCACAGGAAATAAACTGGAACTTTGAATTAATGGGGTAGAACAAGAAAGCACAAATAGACAGTTAAGTATTCATATCTCATATACTTTCAACTTAACTTTTTTAAGGAAAAGCAGGAAAAGAAGAGAAGTTAATGCTGGAACTAAGCACATGGAGTTTTAAGTAAACCAAAACTAGTTTAGTTCAATTAACAGGGTTATAAGGTCCTTAAATCCTGGTTTAAGCAGCTAAAAATGCTGGGATGGAGGAGAAAACTGTCAGACATCACAGTGTTGCAAATGGGTCTTCTGAAAAATCTTTGTTCCATTCAGTACAAATTGAGTGTTTAAAACAGTTTTAAATATTGCTACATTTTCTATTTTTTTAGGCTCTTCATTTTCTAGAGAACTAAGAAAACAACACCGAAAGAGGTTCAAGTTTCACAGGTATAGGTAAAGATCAGGATAAGACAGAAATAATTACAGGAAGGGATGTGAAGGTGCCCAGGTTGAAGGAAAAAGACATAGTCATTTGGAAATAATAAACAAACTTTATCTCGTTCACTTCCCTTGGAATTCAACAGAGAGATTCTCTTTGTCTTCAGTTTTCAGATCTGATCCTCATAAAAACAAATACATAGTATGAACTTTAGTTTTATGGTAGAAAATCTTTTGAAATGCAAAGACTAAAAAATAAATTGTGTCTTTACTGTGTACAATTTTATAATTGCAATAGAATACTATATAATACTGTAATAGATGACAGTATCATATTACTTTTAAAAGGCTGTAGTTTTGGAATATGCATGTCAAAACATACAATTTTATGCCATCTAGCTTTTTAGTATTTGCAGAAGTGCTGTATTGTTTAGAGTATTTTTTAAAAATCTTTTTGGAGGTCGGAAATAAAAGCAAATACTGATGAATCTAATGTTTCAATCCTATTTAAAGTGTTAATTTGCTGCAGTAATAATTTTGGATTTTAATTATAACCTCAAAAAGCAGATTTAGAAGCATAGTTGGCACAACTGTAATGTTAATTTGTCCTTTAACGTTTATTGAAAGCAATATGTCCAACATAATTACAGTGTGTGTCAAATAACCCACTGCTTTATTTTTTTTTTTTTAATGCGAGATCTGTTAATTTACTTGATTAAGATGACTTGCCATCTGCTAAGGAATTTTTTTGTGGTTCCATCACTACTTCTAAATGCTAAGAAAAGATATTAAGCATTTCCTTTGATTTTGTTTAATCTCCATTTACTTTCTGTTATTCCGTTAAGCCCTTACTATCGTGTTCATCATCAATTTCTTCCTGGCTCCTACAAGGGGTTATATAGTGACTATTTCACTAAGCAGGACAAGTGAATTACAGAATCACATGAGTGTAGTTGTATTAGACGTGAAATCAATGTCAAATACTCAATACTGTATTACCTTGTGAGGGTATTCAAATATTTATTTTCCTAAAAGTATGACTATTGTCTTATAATTAAAATTATATTCAATTGAAACTAGACAGTTTATTAAACCACTTCTTCCATTCCCTTAATTACCAAACCATAGAGTTTTACAAATATTGCCAAAGCAATGTGTAGTCAATTTAAACCTAATGAGATTACATTCCTAGTGGCTTTGGCTGATTATAATAGAGAAACAGTAAGCATGATTATGCATTTACATGCTCTCTTTGTAATCCATAAATCTCACAAGTACTTTTTTGCCAGCACTGAAAGTTCCTCTGTCCAGACCTTTTTGGCAGTGTGTCTTCATGGTCCACAAAACTGAGAGTGTTAATTCTGAAACCCTTTGATTAAGCTGAGAATATAATTATTTTTATAAATAGACAGCTGTAGAGAAGAAAGTGACCTCAGTAAAGAAAATGTCCTAGTTTTCTCGTTTTCATGGCTATCTTAGGAAAGATTTTTGTTTTGCTGTACCTAAATTTTCAAGTTTATGTGTTTATTGTCTCTGCTCACAAGAAAAACTTTTGCAGATCTTAACTTAGGAATTATTCAAAGATTAAAAAAAAAAATCAAAGCTTGAGTTGAAATTTCAAATACCATCTCTCTTTCAACTAATATTGATTAGGTAATTCACTTCTGATTTTTAGTGACTGATCTACTGGTGTATGTACCAGCAATTCATGCTGACAAAAGAGAGTAATTTCATAAATTAGTGGCTATGGGCAATCGCATACCATGGGAGATTCATACCTGAAAAGAATGATGAATTTTATTATGTCTTCTCTGGATGAGATAGACAGTTGCCTCCATGACATATTCTCCTTTTCCCCCAAAAATGCTGATACCACTTGATAAATATGAAAGCCAAGTCAGAGATGGGGTGCCTAAAGGCAGAGAAAAGAAAATTCAGGTCATTCGTCCACCAGGACCATCAAACTGACAAGGAAGTAATAATGTAGCCCAGGGCTGCAGAGGTTCTGTTCTGTGAGGACTTGGAAAAATTATTATAAGACAACCTAACTCAGTCCAGTCTAGCCCTGCCCAGGGAATCCCTGATAAAGTGCTTACATAGATCTCTGTTTTGTGGCCCATGGAAAAGGAGGTCAGCAGAGCAAAGCAATTATGCATACTTAGTGTTTCCTTACTGAAACTGGATGAATATTTTATCATTGAACATTAACCGTTGAGGAAATCTGAACTTTTTCTGCTTTGGGCCATTTTAGGCCATCAAGAGGATTCACCTGAAATGAAAAGAGAATATGTTTAAATTTGCTGCATCACTTTGTAGAACCATTTTCATTTCAGGTCCTTAGAAGTAAGGCTGAAGAAATAAAATTAAGACTTATGCAACTCACTGTAGTGACTCTCTATTTAGCAGCCCAGCCAGGAAAACTTGCCAGTGATATAGAAAACATGATCCCATATCTGAAAACCTTTCTACCTGGAACACTTATTCTGCAGCAGTATGAATGAATAACTATCCCTTAGCACAAAATAGCAAAAGAGATGGGATGTTTTTGGGGTAGAAATTTTACTTAGAATTCTTTGTGTGCAAATTATTTTAACATCAGAGCAGATAGTGGAATCATCCTGGAAGTGACTGTCATAAACATTAACATGTAGAGTAATTGTCTCATTGATCTAATAAGTCCTTAAAAAAATTACATGGAGTAAAACTCTGTTTGCGAGAGATGCTAAGGAGCTGATACCAAATTTATGATATTCCTGTAGTTAAAGCTCTCACTTGGGATGGGCAAGAGCTAAGTTCAGATATGCTCTTTTCTGGTTTCAGATCTGGTTTCAGAGTAAGAGAGCAACTGTAGGTCCAAAGTAGCTGGCCATGTCATTATTTATTTTTCTTAAGGAACAGTGATATAATACTTACATTTGAGATGGAAAGAACATGATCACAAAACATCCTCTAGCAGACTGACTGGAATTCTTCTCTTAGAAGATGAGATGGATTACTTGTCATGTGAGACAGAGGAAGAAACTGATCCTAGATCTCCAGATCTAGGTATTGTGTTACCGAAAAATACATAAGCTTTTTGTTTACTACTAATATTTTCCGGGCAGTGTGTTCAAATATCCTTACTTTAATGTTGCTACATATCTTATTTTAAAACATCTATTTCTCACTGGATAATTTTTGTTTTTAAGTGATAGCACTTGTTTCTTAAGCTTTTGCCTTCTATATTAATATGAAATTAGGTAACATCTTTGGCAATTGCACTTAGACTGTAGTTGTAAGACTTGTGTTAGTACCTGACTATGCCTTTAATCAGGTTCATAAGAACAAACTTATCTTATGTTTTCCATACATTCCAAGTCTGCACACTACAGCACAATTTGAAAGACAAAGTTCTGAGGAAAAAATTCTACAAAATGTCATGTGAGTTAACAAGTATAATCTGTGGAATTCGGATATTAAAAAAAAAACCAAAAACAAACGGCAAATAAGTCTCCAAACATTTATTAGGCAAAGATAGCATTTTTGGCTTCTTTCCTTTATGTAGCTCTTCAGAGAAAAAGATAGTATTTGTCACACATACTTATTATGAGAAGAAGGCCTTTAAAAAGAAAAAAAAAACAAACCAAAAACAACAAAAAACCAAACCCTTGGAACTTTTAACTGAATATATCAATCAATTGCAACTGAGTCTAATGAACTGGTACCACAGTGCCACTACTACCAGCAACAGCCCTGCTAAGTAAGAATGTGCCCTAGGCTAAGGCAACTTGTGGTGGCCAACAACATCAGCTCAGATGACAAACAGTTGACAGCAGTGTCAGAGGTGTCACCTACATGTTCGTTTCAGCTGTAGACCTGGAGGTGCTTTTATATTGATAGGTAGGTAGCAAGACAAGAGAGAAAAGAAAAAATAATGGCAGCAATTAATTTGAATAAATTTAAATTAAATATACCTTTATTCTTGTCCAAAAAAAAGTCAAAAATAATATTCTTATTTTTGAGTTTGGGTTTTTATGACTCTTCTAAATTTATTTTTGAGAAGTGAGATTTCTTTCCTGTCTTTGTGTAATGTGGTAGGAAATGGGAAACAGAAGGAAATTTCCCATCAAGATAGAGTAAAATATGTTGGGTTTTTTAATGTATTTGTCCTTCATATGTATTTTTTTTCATTATATCAAGTATGGATTTGTTTTTGTGGTGGGCTGGCTCTGGCTGGATACAAAGTGCCCACCAGAGCCACTCTGTCTCCTCAAGGGACAGAAAATATAGCTTAGAGTTCTGTTTCAGCAGAGAATTGCAAGAGAAGCATAGAGATGGAGGTCAACTGTCTGCCTACTTCTATGCAAATTTGGATCAAAAATAATGAAGTAGAAACATCTATGATTATATGAGAGATACGACATAGCAGGCATCTCAGAAATAGGATCAGAGTCAGCAAAATACTGAAATAGCAGAACACAAACGGTACTGAAATGAGAGAAAAGGTGTTATATGGAGCCACGACATTGCACATTAAAGAGATGAAATAAGGTAAATACTTTAACTGTGAGTTCAAACACCAGAGTATTCCCATAACTTAAGTGAAGGTTTGACTAGGCAGAGTATTAGTACTACACTATCAACTACTCAATCAAGAAGGTTGCAAGTGAAACGTTAATGTAAAATCTAACAGCTCAAAGCAAAAGTGCAGCTATAAAGAGAGAATCCAGTTACCTCCATGTAAACTGGATAATATCCTGGTAAGGAACATTGTAGGAAATAAGAGATTAGATAACATACATACCTGATTATTGGCATTCCTCATTAAAAAGTTCACAAGAAAACGAACATCTCTTAATTTAGGCCTGAGCTCTACAGACAGCCACATTGAGAAAAGCCTGTTTGCAATAGAAAATTATATAAATTTTAATATTCTTGAAAGATTAAAATGTCCCTTCAGAAACTTTCATAGTAATATTTAATTTTAAGAAAGAAAACTGCATGAAAGCAGCAGCTAACTTTTTAGTGTCCTGGAGGCAGCAACTGTGGAAGAAGGAGATCTATGTTATATAGTTTCCAAAGGCTTTCAACAATATCCTTCACCAGAAGGATAAGACAGAAAATCATCTGTCATGAGATAAGGGGGGAGGTTCTCCTGTGGATAAATAACTGAATAAACACTGGAAACAAAATGGGGGTAAACAGTGCTTTTGCACTGAGGTCAAACCCTGTAGTGCCACAGTGACCCATGCTGCAGCCTGTGCTGTTTGGCAAGCTTGTAACTGACCTGGAGAGAGGGTCAATAGCAAAGGACACAGATCCCTGATGAATGCTGAGTTATTAACAGCAGAAAAGATGAAAGTTGACTGAAGAATGGCAAAGGACAGTACAGTACTGTGTGACTGGACACTATAAAAGAAAGAGAATTTCAGCTGACAAAAGTAATGTGGTGCACACTGTGGAAAAAAAGAATCCGAATTTTAGGGAGACAGGATTGGTCTGAGTTGGCTATTGCTACTCATTAATGTAAAATGTAATCGCAAATAGAATTAGTATTTTATTTACCAGGGTTTTCTGTTGTTAAACATATTCATAAATTATTGGGAAACAGAATAAATAATGAGATGTCAAGCTTTGTTAGTAATAAAAAATTATTCGCATAGTTAAAACTAAAATTGACTGCAAAATACTACAGATGACTCTCATGACAATAAAATGGTAAATGAAATTCATTGTCGATAAATATAAAATAATTTTCAAGGGGGGAAAAATACCAAATGCATTCTAATTATACACACAAAATGATTGGCTCTAAATTAGCTTTCACTATTCCACAAGGAAATTGTGTATAGTTTTCTAAATGTCAGTCTGGTTCTGAATAGCAATTTAAAGAACAAATAGAATGTTGAAATTATCAGAATGACAATAAAGAACAAGATGAAAGATGTGGCTCTGCCATTGTATAAACCTCTGGAATAGTCTCACTGTAAATGTTGCACCCTCTTTCACTGGTGCAAGGGCAGAGAGGGACCAAAAGGAGCTGTGAGGTCAGTCAGAACAGCAGGACAGCTACCAAGGAGAGGCTAAATAAAGAAGATATGACTGAGATCTATAAAATCACCAATGGAATGAGGAAGCTTATTCCATTTTTTCATGGCATTATCTGGAAGACATGAGCCAAAAGCAGGGCAGTAAGAGAGGGCCTGGAAGAAAGTCCTGTTGTGGACTTCTTATAATTGCAGCCTCAAGTTCAGGGTATACTTGTAACATTGACTCCCAGAAGTGAGGAAGGTACAGATGGAAAGTATATTTTCTCTGTTTTAGATAACCTTTTCCTTTGAAGCTGCCACTGATCAGTATCAGAGACAAAGCAGTGGGCTAAATAAGATTTTGTCTAATCTGGGACAGCAATCATAAAGTATTTTAACAAATGTGGGGTTGAAGCATCATTGCATATAGAGACACATACATATAAGAAATTTCTTGCAGTTAACTTTGGACAAATCAGAACGACAAAACGTCTCATGTGGAAGGTCTATCTTTACAGGAGGTAACCTACATGCTTATCTTAAAGATTATGTTTAAATATTTAATGTTTTTTGCATATATATATATATATGTATATGAGAATAGCATAGATACAGCTAAATACATCATTTATTACCTGTTAACTCCAGGTTTGTGTTTCCTTTCTGAAATGTTCTGTGTTCATACAAAATGACAACTTTTAAGTGTTCTGCAGTTTAAGTAGACAAATCTGAATGCAGATATCTCATTGAGGTTTTGGTGATACTTGGATTTGTGCTTCAAGTCTCTAACTAGGTCAGGCTCAACACATACTTGATTCATTTCATGAACCTGTATTTTTTTTCCTAAAATGTTTAATTTATTTTTCAATCTCACTTGTCATCTATTTATTGTTTCCATTTATAGAATTTGTATCATTTTACATCTCAAAGCACCATAAGGTAAGAGTGGTAATAAATTAAGTTAAACAAGCAGTTAAAAAGAATTTGACCATCCAATGATTGTATTATTCAAAATTCAGGGTAATAGGCTTTGATCCAATTTTTGGCATGAATGTTACTGAAGGATGATGCATAAATTCCACTATGAGATTTTTATTCTCTTACTAGTTAATTGCAGGTATATCGAGATAGTTGTAAGTGCCAAAATACAGAATTAGAAATCTATTCTCATAGATTTCTCATAGAGCAGCTGTGTTTTCTTCACATTGCAATATTTAAATAATTAACATCCACGCATTTCAGTGGGGTATTAGCAAGATTTGAATTGAAATTAAGCAATCTCTGGTTGCTGACATTTAGGGACAGCAAAGAGTAATATCCATCATATTTCTCATGGTGTAGGAAGGACATATTTCGTGTGTAGAATGTGTTCACATAGTTGTAGCAGTGGGGCAGACCACCGGGAATTCATCCCGGTGGGCTGACCATACAGAGTGCTGCTTTGTCCATGTCCCTCCCCTGTTCACCCAGGACTGGCCAGATGTCACTGGTCAGTCATTTGCCCATTGGCTCGTCACTCGCCTTGCCCTCCCCCGACAGAGGGCATAAGAAGCTCAGGCGAGCGACGATCGGGGCCATTTTTGCCAGGTTTACCATCTCGCGGTTGTTCTTTGCACCTTCTTTTTCCCTCTGTGAAGGAAATAAAGAACGCTGATAAAAAAGGCAAGTGGTCTGTCTGTTTATACCTGCCAACAGCTGCCACCACCCGGCCCTGGACTGGAGCCCCCAAGCAAAGGGGGCTACCGAGGGTGGACATGGTGGTCCCAGAGAAGTCCAGCACCGGAACAGCAAAGCTACACATAATGTTGCATTTTTAAACCTCACTACAGCCAAGAGAAGAAAATATTGCTGCAGTAGGTGAAGGTCACTTCGTTGCTGACCTAAAATGTCAACAGAATTTTCACCCTCTCCTCTCAGCCATAAAAGCAGAGTGAACATCTAGTCATGCATTGAGAAACCATATACTGTTAAGGGAGTTAATTGAAAAGGTATTTTAAATAACTTTTTGAATTAAGATGAGAAAGAAAAGAAAAAAAGAAAGCCAAATGAATAAAAAGGCTTAGAGGCATATTAACTCTTGAAGCAACATGTTCTAAAGGACCTGTTCTCTGGAGCTCATCAATGACGAACTTGTGCCATCTTGAACAAGATAAAATGTTTTTTACAAAGGTGAATTCCAGTTCTAACTCTGCTTTCTTTCCAACAGCTGGATTTTCTGGGCCTATTTCCTCATTTAGCTATATCAATATAAATGGAAAATTACTCCAGAAGAGAAGAAAACATTGTGTTTAAAGGTCACCTCAAAGCCACCTGCTACAGTTTTTGGAAATAAACTTTTGCAGTTGTTTTACAGCTATTAGAAAATGTTTCATAGTTCATGAGGTATAACAATAGCCAGTAGCAATGAAAATCTATAAAAAGGATGAAAAATGGACTAAATTAGTCTAAAACAAAAGAATGTCAAGACAATCTCATGAAATTAAATGGTGAGTTGCAAATAAATGGGGGATCCAATCAGAAGTCAATGGACCAAAACTGATATTTCAACAACAGACTATTCAACAAACAGAATAAAGAAAGGGATTATGCACCACTATTCTCTCTTTTTCCTTCAGTGCACTTTCTGAACATAGTGAGGCGGCTGCTCAAATTTGCATTAATGCTAAGGAATCTATAGCCACTCACAATTTTCATATGTAGAGTTTCTCTTCTTACCAAGAGACTTTAAAATTGCCTCAGATTTGGAGGAAATAGAGCTAGGGTATCAAAAGATAACTTCTTAGCAGAAAGGTAGTTCACCAGGTTGTAATCAGTCCTTCACCTGACATTCTGATCTTGTTAGGGAAATTCAATAATTGCAACAGCTAAACTAGCATGCTTGGAAGAGTGCTAAATTAATGACTATTGTATGACTTAGAAAAATGGACTCCTGTTCTGCCTTCCCTACTCTTTTGATTTCCCTTCTACCTACATACTCTCCCCATACATGTTTTTCTGTCTGCCTCTTTTCATCCTCCTTTAGGAGAAATTGTGCTGCCCAACACCAGAAGATACATCTAGATGAGACAGAACTCAAAAAGAAAGCCAAAGAACTCTTAAACAATCAGAAAATGGTCTTTGTTGACAGCAAAAGCAAGCCAGCATTCACAGCAGCCACTGATACATATTTGCCAATTCATGACATAAATCTATGAGTGATAACTTATTCTACAGCTATTAACAAAGTTCTTTTTTCTTCCTCATATTTTCCCCATATTTACTATTGTTTTCCTTCTTTCTACACCTGTTTTGGCAAATGTAGGAAATAACTAAAATTTGTGTTGATCTGCTGAAATCTTACACAAAGAACATTTTCGTCCTGTCTGAAAAATTTCGCTTGTAGAGCAATTTTGGTGGACATCTGGCATCCACCCAGAATCAACCCACCACAAGGCATTAAACATGCTTGTTGCTCCCAGACAGATGTTGTTGAACAGAGATTTTGGAAATTGTAGTTTTCAATTCAGTGGTTACATCTCTGATTAGTCCTTCTTTACGTACCTTTGTCTTTTTTGAAGCTCTGGATTTTAAAAGCATCCAAAATGAATAACAGACTCACAAGTTTCAGTAGAATTAGGCTAAGACCTTTATTCTCTCATTCCTTCACCTGCAGAATAGGATTCTGTATATTTCCACGTGAAAAGAATGTTTTGAGTCATGTCATAGATGCATTACAGAACACTCAAGTCCATTTTCAAAGAACAGAGTTATTAATATAAAGCAATATTCTTTTAAAGGAGTGTAGTCTTGTCCATATATTTAGGCAAACAGCGTCCAGAAATTTAAAGCAATTTCATATGGAATAACTGGTCTTCGTTCCTTTTGACATTGTTTTCATCAGGTGGACATTTTTCTTTTGTTTATTAAAACTGTTTTCTCCTCACTAGGTGCTGGTAGTTTTCCAAAACAATCAAGAAGACTTTTCAGGGGAAAATGTGAGGTGATTTGTGCTCAAAATACAGCAAAATAAGGAAGATACGCAAGTCAGAAGTATGGAGGGGTGGGAAAATGCTGTTTTAGCTCTTTTTCCTCTAATTCTTTTGCTGTTAATAATCATGGGTTACAGGAGGGGAAATAAAAACAAATAAAAGAGAGTCTTTTGTTGTAGGGTAGTGATCTCTTTAAATACGGAAACTAGTGATAAGCTTCTTTTTTTTTTTTTTTTTTTTTAAAAAAAAGTGCTTTCATTTGCTGCGTAAGTGTGTTCACCTTTTCAATGTCTTTGGATGAACCACAATCCCAAATCAAATATTGTCATGCATTATTAAATTAAGTCAATTATATGTCAAACAGATGATGTTATGCATTAAATTTGTGCTGATAGAGACTGCATTTTTAGAGGGCAGTCAACATATTAAATTCTAAAAAAGGCAATATATTTTTCTGCTTGCAAATCCCTTTGTAATTCACTGGGATACATGATATAGAAGTTCTCACATGCCAAATGCAACCCTAATAATTTACAGGGAAATGTAGTGATAAAGAATTCAGAAGACTGGAGGAAATACAAATCCATTATCAACTTTAGACATCAGGCTGTGTTGGCAGTTTTTAATTCTTCTAAAGTTTACTCCACTTCTGTTTTTAATTTACCTTCAGTTTTCACTGCCCCACGTGACAGCCTCCTGGCATCCGTATGTTATTGTTTAAAAACAAAAAGTCTAAGAGAGCCCAGTAGCTCTTCTCTCTAAACTCTAAACTCTCTCTAAACTCTCTAAACCTGTTTAGGATCTTGTACATGCTTACCAGGTGCTTAACTTTGAGAGGGATTCTTAACTTTGAGAGGGTATCTAAGTGGCAGCTTTTCTGATTCTCACCTTATGCTGGATCTGACCATCTGTGCAGAGCTTGTTTGAAATGTCCCCGATTTCTCAACACACCAAACCCCACATTCACAAAAGTTAAGTTTCTAAAAAAAAAAAAATCTTCAACTTGCCTGGATTATTGATTAAAAGAAAAAAAATGTAAAAGGTCAAACTTGCAGCCATATGGTAAATTCTTGACTAATGGTGTCATGAAAATAGTCTTTTTGAAGGGTAAACTAACCTTTCACAGGTTGTAATTACTGTGCTATGCACAGAAAATTCCCTTGTATATGTTATGGAAATGGGCCTGTTCCAGATAAATAATGCAAAACTTTGCTTGGAAAAGTAGGGAGATCCCACAACACTGTTCTCTGGGCTTGTTGCAGATATGACTTCAACCACAGCTAAGGCTTTCTTTCTAAAATATTACCTCTGTCCATTACTTATTTGTATTGTTTAATATTTGTTTGATATTATTTTCCAAGGGAATATATCTTCATGTAAATTCTTCCCTTCCCTTCCCCTTCCCTTTCCCCTTC
>VZTJ01003874.1:816204-943274 GCA_013397795.1 Orthonyx spaldingii | reverse complement strand
CTCCCCTCAAAGCTGAGGAAAGACAAGCTGCACATCAAGTATTCATCCTGATTTCCTGGGAAGACAGCTGGACTTGTAAAAGGTTATTCCTTTTTTATTTCTGGTGAGAGGTTGTGCAGAATATGTCACTAAAGAATCTACCTTCAGTTTGATGCCCCAAATCAGCAATCCAATACTAAGCTGATTTTTGGGAGAAAAGCTAGGACTACTTCTACTGGAGGTTCAGTAGAATTTCCCACAGCAATTTAGAAATCATAAGGGTAAAAAAGAATGTGTGTAATATTTCAAAATTATTTCAAGAGGGAATTGCAGAATTAGGACAGGAAAACACTCCTGTTTGACTGAAGGCAATGCATTTGTTTCTTCCCTTTTTTTCCAATCTCTGACTTGAAGCTAGGAACCAAAACCCAAATATGTTACTGAGGCTTTCAGATGTGGTTGACAGACAGTATCTTGCCACTTGCAGAAAATGACTGCTATTGCCTAAGGGAAACTCAAGGGCTGTCCAGATACAGACAGGGAAATTAAGCAATTTACAAACAGTGGTCTAGATAGTGGTTTTGGATCAAATTCATTTTATGTAATGCATTCTACTCAAAGCCAGCAGAAAAGATTTAATCTTATTAGTACAATTTCTTGATAAATTGCACAGTTTTAAATTGCAAATGATGGTGTTAAAATGAGTGACTTCCAGCAATGTAGTGAAAAACTGTTAGCGAAATGAAAACTCAGTAAATGACTCCATTCTCTGCTGTCACAGTTCTATATGGACACAATGAATTTATAAGGAGGCTTTTTCTACTTCTTTCTTTGGATGGGTTTAGTGATCAGAAAGATTGTTTAGGAATGAAATAAATTTATTTTATTTTAATTTGGTGAAAAAAAGAAATTTTTTTTCTCTATAGAAAATCTCTTTCCACCTTGGGATTTTTTAAATTTTTTTATTTTATTTTATTTTATTTTGAGGGGTAAACCAAGATAAAACTCATTTCTGTCAGCAGGCATGCATTGAGACATGTCTTCAATGCTCTTCATATTCACTACCATTTTTTTCTTTCTAAAAGCCAAAAAGCTTCAATTTACTTTACAAGACTATCATTGGTTAGTCTTTGCAGATTTTGATGCTAGAGAATGAGTTTAAAAATAACAAAGTCGCTAATCTCTGAACAAAATGGTTGAAGTTATCTTAGCAGGCCGTGACCTGCTAAGTGGTGAACTAATTTAATTGCACTCTTACACTAACTAGAAACTCTGTCTGCATGTGTGAAAGCAAGTGTGTGTGTGTGCTGAAGAACTAATCCTAAAAAGCAATTAAGTAGCTAATGGACGTTCCCATTGCATGTATTTCTATCTTTGACTTATGATTCTATGATATTTCAAAATGTTCATCCTTATCTTCCTTATTCACTTTGTAATCGTTCTTTTATTACATTGCATGAACTTTATTTTTATAATGACCTTTATGCCCCTGAACCACAAGAATGAATAGTGCTTTAAATAAACGATCCAATCTAGATCAGTTGGAGATGCAAATAGAGATCCTGTATCACTAGGTGGTATTATTTAAATAGCCACATGAAATCTGTATCTTTCTAAAGACCCTCTACAGAACTAATGCTTTTCAAAAGTGATTTTGTTTACTCACAATCGTCTCATTTTTTTTAGTCATTATCTCCTAATATCTCCTATATTTTATCCATAACCATACATTTTGATGTATTACACCTATATTTGAAGGGCAAATACACAAACTGGCAAAACTCAGTTTAAGGGAAAAAGTGAATATCAGAAACATGCCTGTTACACTGACAATGTACTCAGTCCAGCTTTTCTGTAATACCTTCTGAATGAATTGCCCTTCTTCCCACTCTCTGCCACCTAAAATGCTTACCTCAAGTTCCTCAATAAAAATGTTCCACTTTAAATTGTAGTTTCTCTGCCTTCTAGAATATTATTTAGAACAGCTCAGTAGAAGGACAAGTTTCTATAACATATGGCACAACTGTGCTTTGGTAAAGGTGTGCTGACAGGCTTCTGTTTCCTCAGCAATGATTCAGGTTTGGAGCCATTCACTTCTGTCTCTGCCCATTGATTGGCTTCAGAGCCGTCTGGCACAGTGGAAGATTTGTAGAATCATTCCTTGGTGTATACAATTGGGATGTGTGTGTGTGTGTCTGTATTGTAATACAAGAATAGGTTCAAACTTTTGTGTGTGTGTTAGAGGTTTTTTGTTACATTTTCCTTGTTTGTTTGTTTGTTTTGTGATTTAGTTCAAATTTTTTTAATTCTTCATTACACAAGCAAATATTATTCATCAAAAATACAAAATACAAAAATACATTTTCTAGATCAAAGATTTTAAAAGAAGTTTGTTAATGAAAAAGTCTAGTGTCCTCCTTCCCCCACCCCTTCAATTTAATTCAAACATATGTCTGTACATTGTTCAGATTTTCCAATGCCATTCCTACTTGGGCAGAAACCAAATAAAAAATATTCCTTACCAAAAGAAAATGTTTCATCTTAGTTGGTTATAAGTAAAACCAGGAGGCTACAATGAAACCCAAGCTGAGTGAACTGCTACTGCAAAACCTCAAATGGTGGAAACTAAGACTAAATTTTTGCATCAAAATATCAAAGCAACTGGATTTCACTTGAAGAGTTTTGAATCCTTTTGGCAAAACTTCTTCTATTCTCTATATTGGCTCCTCTATGTTCTCATATATGTTTCATTTCTGAGCAATAAATACATTCTTTTCCTCTGTACAGAATAACGTCAAATCCCAAGGTTGCAGATTCTGAATTTTCACATTTTGAGATTTCATCTCTGTGGCAGACAGGATGTTTGGTGAACTCAGAACCATGGATTCATGTATGCCATATCCCATCCTCGGAAGAGCTTGAGAGTTGGATGTGTGTAAGTCACCTGCTTTCATCTAAGTCCAGCACACTGTTATCTGGTCCTCATTATTGCTCTTCTTGTTCTAGGCAGCTAAAACTCAGCCTTCAGATATAGCCCCACAGAAGAAAAAGTTTGGGGTGTATAGAAAGGCCACTGCTGGGGGCCCTCTCAAGTTCAGTAATATACCTGAAGAGTTGTCTCCAGGGAACCATGTTCTCTGAAAACTATTCTTTTCACACAGAGTCTTCAGTCACAGATGCCTGATTTTGATAAATAATAGCTTAATCTTCCATTTAAATAGTGTGTTTTGTCAGTGCAGGGTCCCTCTAATTTAGGTTTGACTTGATGGCCCTTTCTGTGTTTCACAGGGTAAGTCTTAAACGTTATTGATTTTCAAAACTATGTGAATGACCATTTGATGTTCAGAAAAAAATTCTATGCTGAATAGACATCTGCAATTATAATTGCAAAAGACTTCTAAATATTAATATGTAGAGGTGGATTTATAGCCTGTTAAGTCCTGCCTGCATTTTTATAGCAATACTTAGCTTTTTGTCCCATTACTTGTTCTAAGTAATGAAATACTTTCATTATTTTACTGGTATATTTTCACAATCTTTTAAAATTTCATGGTCAGAAAGATTTTCATGATGGTTAATTTTTCCTTTTCCCTCTTATTCTTCAACTCTGTTTAGCTCCTCTAGTCCTTTTATCAACTCCTTTATTTTTCTGTTGTTTTTTCTTGTATATTTTTCCCTAGAAAGCATTTCTTCACAAAAATACTTTCTACTTAACAGTAACTCACTGAAGTAAGTTTTGTTTGGTTGGTTCATTTGGTTTATTTTGTGGTTTTAGTAATGTTACAAGTGAAGAAAAGAGAGGTGTGTTCTTTGAGAAACCTTTGACTAAGTTTGAGTATTTTTCTTCTTGTTGTCTGTCTTAAACATATGCTTATAATTCCAAATGTCAAAAATATTAAAATCTTATCTGACCTTAAGTTCCTAAGAGAGAGTGAACCATTATAAAACCAGAGGTCGAACAGAACTGCTGATGCTGATTGTGATGACAGCACTGTTTAATCTAGTGCATTAAATGACATTTCATCTGGCAAGGGCCAGGCATGAGAGTAAAGTGGAGTAAAACAACTTTAGAAAGAATACAAAGGAGGAGTTACAATATGATAAGAATAGCTGTGAATCCTCATTCACTGCAGGAAATCAAACCTTTCTTTGTTCAAAATTCTGCTCCTGCCTAACAGCAGCAAGTGCACAGTGGTAAATGCATTCACAATTTTGAAATTTATATATGGTTACAGACCATATATGCACTATCCCACCAACAAGTGGAAACAAAGTACAGGAAAGGCAGATGTTCCTCTCTCTCCAGGATAGTTTAGGTATAAGTTTCCTGTCTGAGAAAGTCTTATAAACTTTCAGAGAAGAGGTCAGAATCTGAAAGTTGAGAAACAGATGCAAATTTCAGAGCCATTGCTAGTCTCCATAGGTCAGACTGGACGTGTAGGAACAGAGTGATATAACCAGTTCTCCCTAAAACCAACTACCTTTTTTCTCTGTTGGGTGTGAGTTGAAAGTGTTGTAGAAGTTAAATTAGATTCAGGCTGTGAATAAGGAGTGTTGTTGAACTGTGAACTAGTGTGGAACCTTTACTGTTGGCTACCCATAGACCAAGAAACACCCTTTTGAAGAGTATTACATAATCAGAGAATCAAACAATTAGGCTGGAAAAGACCTCTGAGATCATAAAGTCCAACCTATGACCAAACCACCATGTCAGCTAGACCATGGCACTAAGTGCCATGTCCAGTCTATCCTTAAACACCTCCAGAGGAAGTGATTCCACCACCGCCCTGGACAGCCCATTCTAATGTTTAATCACTCTTTCTCTGCATAAATTTCTTCTTATTTCCCACTCTAACCTACCTTGATGCTCTTGTCCTGTCCTAGTTGCATGGGAAAAGAGGTTTACCCTCACCTGGCTACAAGTTTCTTTTGGGTATTTGCACATTTATTTCAAAACTGAAATCTTCAGGACTGGGAAGGCCCAAACTTACACCCATCAAAAATACTTTGGACTTTTCAAAAGTTGATAATCCTGGTTTTCTATTCAGCAAGAAACATTAATATCTGTTTCTTTGCCAGTGGAAAAGTATTGTATTTAGAGATATTTCTAAAATGCAGCAAGGAATGCTTTGAAACAAGAACTTTTCCTAACAGCAAACCTGAATAAAAGTTTTCTTATGGAACCTCTGGAACGCATCTTATAGATAAGACTCCATTCTGAAAATCATGCTCATCTCTGTAAAGTGCAAGTGATAAAAAGTGAAAAGGTAGGATTGTCTCTTTGTTCGTCTAGCTCCACTATACAGCAGTGCCACAGATCATGGTGGCTACAGACAAAAATACTTTTTTATTTCAGATAGTACTTCCCACTTTGCAGGAAGTTTCACGCATTCTTTCCATTCAGCCTTCAAGATGAATTTTGCATATTCATTTTGGTATAAAGGCTTGATTTTTGCATTAAAAATGGCTGTGCATTTAAGGTTACCTGCCTATTAGCTGAAGGGTAGGGAAGAAAAATAAGAGAACTGGTTGAAAACAAAAGATTACCCAAAGCTATGTGAATCTTGCTGTGAAATAAAAAGTAAATTAGATTCTGTTTGTTAATCCTTAGTATAAATTGTTTGAGGATTATATAATAAACCTTCACCAAAAGCAATACTCCATAGCATTATTATAGTAAAGTTAAGCATACATAAATCTTCTATCTATCTATAATACTATCATCATGCCATTTATCATGAAAAACAAGTATAACTTCAATTAAAACAATTCATTGTGTCAGCTGACTGTTCTGTAGCTTCTACAATATATTACCCACTGAAATAGTCGTTTTAAGGCAATTCTTTCCCCCAAATATATACTATGCATCACATTAATCAAATTAATTCCCACATGTAATATTCTCTTTTTTTCATTTTTATTTTAAGTGATTGTTTTGGGCTTTTACCTTTAAAATGTGTGGCACAACAGGCATTTTTGCATGCTTGTTTGTACAATTTCAAATATTAAGTGGAAAGAGAAGTAGAGGCTTCCTGCAGGACTCAAATCCTGATCTGAGTTTCATTTGGACTGAACTCTGTTCCCTTAGAGAACTTGTTAGGAGATGTATGGGTAGGAAATAAAATTATTTGTAAGCTTTGTTATGAAGTCAATTGCTAGAAGAGATAATTTCTTTTTTTGTTACCAAGAGGTAAAATCCAAGGGTCACTATAAGCGTTTTATAGGATATGAATTTTAAAATCAAACAGGACTTCATACTTTTTGGACAATGATAGCACACTAGGTGAACCTCTCAGTTGGCAGAAAATAGAAGGATAAGGGCAAGTCGCTCAAAGTGCAATGGAGCTGTAGACTACAGAAACTCACTAAAAATATGACTCTTTCCTTGTAGAATATGTGGGATAGGCAAAAACCAAACTAAATGCAGGTACATATAGAATATTGAACTTAAAAAAATTAGTGGTGTTATGAATGAACTCATGCCACTAGTTATAATTTGTTTCTTGCAGCCATCTTAAGAGACATAAATTATCCTTTGAATAAATAGGTTAGATTGGTCACATATATGAGACTCTGTTCACTCTCCATAAATAAGAAATTAAATTGTTAAAATCAATTAATTAAAAATTATTATAATTATAGTACATATAAGAAGAGTACCTAACATTGTAGAAAGTTTAGAGTAAGGCAGTAAGTCAAATGAAAATAAAATAGTTTGTTTTTAATAAACTGAATAATTCAGTGATGATTGAAAACTTCTGATTGCATTTGGATACTGTGAAGATGAGTTGACTTGTGTTCTATTCCAAATATGAAAATGTGCCCCTTAGAAGAGCACTTCCTGCTGTGTAGTTTCCTGTTTATGCATGAGGGCAGTAAAGAATGCAAAAGAATAGATAATTTGTCTTTGTTAAAGCTTAATACCAAAGCCTAGCATATATTAACTAGCATGAGAAGTAAAGAAACTGATGAAATAGTACGACATCAGCATGGCTTTTCATGTCCTATTTTCTTCCTCTTCCATATGGAATCTTTGAGATGTGAAAATAGTCTAGGATTTTTTAATATGTTACTCCATAGGAAACACCATGTCAGAGGCAAAGCCTTCTGATATTACATTCTGGACTGTTTAAATCCATGTGGAAACAAAAGATAATGGGCAAAAAATCCCCCACATTGAGAAGTAACATTGGGGCCCAAATGAAGTCAGAGAGAGTACCAGATACTAACCAGAATCACTATTTAAATGGATTCAAGCCTTTAAAGCCTGTGAGGAGTCCACTTCAGCTTTCCCCATGTTTTCTTCCCCCACATTAGTGTGAAGGAAACACATTCTTGCCATTAGACTGTCTGCTGAGTTTCCAGTGCTAAATTTTCTTAGTGACCTCCATCCCTTGATTTCATTGCAACATTGAACTTGTGCTAAGATTAAAAGAAGAAAGTATAGGCACAGTGCCTTCTCTACCCTCAACTAATATGTCATATATATATATATATATATACTGAAATGCCAAAGTTAAATTGAAAACTCAGAAGAATCTGGGCCCTACATTGCTATATGATAGGTCTCCTAGTGATACCATGAAACCTCAATGACTTCAAAGGAATTCTAAAATATTCTACCTGGAGAGTAAGTACTGTGGAATAAGAAGCATTTTTTATCATGAGAATATTCTTTATCTTCTGTTAAATAGTGGCAGTATCAAGATACCAAAGACTGAAATACCAAAGCACAGGAAACATGAGAAAACTCCCCTGCTCTCAGAAATTAATTAAAAAATATTTTTGAATAAACTTTAAGAGGGATTAATATAATACCTACATAATTATCTACCCCTAAATGTTTCCTTTATTAATTGAACATATTGCATGAAAACTTTAAATTTTGTTCTTCAGGCAGTAGAGAAACAGAGTAGCATATATTAAACACCTACTACTTCTTTGAATGAAAACCAGAATATTTTAAGTAAAAATATTTATGAAATTTTAAGACTTTAATTCCTTTCACATGGTTAAATATTGAAATAAATATTGACATATAACATTATGTGAAGAGGTAAGTCTATGTCAGTATTTTCTTCATAGTTCGTATTTCCTTTATGAAATGAAATGTGAATCTTTGTTGGTGGCAGTTACTTGTAACAACTGATTGCAATGTCAGAAAAGAAGGAAAAAAAGGACATAATTTTAAATATCCCACACATTTACTAACTAGATAAATATATAATTGGAAAGGACTCTAAGATACTGTACCCTTCATCACATACATAGTCATTATGACAGTTTAAATTTTGATAGATGTTAAGCTGTACTTAGCTCCCTGGTCTACATAATGGTCAGCAGATCTCTTGAAAAGTTTGCTTGAATATGTTATATTCATATAACATTTTTATAAGAGAAACACAGAAAATTTGAGTTTCAGTCACTTATTTAATATTCAGGTTTTCCAGTATTGTGTCAAAATTTGAAAAGTAATCCAGAAAATATCATTGTCTCACACTTTTGGTATTGTTGTTATATTCAGCTGGCAATTTGCATAGTAAGCTATTTATTATCCATGAGTAGAAATATCAGTATTAATCATTTAACTTCATTTGAAAAATATAGGCTTCCTTCTTGCTACTATTCTGGTAGAGGCAAATAATTTCCTTTAGATGATTAAGGAAGTGATTGTGCCTGCAAAGCAGATGCCTAAAACTCTACCAGATATTAATTATATGATGGGAGAAATTCACGATGGTATCATTTTCTCTTTCTAAACTCTCACTTAAATACGGGATTTTTTCAATATGTTCTGCTCTTCAAAAACAGTATTCTTAGAAAACTCCTTAAACTTCCTCTTTGCAGTGAGCTCTGTTGCTACTTGTGACATCAGATTATAATTTTCTCTTTGTGATACTGTCACTGTACAGAAGACTGTGATGTTATCAGAATAAGTAGGTTCTGTTAGAGGTGCTGGAGGGTTGTGGGACTAGTTATGGCTTTCATTGACCTGAATTCAGATCTGTGTGCTGTGCCTCTGGGATGACTTCACTGCAGTTCGACAGTTCTGGCATTATGTGCATTCACATCACTAAATACTGTGTTGTTTTATTCCCCAGTGTGGAGGTGCCTTGTGCAGCAATGTACATCTGTGAAAAATGAGCAAATATAAAATTTTACACGTATTCACATTTTACCACATAAAAATTTTATGACTTAGCACTTACAGCAGATTTCACCTTGTTTGACTTTGGTCATGTGAAAATTCAACATCTATTTTAATCTGGTGATAGGGTAATGTATTCCAGTCTAAAATGAGTCTTTTGTGCAGATAAAATGGACAACTACCTGAGATATTTGTCTCTCTCTCCTCTATGCACAGCATTAGCCTTGATGGCAAATTAAAAGCTTGGTCTTTAATCTTACTTAAGTTTAAAGGCTGAAAGTTGGATGGCTTAGCATGTCATCACCTCAAGCTCAGTGCACAAGGGCTGAATATGGATAACTCTGTCCTGCAGGAGTTTAAAACACAATGTTTAAACTTTCATCCTGTAATATGCAACAGGTGCAATTGATTATAGGAGCAGCTGAGCCACCAGCACACCTGAGTTTTTTGAGCCTTTTTTTTAAAAAGTTGATAATCTAAATGTCTCTGGAAATTGAAAGCCACAGTTAACATTGAGAAACATAAAAAATCAGCCACTAATGTGTCACTGAATCTGTTTTACGCACAGAGTCTTTATTATGCCAGACCAAAAAGTTATTGCTGAGTCATAAGCAATGAAATAATTCTCACTGTTTTTAAAGAAAAGGGGAAATTTCCTGAACCTGTTTTTATTTTCAAAATTAAATGTGTAATAACATAGATACCCTGAACAGAGTAAGCCTTCCAGCAACAGCAAGATCTGCTAAAATCATACTTGGAAATCTTTTTTCCCCTCTCTGCCTTCCTAATTGGAACTCCCTGGCCTTTGTAGCACAGTAACACTAGGGAGCACACTTTCATCAGGAATTATGCTGTCTGCAGCATCTACGGAGGCTGGGAGATAGTCAGTTCTGCACATCAGCAGTTGGGCAGCGGGCCAACGCTTGCCCTGCTGCACAGAATGACAAGGCATGCGAAGATGACAGAGCTAATGGTAAACAATGACAGATCTGTCGAGAGTCTGATGGGATGCATCTCTTGTTTGTTCATGTACAGTACAGGAATCAGAGCTATTTTGTTCAGGGTGTGCTTAGATGCCTGTTTGAACTCTTCACCCCGCCTTTTACAAATCAGACCTAGCAGGGCAATGAAGAGGGGTTTTTTTTGTGAGTATGAGAGACTTACAGTAAGCTGAAAACTAGGACAAGCAATTCTTAGAGAAGGGAGAAAATATACTTGCTCTTCAATTTTATTTGTTTTTAAAATTCCCTGGTTCTTATTGACCAGTTAATAAAGTTTGATTGTGTAATCATTACTTCTAATTATCAAGATATTTTCTGTGGAATTAAAGGTGCAGAAGGACAGGAAGGAATTCTTTCTTTGGAGTAGCTTTAGACTCAATTTTATTAATATAAGGATGAGTTAAAATTTAAAATGCACTAAATTATTCCTTTCTTCAATAATTTCCAAGCAAATGTATTTTCTTATTAAATCAGCTTATCTGCTGATTTATATTTTGATACAAGCCAAATGTGTTTATCTTGTATATTGTACCATTGCTTTTAGGGAGTTTAAAGTCTAAATTTGAAGTCTACAGTACACATTTTATAATTTTAGTATACTCCTCTTTTTCGTTATGGTGATCAAGTTTGGTTTTTACTAGGCTGAGGAGTTATGAACAGGTTGACTTTAACCGGTGTAACTTTGATATGATCAGACAAAAAGATGTCTGGCAGTCCTCACCTTTTATACTGTAAAAAACCTGTCTTATCAAAAAAAGATATGTTGCACCAGACGCTAGAAATAATAATAATAATGATAATAATAATAATAATAATAATAATAATAATAATAATAATAATAATAATAATAACAACCCCAGCAAAACAACAACAACAACAACATTGCAAAGCCTTTCCCAGATCTTCAACAGAGCAACAGCTACCCTGAATCAGATCTGTGGTTCATACGGTCCACTTTTATGTCCTTTGCGTTAGCTTCATGGAAAGCTTTAAGCTAACATGCAAAGAACAGTTGATAGGCAATCAGCTTAAATTCAAAACAATATTTCAAGTGTTTCAGGCTATTGATTTTCTCTACAACATATTTCTGCTCTTCTCCATTTATGCAACCTTGCTTGTCACTTTCTGTGTGCTGAAGTATGGTGAAAAAGAACCTTACTGATTTGGTTTGTGCCTTCAGGAAGTTGAAATATATAGAGCAAGATATCAGTCCTTCAGATCCTCCTGTCTTAGAGGACATAGGCAAGTATTTCTATTCTCTGGTAGAAAGCAACCCCCTCCCAAAGCATTAAAGTAGATTACTCGAAAAGATTCTGCTTATGAAACAGCAGTCACCTACTGCTAAATAAAGAACTGAAGAGCTACCACATTCAATTAAAAAATTCCAGTTGAGAAATTCTGGTCTTCAGGGGGTTAATAGGCTATGTTATCATAAAATAATTGATTTCCATTAGGAGAACTGTATTAAGTCAGATTATGTAGCTGTTACTTTGAGTAGAATTTGCCTGAAATAAAACTTATAAAGCATTATCCCACACAAGATCAAGTTTGGGCTGCAATTCTAGAAGCTTGACACCTAATCCAAAATACAGTCAAGTGAAAATCTCAGACTACAGAGTGAATAAATGTAAACTATTGATGACATGGCTGCACCATCAGTTTTTAAGAAGTTCTCATTGATTTCAGTGCTTAAAAATCAGTGCATTCTCTGCAGAGAAATAGATTCAGATTAACAACGATTATTTGTCATAATGATTTTATCTGAGGATATCTCCTATTTAATAAATATATGCTTAATATTCCTGTTTAATACTCTGTTGGTTGTGATATTTCTACCGTTCTGTGAAGAAACTATTATCTGCCTTTACAAAATTTCTGTTTTATGCAAAGCTATAAGGAACTTCTTGGGAGACTTATAATCTGCATTGAAGAACTCCAGCCTGTGATGTTGTGGCTCTTGTTTGCTACCTGTACAATGATACCAGTAGGAGGTCACAGCGTCTCAACGGGGATCCATCACACAAGGATCTACTTGCACACTGTATAAAACTAGATGCTGGTCTAGAAGGCTTTACAGCCTAAAAAGACTGAAGAGTTAAAAGACAAAAAAAGGTTGAGATAGATCAGCTGCCTGGTGAAAGGTCAGGGACAGAGATGGATGCAACAACTGGAACCATAAAACCCTTCTTTAAATTCAGTAAACTGTGTAGGATATACCCAGTGTTACTACTTCCTCTTAAAAATTTTTATTTAACTTCAAAACCCTATGGTCTGATTATTTAAGCTCTTTATGAAAAATGTAGGAGATGGAATTCAAAAGGGTAAAATGCTTTGCTAGGTGGTCTGCTAATTTCAGAACTGTTCCAGATTTTACCACTTTAAAGATTTCCCTGACTTAAGAGTAAAACTCTTAAATATTTATCATATGAACAATTCTGCTAACTGATAAGACTATGTATACAAATCTGGAATTATGTATTTCCAAAATGCTCTAGTCACTGTATACCTTATCTCATATGTAATGAAAATTAAGTTCACTGTCAAAATGATTCCTTTTGAAAGTGGGAAATATAAAATTAATTTAAATACTGTTTCATTTTCCCTCCTTTTTCCAGAAAAAATCATCTAAAGATCTGCTAACTCAAGTGTGTAACTTTTGGCTTGTAAATGTTGTGTGTTTTGGAAGCTGAAGAGATATGCCTATTTAATAAGGGTTATAAAGAAGATTTAAATGCTTCCTGCAAGGGAGAAGTTCTGCTGCCACAAGTTCAGTCCACATACAAACTTTTCATTCACACAAAATAGGGAAAATTCCCAGTGTTATTAACTGCAGAAAATAAGTCTAGTGTAAGGTTATGAGGAAATACTGCATATTTTACAAAAAAAAAAAAGAAAGAAAAAAGATCAAATTCTAACATCCTGTCATTGGTCAGTGGAAAATGGAAGTTAATAGTCAGTTTGTTCCCAGGCTTCTACTTCATTCTTTCACTTCAGAAACAACAAACCCACCATATTTTTAAAAACTATTGTAATCACAAAAACAAATGTACCGCCAGCAAAAAAAGAGATATATTTCACCTGCCCTTTTAAAAAATCGTTACTAAATATGGAAGTATTCCATCTGATCTATTTTTTATTTTTTCACTGTAGAAAAAAACTGATAAATCTCTTTTTGGTTCATTCTGGTATACACAAATATTATCTATCATTTAAAAGCTACAGTGACTTTTGTTGTTCATGTCTTCTCCAGAAATCACTTAGCATTTTCTTTGCTTTGAAAACTTGTAATAAAATGGTTATAACAGGAAAAGCAAGTCACCTAGCAGTATAACCCACAGAAAAATGAACACTTCAGCACTTATTTTTTATGGGCTAGTTAACCTCATTGTATTTATATAACTGCCAAAGCCTGACCTCCATTACTGTTGATCAGGGCTGAAATTTACTTCCATAACATATTATATTGACCACTTTAGAGAAATAAAGGAAAACACAAGAGGCACAGAACCTACTTATTATTGGATATATTTTCCCCAATCCCTGAGGCTTACCATTAACTGCTACACTGGGTAAACTGGAAAGCATATCTGTGTTCATGCTCTAAAGCCTGCCAGTAATGATCTAGCAATTTCCAAATGTGTAAGTGACTATCCAATAAATAAGAAAGGACAAACGCCTTAATATAGAGAAATCTAAAATGTGACCTACTGTCAAATGTTAGGAGCTGAATTTCATTGGCTCTGTGTTCTGGTTTTGTAATACTACACATATTTCTACTAGGACCTTATTTTGCCAGTTTGTCAGCAATCATCTCTCACTGTCTGATTATCAGAAAGAGGCTTTGTCTGTCCTTTTATTCCCTCTATGTTGACTTCTTCATAATGTCTTAGTTATTCCACAAACACATTCTACATATTCAAAATGTTCAGATAATTAAAATCCTATGTATAAAGTACCTTTATAATAGTGTAATTAAATTGAAAAAGCCTGGTAGGTATACATCATAATAATGAAAAATAATTTAAAATAATTAATTAATATTATCTCCTTTCCCTTAGAGAGCAGTAACCCTTTGTACTTGATTATCATGTACTTGATTAAAACATATAAAAACTGTGTTGAATATTCTAATTCTCGTTAACCAATGTGGTATAAGCTACAAATCTTATAACATTAGCAAGGTAAATGAAATGTATAAAAACTCACAGTGCTGCTCTAAACTTTGGTTGACTAATATGTCTGTTTGGCCTCACCCTACAGTAATTTCTCAGAAATTCTGAATAAGAATTTCTGAAAAGTTACGTACATGTAGATTTCTGAATGTATTATTTAGGAAATGTGGTCTTAAAGTTTATGCTTGTTTTATTGTAGGAGTAAAGTATAATTTAAATATAGTGATACTTGCAGGGGTGCTGTGCAGTTTGGTTTTGGACGGTCGGGACGGATGGAGACGAGAGATCTCTGAAGTCAGGTCTTAGCACATGAAGTTTATTGTAGAAGAGCGCGGGTGAAAGGNAAGGCGGGTAAGAGAAGAAGAGAGTAAGCAAGAAAGCTAGAAAAGAGAGCAAAAAGTGTAGGAAAGATACAAAAAGTGACAAAGAGAGGCAAAAAGTGTCCGCGGTTCCCGTTTACAATCCAATAAATCATCTTCTGTGTTGAATATTCTAATTCTCATTAACCAATGTGGTATAAGCTACAAATCTTATATCATTTACATACAGCCTATAAGAATCATTGCATTACCATATGATGTTATATTTTAAACTCTAACATCTACTTTCTGGACCCTCTGATAAGTTGGGAGGGTCTGCTCTGACCCTTGGACCTGTCTGCAAGCAGAAGGCATTGTTTCATCAACAAGGGGATTACTTCAGTCGGCCATGCCATTGTTTTCCAGTTGTTCAGTAACTGGGGTTTGCAAACTCAAAGCTTATTCTTATTTCAATCTCGCCTATAGTTTCTATATTCTCAGCATCTTTTGCTAGGCAATCATATTCATAAGGCTTTCCTATTTCATCTTCCCCAACAATACTTTGTTAGGACCGACATTTTTGAGACCAGTAGAACAATATGGAAGACAGAAGGAATTAAATCTGTCTATTGTCTGACTTTAGATTATTTAGATTGACTTGTCGCTTGTAATTTTACATCGTCTCTTTTCTTACTTTGCCTTATTTTGCTTTCTGACTTTGAAATTTTGCTTTTTCTGCTTGCCGATTTCATTTATTTTTCTTTATTTATCTTTGCACTATATTCATTCTTTATTTTCATCCCTTATTTTTTTAACAGAAAGAAAACAGACAAAAGGCAGTATTATGGCACATTTCCTGAAGACACAGTAAAGAGAAAAATCAGACTTTGGCAATAAATGCTAACTTTATTTATGAGAACGAAGGCAGCATTTTGCCACAAACCTTCAAGAATCATAAGACAAGACACGGGACTTGAGATTGGCTTGAAAATCACAATTTGGGAGAAGAGAGTGACATCCTCTGTGTTGCCCTTTGTGCTGCTTACTCATTCAGATATGCTCTAAAAGTTTCCTAACTACAACAGTGATTAGAGGCATACTAATTTGGAAATTACTCCAGTGTGATACCAAAATGTCAGTAGCTGGGCTGAAGAACAAACTGATGCCTTGAGATATTTCTTAAAAGCTGAAATAGCTGCCAACTGAGTGTCAAGGAGACAGCTGTTCTGGAGTATTTTGCTATGGGTGTGAAATGTACATTTGGCTACCGTACATTTGGTGCATTTGATAATGTACATTTGGTCATCACTGACCACGACAAACCAAATTATACGAACACGTGAACTTTATGTACATGTGAATTTTTTTCATTTTGATAATTAGCTCAGCTAGTCATATAGTTGAAGGTGGATGGAAGCCTTTTGAAAAGCAGTCAAGCATCTCTATGGGTTTTTTTGAGGATATATGTATCGAATCGTATTTCTAATGGTGATCTATGGGCAACATCTTCAGGGTACTTTGTGCTGTGACTTCCCTGGTGGTAATCTAGGTCTCCATTTAATTTTTGAAATCAGTATGTTTAAAGAGATTAGAGTACAGGTATCAAGATCTTTTCATACAAACCCTTATAGTAAATATTTAATTCAGAAATACCTGGAGCATTTCTTCAAAATTTCTTCACTTTTGAATTGAAACACAATCTAAGAGGCTAAATCTCAAAGGGAAGGACTCGGAAAGGTAGATTTACATCAGAGGGATGTTAAAATTGATTTTGAAAATTTAATATTTGCCCCTACTGCTAGCAACAATGATGCCAGTAAATGTTATACGAGTATGCTGGTTACTAAAGATTAGGGCTGGATCCTTCTTACTAGAAGTTTGAGTATTGCAAACAGTCATAATGCAGTTGAAAAAAAAAGTTTAATAATGATCCTTTCTGTATTTATGTATTAAAATCACTTTTGACTTTGTAGGGTATCTGCAGATTCTCACTCATTTAATGGATGAAATAATATAAAATGAGTTTTATAGATAATAATACCCTTCAAATGACCCTTTTGAGAACTCTCTGGCTTGTCTGAATGTACGATCGTTACAGCTAAGCTCTGAGTGCACCAATTTTTCTGTCATCCTAAGCAGAGTCAAGAAAGGCCTCAGTGCTCAGTATGTATTTATGTTTCTCTCTCTTTTTCCTCCTGAGACTACAGCAGGACTTGAACCATATCAAACCAATTAAAACTCACACACCAGTATCTGCATCAGCCATTCAAATCTGCAGTATTATTTGGTCAAGGAGTATATGAGGAAAATGGATGAAATGTAAATTGTGCTGGAAAGAAAGTTTATTTTATAAGTTGTTTATATTAAAATTTTGTGTAAGACAGTGCATCATTAGCTTGTAAGTTGCTGTTCTTTCCTATGAAAGTAGATTAAGACCTTAATTTCTTGGGCAATTTACAGTGGCACCCATTATATTCTTTGCCTGGATGGTGTTCATAGCAAGTTGTTCTTTCTGAGCTTTTATTTTTTCTTCATTATTCATTATATGTAAACCATTCTTAGGTCAATAAAGTGAAACAGGTCACTCAAGCAGACCTTCTTGGTTATGCAAAAAATCCCTCTGCTCTAAGTAAAAAAGTTGATCTTAAATACCTCTTCTCTCCACATAAAAGTACAGTGGAAGTTCATTTCTATATTCTTCTGTTTTGCTTTGTTTTAACCTCCTCCATTTCATAGCATTAAAAAAGGTCTCCAGATTCTCTTTTAGATAACCACTGTACACTTAGAAATAGGTTTCAGAAACGAGATTAGTTCTTCTGGAATGATGATGCTGAACTATCGACCTGCGGGGAGAGAGATGATGATGTTGTCTTTCAGTCTGCCAGGTTGTCCATCTCGAGTAATTTTTCCTCTAAAATTCAGTAGTGGTAGGTTACAAAGTAGGGGTCAGGGCCAATTAAGTGGTAGCCAACCCACTGCATTATTCTGCATTATTCTGTGCCTGTGATCTGTCTTAGTCTCTTGGTCATTCAAATGTAGGTGATGGTTTCAGTGCTGAAATAGTGAGGTGAAATGTAACTTGATTTAGCATTTTAACCAGAAGGGATTGCTCTCTTCCTGTACCGCCTTGATGTAAGGCCTTTGATGAAAACTGATGGTGATGGCAAAGTATATAATGAATGAAGGCACTGGGTACTAGTGCTGCTCATAAAAAAGAGCTTGAGTGTAGTTAAGTCTGTGGGTTTAAATTTAGAATAGGCAAGCAATTTGTAATGAATTATTTATTGGGTTAAATTTCACCAACTTTTTTTTTCTGTTCACCAGTTGTCCACAAACATATGGCAAAATTTGTGGATTTATTCATTACCTAGAAAATATTCATTTATTTCCTCAGTGAATAAATTCTTGGCCTGCAGATTGCTCATGAGCAGTTCATAGGGAATATTCAGAAGATGCGCTGTGTGTGTTAGTTTCCACGTCTGCTTCGATATGCTGTAAATTAGCACTATTATTATGACTAAAAGATCACACGAGCAGATGCTGTGCTGACAGCAATATTTCAGCTAGCCCTTTATTTAATTCTCATCAGAACATAGCGTAGTACTCTAACGTTACACTTCTGGATTTACCTGCAGCATATCATAGCCCCTATTAAATGATGAATTACTTTCAGTCTGGATTAGTCTACCAGTCCTATTTACATCATGGCCCCAGCATTGTGTTGGCACAGCTGAGAGGACAGAGAATTGAAGTTCAGTCAGGAATGAGCATTTCACAGCAGGATGTTATTGCATCACTATGATCAGCAAAATCTACCTTGTTAAAGCCTTGCATAAAAGAAAAATGCATATTAATATATTTTATTTACATTATGGTGCATGTGCTTAACCTCTGTAGAGAGCAAAGAGAGAGCTCTCAGTTTTTTACTCTAGCCAAGGGGTTTGCTTTGGTTGGTTGGTTTTTTCTTATGTTAGCAATGCAGAAGTATGCATATTTTAAAAAGGATGTTTTGGGGATGAAGAAATAGGTCAGTAAAATTAATAAAAATTAATAGGAACTTTCCCTGTTTGGAGAGGTGACAACACTTGCATGATATCAGTAGTGTACATTCCCCAGATATTAAGGATCATTTGTGCCCCAGTGGAGATTGTCAGGTTTGAGGGCTGATAAAGCAGTGATAACCACTTTAATAGGGTTCTTTGTAGAAGCCGTTTTCATGCCCATCCTTTCCTTTAACCTACAAAGAAAATCCTTCATCTTCTCCCTGTCCATATTGTCTATAGACTGTCACGCTACTTCTCTGCAAATTTCAGTCAAGTAGAGGAATTTTGTCACTAGTTTTTCCATAGCAGAACATGAAGCATAGCATTTGGGGGTAGCGCTCTAGAGGTATCTTCTCAGTTCTCCCAGAGAATTAATAGAGGTGGAGAAAACTTCTTGTTATTTCAAGGGTCTCTGAATTTCTCAATGTTCAGAGGTCTATCCACTCTCTGGGTGTTCACATAGTGGGTATGACTTGGTCTGAACGTTTCTTACACTACAGTAATGTAACTGGGTCTATAAACTGGAGATGTGATGGACCTTTGCAAAAAGGCAAATCTGAAAAAGAAGAAAAAAATCTCATTTTATAATTTTTGGCAACTTAGCCCATGATAAAGTATCAGTTGAAAAGCATGTGATATGAAAATGAAAGATGATATTCTTTAAATAAAATGTTCTTTAAGGTAATATAATGCTTTAGAATAAAATAAAACTGAAATAGTCACTAAAGGAATACTGAAAAAATTATTATTTTAACTTTAGCACAATGGTAATGATTACAATTATTATTCCTAGAGGAGAAGAACTGGATTTGGTGTTGTTCTTGGTTGAAAGTGAGTACTCCCATTTTCTATGTGAAAGACCTACAGCAAGCTGCAAAACTCAGGAAGAAGGACCCTCCATTGCTCCAACTGGAGCTACATTTCTGTGCAATCCTTAACACAAGGTTTATGAAAGGGGAATAAACAAACAGTTTTTTTCCAAGTGATTAATATCTCTACATCAGAAGTATGAAGTGTGAATTTGAAATTCATGAAACCAATCATATTCTTGAACTGAAATTTCCTGCTGCATTCACTGAGTGTAACAAAAGTCATTGCCAATGGTCAATGCGGTTTAAGCAAAAAATGTGGAAGAAATAGTTTTAAGCTCAGAAACTTGGTGAGACACAAGCACTTAAAGCAGAAAAAAGAAATGAAGTTTCGTTATGTTGGGGGTTTGGTGCTAATATTGCCTGGTTTAAGTATTTTTTGTCACTCTTCTTGTCCCATTATGAAGTGTCAGTTTTTCATTGTACGTGGAATGTGGGAATGTAAGAAATCCCTGAATTATACACCTGGGCTTGCTGCCTAACACTGAATTGCTGCAATGTTTTGTGCCAGGAAGCCTAATCCCATTTGGGATCTGACCGAAATGATACAATCTTATTACACCCAAGGGCATTGTGATAGCTTTTGTAGAACATTTCTGATATTTGTGAAATAAATATGGGTAATATGTGTACTTCAGGAGAGTAAATGCTGATTAAAAAAACCCTTCAAATTACTATTATATTTCAGTCCTGAAATTACACCTGCCAGTAACAGTAGCAGTGAGAAAACTGATTGACCATTAGAAATACCTATTCATATATATCATAAATAGAAATAACTATTTCAACTTGATAAAGAACAGTGTATTTATTTGATCTTATTGGAACTCTTTTGAGATGTAAGAAAATGAGAATGTTTTTATCTCAAGATTGAAACACTTGGAAAATGAGAAGTGTAGACTCAGAGATAATGGAAATATTTTTAGCTATGTTTTTTACTGTATTTCAGTAATCACATTGCTAAAATTAAATTTCTAATAGAATGATCTGATTTTTTTTGCATTATCATCAGTTTGTCATTTATTTCCACTGAAATACAAGTTCTCAGAAATCTTCACTGTATTTGAAATGATAAGAAAATATAAAGCTTCAGATATTTTGAAAATAGTCACTTTCAAATAGATTTACCTGTAACATTTTTACAGACTCTAATTTTTAAAAAACATTGAATTTTTATGATGTATAATTTAATCATTCATTAGTTGATATCACTAAAATAGATACTGTGTTGTAAAAAAATCATGATATAACTTAGCAAAAATGATAGTTCAAAAATCTTTTTGATTATAGTCCTCTTGCATGTATATAGAAATAAATATTGGGGCCTTTAATGGAAAGATTATGAGCATGGAAGAACCTCTGACATCATCTGAGTTGAAGGTGAAATATTTCCCCTACAGCAATAAAAATGAATGTGCAAAATTATTTTCTAGCCCATCCAGTGCCCAAGATCCTCTGTAACCTCTGTTTGACTTGTCACTGGGAAGACAAATTTGTTCATAGATCTTGACTGTCAGAGTGCCTTTTCTGCAACTGTATCAGTAATTAGCTATGCCTTGTTAGTGCTCAAGGCAAGTACATCTGTCACATTGAAATAAAGGGTTAGATTTTTCACAATTTTAGATAACATTTTAGCCTTTTGGCTTTGTAGCAGCAACAAAAAATCCAAACTATTGACAAGAGTGTGTCAATGGCTTTTTTAAATGTCTCTGTTGTATTAATCTGTTAAAAAATAAAAAAGAAGTTTTAACTCTAAATTTTTTAAGATTTTTTATTAAATACAGAGTAAAACAAGAATCTGTAGAAAAATGGGGAGAGTCTGTGAGCTGATTTTAGTTTAGGCCTTATCCTAAAGCCTATTGAGCTTTTCTGTGACTTTCTGCATGCCATCAGTTTCAATTGATTTGGTGTAGCAAGGATCAATCCTTTGTCACTTAATTGTATTATAGCTGTCTGTGTCTTTGAAAACAATTACAGAGCTATCTGTCAGTCTAGCTGCACCAAGAAAAATGACCTCGTATAATTATAACTAATAAAAAAATTAGTTTATGCACATTGATTATGGCTATCTTACCAAGAGGCTGCAGTTTATTAAATAACCTCATGAACAAGATGGATTGCAAAGTATAATGAGGTGAATCTGTGTTAGTATATGATATTATCAATCAAAAATACAACAGTCCAGGTATCCTGCACTTAAGTGGGCACAGAACAGAAAAGAATGATGGGCTGTTCCAGAGTAAGCTGGCCCCCTGGTTGTCTTTGACATTTACCCTTTCTCAGTCTAACAGAATCGGGGCTATTTAATTTACAGAAATTTAAAAGCAGCTTCAGACACACATAGGGTTGTAACATCCATGCTGTTAGTTATTATAGTGCAGTCTGTTCTCTTGCCAAATGAGGAGTCCTCTGATGTCTGATGCCAAAGTTAATGGGCATAGATAATGCATGAGATGCCAGATTACAGATTTGGTCTAACTAGGGAATCCTCAATTAACAAGCATTAACCATTTTTGATACCTTGTGTGGCTTAAGTGTTGCCAGTTGGAAGAAGACAGTGTTTGGACATAGAGGGCAAATTAATGAATTTATTAAATAGGTTTTGCATATGTGAGAAATTATTTCTCAGTGGTATATGAAATCCAATAAAACATAGAACCATAGAATATCCTGAGTTACAAGACACCCACAAGGATCATCAAGCCCTACTCCTGTCCCTGCACAGGACAGACTCAAGAGTCACACCATGTGCCTGAGAGCATTGTCCAAGTGCTTCTTGAACTCTGTCAGGCTGGTGCTGTGACCACTTCCCAGGGGGACACTGTTCCAGTGTCTAACTACCCTCTGGATGAAGAACCTTTTCCTGATCTCCAACCTAAACCTCCTCTGACACAGCTTCATGTCATTCCCTAAGTTCATATATTAACATATTATTAAAGGACATATTTCTTCATGAATCTTAACCATGGCATGTTTTTCAATGTAGCATTGTTTTGTTACAAACGGTTGTCTGATACCCCTGTTGCAACTTATTTGCCTCTTTTTTTTGCTTAGCTTTTCCTCTGAAAGTCTATATTGAGATAATCTGAATCTTAAAATTTGTTGGTCACATGAACTGAATTCTCATTGAAAATAACAGGAGCACAGATATACTGCCCCAGTGTAAACATTCTGCACAGTGGATACCAAAACTAAGACAAGAAGGTCTAAATTTTCTGAATTTTCACCCTTGTGAACTAAAGTAATTTTCGTGGTGTATATTTTGTGTTGTATATTTTGTGATGTATATCTGCAAAAGATTTTTTGGCATGTCCATCCCTTGATTTAGAAAGAATGAATTGTGCTTTTCTGTGCTTTTAACTTAAAAGCTGTCTATAAGACCATTTTTTAAAAAATTTTCTTGCGTTTGTATCTTTTGTTTCCAGGGTTTGATCTTTATAGGAAAAACAGCTGCCATTTAATGAAACTGCCATGAGGCAGGCTACTGAACTTCAAATTCTATGTTTTTTAAACTTTTATTAAATAAAAATGCAACTTAGAATGAAACTAGCTCTTGGTGGGTGCTCACTCAGATGTGAGAAATGAAGAAAAGCCAAAACTTCCCAAATGATAAAATAAATCATCACATGAAAACACAATAAGTGAAATACTTAATGTGCTGGCTGTCTCTTGCTTAAGATTCATGCAGCCTTGATGCATGTATAAGTTATTACAGATAAAACAGTTATATAAATTTTGTAAGCTATATAAATCTTCTTTTAAATATTCCACTTTGGTTTTTTAGACCAGTGTGCTTTGCATAGACATAATTTTAACCATGGAACCTCTACAGTAATATTTTTAACATTTGCATATAAGTACTGAGTATCATAACAGGTATTTTACATTCATACTGGAAATTTCAAAATTTTCTTCCCTGACTCAAAAGATTCTCAGGATTTTTGAATGTCTGTTTCAGCTATCATCTCATGGAGGTATATTCAAGTGATATGCTAAGCTTTCAATATAACACCCAAATTCACTAAGGACATTTGCAAATTTGCAGTTCAGGAATAAAATCAGAATGTGATGACTCCTATTTTTCTTGTTTTGTTTAAATTTATTTTTTCTGTAAGAAACCAAATGTTACTTTTCACAGAATAGTACTTGATAAAGTTCACACTGTAATGTGACTTCACACTTCATTTTCTCTCACTACTGTTATGACGAAGGACTATTTTTGACTGATTAAATAGAAAAAAAAAGAAGTTTTAAATTTTTGCCTTTTTCCTCTGAAAATTATCTTACTCTTAGATAATGATACCACTAAGTATTTACTTTAATTTCAGTCACAAACAGCTTCTCATTTTAATTAGATACAGAAACTCGACCATTTTGGACCCTGTAATAAATACATAACTTATTTTTTTACTACAAGTGTTCCCAAATATCTAATCTTGATCCCACACTTTTGGCATGTACCTATTTTTGCTGAGCTTCATTTATTTTGTGAAACTTCACACTATCAAGGCAGGGAAACACTAAAACTAAAACTGTCTTCTTTTTTTCCCCAAAAATTATATGTTTTCTGATATCAAGAAAAAAAAAACCAAACAGGCCATACTTAAAAAAATAAGACCTAAGAGTTTCTCTAATGTCAAATATTCACTTCATGATTGAATTGGAATGATTTTATTCAAAATTTAATTTTTTTTATTGGGTATGAGGTTTTTTGTTTGCCCATACTTGCTATTAGCCTGAAGCAGTGTACTGAAACATGTAGTGGAATAAATGGTTGAATACATGACATGACCAGCAGGACAAGGGTATTGATTGTCCCCCTCTACTCTGCTCTCACAAGACCCTACCTGGAGTACTACATCCAGCTCTGGAATCCTTAGCACAAGAAAGACATGGAGCTGGTGAAGCAGTCCAGAGGAGGGACAAAAAGATGATTCGAGGACTTAAGTACCTCTCTTACAAAAACAGACTGAGACAGTTGACATTGTTCAATCTGGAGAAGAGAAGTCTCTGGGGAAACCTTAGAGCAGCCTCCCAGTACCTAAGGGGGGGCTTGTAAAAAAGATGAAGAGTGACATACCACAAGGGCAGGTAGTGATAGGACAAGGGATAATGGTTTTAAATTAATAGGGAATAGATTTGGATTACATTTTAGGAGAAAATTCTTTACGCAGACTATGGTGAAACGTTGGAATAGGTTGCCCATAGAATTGGGGACGTCCCATCCCTGGAAATATTCAAGGCCAGATTAGATGGAACTCTGAGAAACCTGGTCTAGTGGGAGGTGCCCCCATCCATGGAAGGAGGGTTGGAACTAGGTGCATTTTAAGGTCCCTTCCAATACAAACCACTCTATGAGTATATGATTCCATGACATTTGACCTATGACAATGATAGAAAGCACAGTTACATGGGTATGGACTCTAAACTCATGAGGAAACTAAAAGAGGGAATCATGGACTGCTATGATCCTGGCATAATATACACCTTGAAAAACACTGCTCTAGTTCTTAATTAAGTACATAGTCCTGCATTATTTTCTTAGAGTAACTGAAGCATACCTAGCAGAAAATGCTTTTCTGTTGTTGAAAGCTCTTTTCTCTTGGTAAATAAGGTAGTTTTAAATTTAAAATGGAAGCTTCTCCCTAAGTAGGTATACCTTGAGATGGAAAAGAGGTGTAAGTCGTGACTCCCAGAATATTCAGTTCGAAAGTTAGCACAAATCTTATCTGAACAATTCAAATCTTATGAGGAAATTTGTCATAGGCAGGCTTTTTAGTTTTGGAAATACTTTAGGAGAGGGGTCCCTTGAAACTTTTTGGACATGCATCCAAGTTCTAAAGGACTGTGGAATTTTACAAATTATTTCTGCACATGAATTTAGGTTTTAACAATGGATGCAGCTGAAGAACAGGGATTAAAATTTTTTTATCAATCAAAAGTGGTAAATAAAATAGATTACATCATGAATATTTGTAGGTTTAAATTTTAGCTGAATGCAGATATTTGCCTAAGTAGAGTAGCCAACATATTATAGGACTAGAAGTAAATCAATTTAACTCAGGACTGTCAAGTACACGGCAATGTATTAAATAAGTGTCATCTTAAAAACTGTAGTTCATTCACAGATCTATAGCATGAAAAGAGTAATACAGGAAAGCTGGCATCATAAGACAATTTACAGGAGTCTTCAGGTGTTGCAGAGCAATTATTACGTTCTTTATCCAGAGCCTGTAAAATGTTCCCTTGACAAAATGGTACAGATCTGAACATTTTGTCATTATAGGTGTCATACATATCAAACAAAAGAAAGATTTACACTGCCCAGGGACGATAAATGAAATGCATTTTCAACCCAAAATTTTGAAACAATTATAACATTCATAAATCTCAGGCATTTCTTCTGCATGTCTATAGAAAAAAGAACTTGAATCACAGTGGGAATCACAATGTATTGCAGGCTTTTGTACTATCAAACATCATAATTGTATGCGATGTCACAAAGACGTTCATGTTGCAGATGGAAGTGGAATGAGATTTGAGGGCTTTCCATGACTAACTTTTTGATGGATTCTTTAAAGCCTTGAAGTTGATACCAGGGGAATTAATTTAATTCTGAGACAACAGCAACAACAACAACCGCCACCAAGCCACTTATTCTAACGGGAGAAAAGAATAGAAGAGAGAGATAAGTGTACCAGTGCTAGATAGAAATAGCCTAGAAAGCCACTGAAGCATATCGAAATGATGAAATTAAACATCTGGAGAGAGGTTGCTGTAGTGAACCACATCAGGACCACCTGTCAATTAGTAAAAGAGCTCAGAGGAAATGAAAAAGAGAATTCATAAGTCAAAAGAAAAGTGATAAGAGAAAAGTAACCTCAGATTATGATTTATTCAAATAATGAGAATGTCTTTTGCAAGAGATTAACAATCACACTCTCCAAATCCCAGGAAATAACTGTCAAAATCAAGTCTATTTCCTTAACATCTTCAAAGCAGCAATTACATAAAAAATGAGTGGGATGGTGGAATGCATCAACAAACCAGGTGTGTAAAAAATAGTTTATGTAGGTTGAGGTGTTACAGCCAAGATGCTTTCAGGACTGAAGCTTTCAGGTCACTGTGTTACTTCTCAGAGAAGGCAATATCTCACTGCTGATGACTTGTTAAAGCAAGGACCTGATGTTAATTGTTGCAAGGCTTTACAATGAAATTCTTTTGAAGTTACTGTATACATATTTTGATGCAACGGATTAAAGATAGCATAAAAAGGAGGAAGTGTATGAAGCACTTACATGCATTCTTTGCACTGAGATGGATAACCTAAGGTCAGAGTAGCTTCCATATACATTAGGTAGACATATTACTTTGAGACTGTATAACAATGTGAAATATGGTGTTTATAGAGAGCACCATTTTCTTTTTCTAGATGCCTTATACATTTTTGAATATACTCTCCTTATATAATCCTTATCATTTCAAATCAGATATCATCTCTGTTGCCATATGAATGTCATTTTCATCAGTTTGCTAGTCTTGTCAGCTAATGTACCAACCAGAACATTTTTCACTTAAAATTTTTAATAACTGGAGGTACACTGATACAGATAGTTATGTTTGCCATGTAACATTCAGCTCCTTGTCATGGCTGGAAGGACTGATCTTTTTTTTTGATGTGGTTTTCTTTGAGCACTCCTTCAGATAATTTATGGAGTATATTGTGCTGGTATCTCTCCTAATTCAACAAGTTAATAGCTGGAAACACTGAAAAGTTAGCATATTGAGCTGAGAAGAGATAAAAACAACTTAACTAAACTATAAAGCATTTAAACAAACTTTGTCCTAGGATTAGAAAATGAACCCCTTCTTTCCTGATATTCTTAGCCTAAACCCATACACTTGCCCAAACTCATTAAGTCCAGTCATAGCATTGTCTCAACCTTATCTCAGAAAGAAAAAACCCAACATAACCTTTAACTCTTTATCGTCTCTGCTCCTAGCCAGTCTGTTAGACCTTATCCTTTTCAAAAGCCATCTGTCTACTACCCTTTGGAGCCACTCAAGCATATACTAGGCCCTGAGGAGAGCATGGCGTGATTCCATCATAACGAACAAAATTAAAACCAACTTAATAATGTGCTACATTCAGGTCTTGGGTCAAGAGCTAACTGCGTGGATAGGGGAGGAGTTAAATTGGAATTTGATAAACCTGAGCTTTCTGTTCTGAATGCTGTAAAGCACAGCATTTACTGCTAAGTGAATTTCCAGTCCTAAATGCTGATGTATTTAATCTACTCAGTGAATTTGTGTTTCTATTGTTGCTACTACTACGAGTGTATTTCAAACATTTACCATGTTTCTCTCTCTTTCCTGTGGTCTTACATATCAGATATTGAGACTGATTTGAGGAGGACTACTGAAAATACATCTACTGCAATGAAAATACCTTGTCCATGGAGAACAATGGCACGATCACTTTTGTAAAGAAATGCTGAGAGGTGCATTACAGCTGATAAAGCTGACTTTATATTCGGGATACTTGTTTCAAAGCATATAATTGATTACTGGAAGAAATCAATACATTTACATTGACTCACTCTACATGTGCTGGTACGTTGTACAAATAGATTCAAATATTTTTTTGAAGACTTGTAAATTAATGCTACCTTGCCAGGTGGAACATAGGTTTGTATGGATCTAGAAGAGTTGTTGCTGTAAAGGAGAAATCTTGGTTTCTGCATTAGATGATGGAACAGGATTTATATAACTCTGCTTTTTTTATACCAAGTTTTTGCTGGCTATATGTATTTAAAAAAATGAGAATTTATTGTATTCATTTGAAGATATATGTGAACATCTCTGGAATGGATTTCCTTTAACTTTAAATTAATTTTATTTAAGTGAACTTCACTGCTTTCTATAAGGTCACCAGTGTTTTAAGTCCCAGGATCTAAACCTGCTATATCAAAATTGTTTTGGACATTCCTGACTCAAGAATATTTTGAAAGTAGATAAATCCTTTTCTATTACTAGAAGATAGTACATATAGGACCAATAAAAAGAGCACAGAAAATTGACAGAATTCAATTTGCTTCTGATTGTGTAATACATGTGTTATTATTATATTAACCCTGATGTTGTATAAGAAATTTCTGTAATCCAATTGTGTCTCAAGTTTAGCTCCGTTAATGGGTTCCTTGACAAGGATGAGCTCATATAACTTACCATCAACTTATGTTCATTCTTCCCGTGCAGTTACTCTCAGTATTATGTGAATTAGATATTGCAATGGCTCATTGCTCTTGCTCTCTCAGAAAGCACTTCAATGGATTTCTATTTCCCACTTAATAAATGTGCTGTAGATTTCTCGTAGGAGTCCTAGAAGTGAGTCCTTTTGGAGAGGACCAGAGGCATGTCAAACAATGCTCAGCACATTTCTGCCCAATTCCAGGGTAAAGGGGAAAACCAAAGAAGTTTCCATGCTAGTTAAATGGATCTAACAATGTGGTTTTGAGAATGGACTACCTACTCTGACAAGTCAAATTCAGTGAATCTAAATGAGCAGAATTTAATGTTTTTGTGTCTGGCACTTTATTGCTGGGCTGATGTTTTGATCCAATACCAGATCCACGTGTTTCCAAGTACTTTTTCTGCAAATCATGCTGACTCTTCACAATTAAGGGGTTATGCGGGTTTCTCTCACTCCATTTCTGTCCTTATTTCCACATACTTGGAATGGAGTTGAAAGTTAATATTTCATGTAGGTATGTTTTTCTGCTCATTTTGACTGCCAGAAAGGAACCCAATAACAATATTTTGTACTTTTATTGAAGAGTTTGGGATAACTGGGAGATTGTATAGTCTGTTAGCTCACCTTCCTTCCTCAAAACATTGTGTATTACACACACATTAGAGTTCAATAATTGTACATCTTTGCTGTCTCTTCCATCAGCCTGCTTTCCTTTCATTAATGAATTTTTCTCCAACAAAGGGTTATGGATTTTAAGTGAAACAAAAACACAGTGGGCTGTGATTTGTCTTTGATAAAATATCAAGGAATTTGAATTGCTATTGTTTTGGTCTCTTTACATCTGTCACATTAGAGTATTCTTTCACAAAAACACAGACTTTATTTTTTTTTCCTTTTTTTCTCAGCCAGTAATGTACCACCTAATATTACATTCTCCTTCCAGTAATACTCTGATAGAAAAGAACAACTTTTTTTTTTGAGATATAATTTTCTTTAAACAACCATTATTTCCTTAAATTTGTGAACTCAGACTGTAGTGTTTTTAGATGACCTTTTCCAGTTCTGTCTTCATGTATATTTGGAATCAGAAGTATGAATTTACTAAGCAGATGTTAAGCTGGGGATAGTTCAAAGTAACTTTGAAGAATTCAAACTTTTTGTGCTCTTTAAATTTTTATTTCAGAGATAAAATTATCTTACTTAGGAGCTGAAAACATTAAGAAATTTTGTTTAATCACAGTACACAAATAAAAAAAATTCTGCATAGTGACTGTTCACAGAAGCATTTGCAATAATTAGTTGCAAGCAATCTTGCCATGTACTGTCATAGATATTCATGGCAACAGTTTCTTAAACATTGTACCTCCAGGAAGGGACCTGTACAATGACATAGTGCCTTTTACAACAGAACCTGAATTCTGACTGTAAAGTCAACTGATAAATAGGTTTTTATTTTATATATTTGTGGATAATTTGCAGATGGAAGAAATGGCTGACCTTTTTGACTCAGTCTGAAGTGTGCAGTCCACTAGTAATATAAATAGGACAAAATTTATTGGTGTGAAGTACAAGATCATTTATGAAGTAATACAATTTTTCTCTGTAAGTTGAGAGCTACTGGAAATGACAGATGAGGACAAAAGTCCTAGCTATATTATATGGTCACAGAGTGACTCCATGTTATGATAAAGGAGAAAGCAATCCCAACTCAAGGAAATTTCAGTCGAGGTCCCTATTAGAGAGATGCTTTTAGGACTTTGCTGAAACTTTATAATGATGAGAAATCAAAAAGGGATAATAAAGACGTGTTTCTTCTTTGGAGAAATTAAAGCTGATAAAGGATCTAATTCTATAAAAGTTATATGTAATAGATTAATGTAGTGGGAAAATTAAGAATTCTCCTATAGAAATGATAAAAGGTACAAACTGTGAATAAATTTAGAGTGGAATAAAGCTGATATGAAGCTCTGAAAAAAATCTCATGTTGGAATAGTGAGGGGGAAATATTTGTTTTCAAGACTGTGCTGACAACATCCTTTAGCATTTTGTTTTTATGTTGGTGGGTGCATACATGTTAACCCACAAACTTCAGAAAACTGTACCTTTGACACATTTTATTAAGCTTTATGTTGTTGTTGTTTTCTGTTTTGTTTTTGCTTTTTTGGTTTTTTTTTTTTTGTTTGTTTATTTTTTTGTTTGTTTTGTTTTTCCAGGCACTTATCTTGTCTGAAGAGAAATAGCAGTATTGTCAGCAGAAATATCCTCCACCTGCTTTAAACAGATCTGGTTGCAGCACTTGAAGGCGGCTCCTTTTCTCAGATTAAAACTTATTCACAGGAAAGACTTTCTTTCCTTGCACTCTGATAACTCTTTAAAGTGCTGTCTTGATAGGTAAAATTGGAAGACAAAAATAAAACATGACCTAACCCTTACCTGTTAAAATGTGACTTATATTTCATCAGAATTGAATGTTAGCTTGTTCAAAATTTTTGCATTCTCAACAGTGTTGTTCATAAATTCCAGTATCCCATGTATACCTGATGGGATGGAAACCTTGTTTTCTTTATTTTTAATTCATGAAGCTTTTATACTTCATTGCTATTTTTAAAATCCCCATATTGACAGAAAGTTATTTCTAAAGGCCACTGCAAACTCATCTACACTGGATTATAAAGATCTGCTCTAATGAACAAGAGCAGCATAAGACCTTTGACTGTATTATGTCATGGGTTTCTTTGTTTAAAACAGGAGAAGTGATTTTAAATTGTTTGAACAAGGTCCAATGCAGAGTATCTTTATGTCAGCTGTTATAAATTACATTAATGGCAGAACTGACAGTTTGTCAAATAAAAATTTTTTCCAGGGTGAAGTGTTTTTTTATAATCTGGGGCTACATGTTTTCTATGTACTTGATGCCACAGATTTTCTGCAGCCAGCTCTTGATAAAAGAATGTAGACAGAAACTGAATAGATTCACATCTGCTATATGGCACTGGACCTGGGGTGAAGCTAAACCTTACGTCATTTACCTGTGAAAATCTTAGAATCATAGAATGACTTGGGTTGGAAGAGCCCTTAAAGATCAGGTAATTTTTCTGGTTGTTTTTTGTTTGGCTGTTTTGTTTTGTGACAGAATTTTTTATTATTGGGTCTAACATGCTTATCTTAAACAAGAAAACCCATTAATAAAAGGCAGTTAACATCTTTTTTCATTATTTCAAATTCTCTCTTGTGCATAAAAGTTGTAAGCACTTGTGTACCCTTAAAAGATTTTCCACATATGTATTCCTATGAATGTGCTTGTATCTTCTCAAAATCAGGAATCTAGACAGTTTTCAAAGGTAACAGCATGACAAGCACCTAATTTAAAACATAAAATTGAGCTGAAGTTCCCACCTTGATCCTGCAATGGCTTTGGTTTGGATCCAATCAAAGAACTAGTGAAATTATTAGGTGTCTTTCCCCTTACTTGGATAGGGCTTGGATTAAACTGCTGATTTTTAGCAGTACCTATTACTCTGCAGTGTCCACATATTAGCTGAAAGTCACCTGTCTCTCAATTCAACCAAAAATGGCACTGCCACATCAGAAACATGATAACAATTCTTTGGATACATCATGTCCTTGGGTTATTTATCACTTTTGTCTGACCAGATTCATTTCTATTAAGACTAAAAAAATTTCAATAGAAAAGAAAATAAGTGAAGAGGAAAATATTTGTTAACAAATGATCAGTCAAGAGGTGCTGAACTTACCTACGTATTGAAAAAGTCCTTGTTTATATACAGCTATAGTCTGAGACGATATTTTCCTAGAGATACAAGAGAATTGGTGAAGAATTTGGGATCTTCCTTTTGAGAATTTGGTTTTTCTTGCCTATGATCTTAGCATGCTAACTTTATGATGATTATGTCAACATTAACATACCTATATTTTCACTGGTAATTGTATGAATATTTTATGTTCTTCCTTTTTTTTTTTTTCTTCTTTATCTTATATGACCCTCCTAGATCTAGAAGTCTTTCTGAGGTAAGTAGGAAATCAAAGTTCAAAGTTGGGTGATGATGAGGAAGAGATAGTTACTTAAATTACTGCTTGCATGAAACTTACTGCATACACAACCACAAGGTTTTAATTTTAGTGTACAAGTAGACTGTCAGCAATTTCATTCTTCTGTTTTAGAGCATGATATGTGCATTTGAAATCCACGTATCAGTTGGTTGAGCGATCTGAAAGCCCATGTTACAATGCTAAGGGAACTAGGTACCTGATTCAATCACATTCAACCCAAATTTTTTTTTCTTGAGTGTCTTAAACCTCACCTGAACATGGTTTTTGGGGTAAACATGACACAAATACATTATTTGACAAGAGTCACAACACAACACCGGTTACATACACTACATAGACTCAACACCTAACAAAGAAACAATGTCTTTTTAAAAAAAATTCTGTATAAACTGTACACACTGTATAAACTGGACATAAAATCAGGATTATTCCCTATTCGGTTGTCCAGTGAGCATTGCTGGAAAGTTGTGCCATAGTTGCAAGAGAAGCTGTGAAAAGAGCTGTATAACAATGAAGACTGTCTTCTACTCCACAGTCCTTCTTCATGACCTAGAAGAGATTTGATCCTTACCAAGTCTGAAATATGTGGCTGCTAAGGGTGGCAGGATACCTATATCAATTAGGGAAGCAGTGTAATCTGCGTGTTTATCTGTATGTCTTCACACATGGTGTACACATTTCCTATGTATTATTTGAGTAGAAACGACTATCAGTGAATAAAAGACTGCTGGTTTAGAGTACAGACCCGGGACAGATTTGAATCCTACATGTACCTTAGAGTTAACTGAAATAAATTAGGAAAGAATTGAAATTAAAAACTTCTTTACCCTGTTTGCTTAAAAACAATTCTAAACAACCCACCCTGAAACAAATCAACCAACCAACCAAAAACCTAAAAACAACAACAAAAAGGCCCAGATTTGTCTTATGGAGATTTCTAAGGAAATTGAGTTTTCAGAGAAGAATGAAAATACTGTTGACAGTCAAATGTCAAAATGAAGGAAATGTTGACTGTCAAATCTCAAAGCTGCTTGATATTCTAAGTAGTTTCAATAGCTTAATATTCCCAGAAACTAAAAGTTAATTACCAAAATATCATTTGCACACAGATGCATCCAACTGTAAGCAGAACAGAAGGACACCTGTAAATTTTCAGTCCAACAAGTGATTATGGTGGTCCAACAACAAATGCAGTTTCTGAAACACAATTCTGTACCTTTTAGAATGTATCATTTAACTAATGAATATCCCAAACATTCCATCTATAGCTATGTTAAAGGAGAACAAACAAGTCACAGACTAAATAAATACAATAAAATTCAGGTTTTCAAAATTGTATTACTTCATGTCTTAATTTGTCTTGATTTTTTTCATGTTCTACTACCCCTTTGAATGAAAAAAATTGCTTGCCTTTGGTTCTGAGACCCAACCATGACATTAGTTGAAAGTCCAGAAGACTGCAGATCAAATAAACCAAAATTTTAAAATGCTGAAAAATGCTATAATTCATGTCAACTGGGAATTCTGACTTTTGTTCAGAAAGAGACTCACCAAAAATCATATTAATTAAACAAACTGCTTTGTGGTCTTCTTTTTGCAGTAGGCACTTCGTTGGATCCTTTTGAGCAATCTTTTCCTAGTAATGGAAAAAATAATTTCAGAAGCTATTTCTTTCATTCTCAATTCTTCAGAAATTCATTTTAGCTTTTGCTCAGAGTATTTTTCAAAAATTATATCATTAGACAAGGTCATCCTTTATCTTCTCTTTCATTTGTTCTGACTCTTGAACACATCTTTTTTCAGAGTCTTAGGGACACCAAAATCAGTCACAATCAGAATTGCTTAGTTTTCTTATTTGTCTTTTTTTTTTCTTAATAGATGAAAATTTAACTTAAATCATTAGCGTATAAATCAAATTTCAATATATATGAGAAGCCTACAGTGGGCAGGCATGATGCTCACTACATGTTGGCTCTACAAAAGTAGCAGAGAGTCCCTAGAAATTTTTCACTCAAGAATATTCTTCCACAAGAAGATTCCCAAATGACAGTTGGCAAAAGATGAGGTAGGTCCTCTTGTATCCTTTACAAGCAGCAAAGAAAAGGAAACAAAAAGGGAAAGACACTTTTAAGGTGCATCTCCCTGGAAACCACAGCCATCTGACACAGATATGCACTAACCTAGAATTTACATAGAATGATTCTCAAAATTATGGAGCTGAAGATGCCTTCTCAGATCTCTCAGGTCTGTTTCTGGGTAGATTTTCTTAGGAAGATGAGGAGTACTTTAAGGGACACAATCATCAAAACCTTTTTATTAATTTCGTATTGTAACAACCAATGCAGGAATTCACATATCTGTGGAGTGTAAATCTTGGCCAACTTATCCAAAAGACAATATGTGAAGATTTCCTAAGTGCAGGTTTCAAGTCATGCTTCCAGTAACTCTATTCCAAAATTGGTCATGAAAAGGAATTGAACAAGCACATAAAAACCCTGTTTTAAGAAGCTGACCAACAGCTTGTTTCAACACCAAAGACAGAAAACAAAACTCTGCATTAACCTACCCATCTGCAAATCCAGTAATTGGGCAGCTGCAACTTGAAATGTTTAGAACCAACTGTATTTTACAGTAACTTGAAACAACCCCACATAGTAAGGCACTGTAGCAACATATTGCCTTCCTTTTGTTCTTTGCAGACTGATTTATGATCAGGACATTTTGCTTCCTCTAGAGATCAGTGAACATCCTTTCTGAGGTTCGGCTGTTCAAAAAATTGTGGGAGGGAAGAGAAAGCAATCAGGTAGCTTGGCACCCTGCCAGAGTTCTCTTTGCCTCCCCACATGTGCAGGCTACCTGGCTTTCTTCCAGAACTGGAAGATACTATCTTTAGAAGAAGAGATGCCAAAGGTCTGTTGACCATAGAGACATTTTTCAGGGCAGACTTCTTACCTCTGAACAGGTCAGAATTCATTTGAATGTGCCATCTTTAGGTTTTCTATGTGAATTTAGCTACAAGTGAGACATATCCTAGACAGCTGAAAAAAGAGAGTCCATCCATGGGGATGGAATTAATTGAAAGAAACACTCAGGCAGAAACTTAATTCAAGTAGGTAATCTGTATAAATTCTTCTGTGAGAAAAAAATTGTGAAAGCATATTCCACTTCCAATACTCTGCTCTTGAGATCTTAATATACACAAGGGTAATCAATAGGAAACTGCACAGAACAATCCTTTGGATGAAATGCAGGACTTTCTATTGCATAGATTTTGCTATTTTTTTCTCATGCTGAACAAAGTGAATTAAGAATGACATTGAGGATGCTCCAGATGTGATTATGGCTCACCTTCGCTCAGACATTGTTTATACAACTGCCATTATATGCACTAATTTGGAGAAACTAATTTGCAATTTTTTATTTTCAGGCTGACTTGTAGATTCATTTTTTATTGCTGTACAACACTTTTCATGAATCCATAGGTAGAAAGGATTGTGTAAGGGTGTTCAAGGCCAGACTGGATGAGGCTCTGACCAACTTGGTCTACTGAAAGGTGCCCTTGCCAATGGCACAGGGTTTGCAACACACAAAGCTACACCACAGACAAACAAAGTAGGGCTAAACAAGATTAAAAAAAATTGTTTAATTTAAATTGTTCAGTTTTGCTTCATGAATTTTTGGTCTCTCATAACTTTAGTACGCTTTGATATTCCTAAACAGATATTTAGGGGGCAACTCAGACAAAGAAATGAGAAAAAAAGCCCCATGACTTTCCAATATTTCTCTGATTTTGAGATGAATAAATTCAATTCATATATATAATTTTCACTTGCTACAGTGATTTCTAAAGGTAAAAAAATTACTAGCATTTTCTGCCAATTCCGTATCTTAAGAAAACACCTAGTTTGAGTTTTGAAAGATTTATTTGCTGGCATTCTTACAGAAGTTTCTGGATATCAAAATGAAATGAGATAAAGAGAAATAATTCAGAAAAGCACCCATAAGATTTTATTTATACATAAATTGGCTTACCTCTTTCGGTCTGCACAGTTGGGAAGATTTGTGCTAGTTTTTGTTTGGAAAATATACCACACTAACAGCTTGTGCTGTTTTAGTTTTACAATTCATGTTTTCAGGTTTGAGGTCAAGGGGTATAAAGTCCTGTGGAAGAGAAGACAATCAAGCAAGGTAATTGAATGTATTTCCATATTAAAAGGATTCATAATGACAGAGGAGCTAATGACTCTCTGAAAGGCAGCAATTTGGAAGAAGTGTCAGAATAAACTAGTGACTCCTACTTGCACTAGTGGAGCAATGCGGTTAAATGGACAAATAACTTTTCGTTAATGAGAGATTTTTTTAATTGAAAAAACTTATGCTCATATTTTAAGAAGGAACTAAAATCTGAGAAAAAACAGTTACTTGATATTAATATTCTTCAATCTGAGATTCAGTATAACATGAAATTGAAAGATTACTTGTGTGCAGTAGATAAATATTTTCTAAAGATAAACACAGTAACGTAAATGGATAGTGCAATATTTTTTAGTTTAGGAGAAGACAACAAAATGAGGACTTTGATGTTGAAGCCACATGCTTGACTGCTACAGAAAGTAAGACACTCACTATTAAACAAGAGATATTATTCTCTCAAAAATGCTACTGAACAAGGCAGTTGATTTTCCACCTCTTAATGGCTTTAAATCAAGATGAAATGCTTTTCTGCAAGAGGTACTTCTGGTAAACACAACCTGTGCTTCAGTCAAAGACAAGTTATTCTTCTGAAAAGATTTAGTGACATGGAAAGGAATAGCCTGTGACACAATGACACAATATAATGGTTCTCTGGCCTTAAATGCCATAAATTTATGAAAACACAGAATTATATCTTATTTTCTTTTATGATATGCACTTTGTGTGGATATTTCTATTGCAGTTCCTGTCTTTACCCTTTCTAAGTATAATACTTGTGCTCTTAGAAGTAAATTTACACACTAGACCAGTGAAATTGAGGGCATGCTATGCAATGCTTATTTAAACAAAATATTTTATTTCAGTTTAGTAACCTGTTGATTAGACAGCTAGAAGAATGTGTTCCTTCTATTTAACTTGCTTTGCTATTTGCATTTAGTTATACCAGTTAAACTTATTTTAACAAGAGGAAGAAGAAATTTTCTAGAGAAACCTTTTCCTGAGGTCAAGCTCAGAGAAGTTATACAAATTTTTGCTCTTCCAGTTGTAAGAGTTTTCCTGATTGTTGATTTATGAGATTTTTTTTGTTGTTTTTGTGGTATGACATCCACTCTGTGAATGAAGAAGGTCTATGCTGTCAATGGTGATAATATTCATTTGAAAATGACCCTTTATCTGAATTTCTGCTCGTACTTTTATAATCCTCTTCTGGTTTTCCTTCTTTTTCTTTTATATTTTATTTTATATGGATCAATTAAACTTACAAGTACTAGATGATTTTGCTATTATTTTGCTTTGAGGAGCTGAACAAAATATAAAATATCAATAAACTATATGTTGTCAACTGCTGCTTTTGACATGCTATTACCTAATACCTCCATGCATATGGCTACAGAGATTGTGTATTTTTATATCACAGTTTATATTTGCTTCATAAATGTACATCTTAGTTAATAGGCTAGATTTTACTATGCCTGACCAAAGGACCTAAACAGAAAAGATTTAGAAGAAAGGCAATAAAGGAAAGAAATGTAGAACTAAGGCTCCTTAAAAAAAAAACAACTGAAAACTGAATTGAAGAATGCCCCTGACAAATTTTAAGTGCTGAAGATTAGAGGTGATTTAAAAACCTTTAAGAAGGAGAATGGGAGTCAGTAATCCTGAGTTGTTCTGCTGAGGTTAAAGTCACTAAAAGAAGAGTCTGGATAGGTCTGTTAGTATATAGATGATGATGAAATGGTTAGGGGATACCTGTGACTCAGAAATGTCTTATTCTAAGACATTTCATCTCTTGGAAAGAATGTGATGGTAAAATTTGTCCCCAAGACAAGTTGACAGGGGAGAGTCTGATCCTCTTCACCCAAGTCTTTCAAGATTCAGGAGGTATTTCAGATTGATAGAGAGTCTCTCATCATTTTTTGTACTGGGGCAATCTACCACATCTGAAACTGATTCAATTTCATGGTATCACAAGGCATGCTTTTCTCAGTGCACTCTGCGTAGGTTTTTGCTTTTTCTCATAACCATATTTCTGTCTGCAGAGAAAAGGTTCTACATTTTAATGTGGAACTTTTGCCCTTCGTGTGTCTTTTTGCATAGCATGCCCACTGGGGTGAGAGTATCCAAGGCGTGAGAAGTGTCTGCCCTATTGTCTAGTTTGAATGCAGATTACTGCCTGCAAGTGACTTGTCATTTTTATTTTGCCCATGTTTTCTCTTAGCTTTCATTTCCCCAAATCATAAGAAATGCTGATGTCTTTGGTCCTTTGCTCACATTCTAGCCACTACCAATCAATCATAGCAGTAAAAAAATTGTCAAGTAAATACAGTTAAACCATGTCACTGGCTACTGCTTAATTAAGCAAACCAGACTGAGAACAATCTTTCAACTTTCCCTTCCCTGCTGTGTCAATGTCATAATTTCATTACCCATCAAGAGAAGATTTTCCCAAAGAGTAGCAGTGCTAGTTCTGATGACTACATCATGAAAACATATTCATACTAAATAACTGTGAATCCAAAGCTCTTTTACTGTTTTGTTTTTCCTTTTTTTTTGTTTTTTTTTTTTTTTTTTTTTTTTTTTTTTTTTTTTTTTTTTTTTTTTTTTTTTTGTTTTTTTTTTTTTTTTTTTTTTTGTTTGTTTGTTTGTTTGTTTTTGGTTTTGTTGTTGTTGTTTTTTGGTTTTGTTTTTGTTTTTTTTCTGGTTAATTAATGAGTAAAAGATGGAAACCCTGTTATAAGCACAAGCATCATATTTGAGTACACTATTTATTCAACAAACACAAGCAGATGAATTGCATAGCCACAGAATATCAAGGGAAACTTGAGAAAAGATGATGATGTGAAAAACCCTTTTGCAGAGATCTTACATCTTCTGAAGACTGCAAATATGCCATTTTGGAGTGAAGCAGTGTGCACCCTGTGTCTTGGTTTTCTATTTCCATTAGCCTGAGAGCAGTGGAGATTACTTTCTCTGAGTTGGAGACTGCATATTTAGAGAGGCATGAAAAGCATTCCCTGAAATGAGTCCAAAGCATTTCACCAAAGTTTGGCTCAATGGAAACTTGGTTTCAGAAAATGATGTAGAAGGAAATCTGAAGTTCTCTGCCTGAAGTGGTAGTAGTGGTGTCTGCAGAAGGTGTACAAAACATATCAATAAAGATTTTAGAGGTCTTAAAGTACATCCATCTGAAAGATCTCCTAAAAACAATAAATTAATTACTGCAGATTCTTTTTCATAAATCTGAATCTTGTATGGTTCTGTAATGTAAAAAGCATGTTGCGGATGATTGATGTCAAGTAGTCAATGTATTTTGTAGAGGGCAAGGCTGAAATCCAACAAGAAAAATAAATAATTTTGAGTTACTTTCATCTGTTAACCCAGCCTAGTGTTTCTGTGCACAGAAGGTGTCTTCAGAAATTGAATCAATGTAATACTGAATCACAGCAGTATTAAATTACACCAAATGGAAGCAAGCAAAGCAGATGAAAAACAGACAATCATCTCTAACAGAGAAGAACAGAAAAAAAGCAAAAAAAACCCCACAGGAAATCCGTCTTTAGGTTCACTCTGATGAAGTTTGCAAGTATTTGAAACTGTATACAAGTCACAATATCTATCACTAATTAGCCAAAAATTAAATGGAGAGTGATAAAAAAATCAGCAGTAATTTAGGATTTGCTGTAACTCTGCTTAGGTTTAACTGAGCACCTTTTAATGTACGAGTCTCTTCACGAGTATCAGTCAAAGGTCTGTAGAGAAAGAAACACTGAATTGTCACTGACAGTGGAAATATTTATATGATTTCAGTGGAGAAAGCCAATAGGGACAAAAGAGTAAAGTATACAGAAGGATGAATATAAATGCAGTAATGAAATACAGGTGCAATAAAGTAGGATGATTTTTAATTAGCAAGTGATAACTTTGATATTTCCTGTTTCAGATGAAATTGGGAAATATTAGAATTAGCACAAATGTTAGTTGTACAACCTTTTCTAACTATGAGAATAAAGACAATAAAATCACTACAGAAAATCTTTTTATCCTTTTATTGTTAGGTAAACAAAACAATTTATGCTTTACCTATTTGCTGCTATAATAATTAAGGATTCCACAAAAATTTTTCCCAAGTTACTGAAGCTGACCAAAGTTACTATATTCTGGAAATTGTTTTTTTCTACTACTGTATATAGCTTACTTGTATAATTAGAGGGCAATTACATTTTGCCTTCTTCCTGACCTTCTTGCTGCCTAAGTTATATTTTTTACATATGCGCATATGGAAATTCATTATTTATAAATTTAATTTTATGAATTATTAAATACACAAACTAGAAATATAATTTATACCTGTGTACCTAAGAGTGGGATTTGGTTCATCGCCTTCATATTAATTCTGACAGGAAGAAAGAAAAAAAGAAACATTTTCTTCTATCTCAAATGCATAAGTAATGGAATTTTATCTATAAACTTATTATAAAAAAGAAATTTAGGTTTTTAATTTCTCAATTATTTGCACACATAAAATTTGCATTATTGGACGTAAGAATTTGTTCCTTAAATCCTATATATTAATTTAAATAGAAATAGAAATGTATCATCATTCACTAATTAACTAAAAGGAAGTAGGAAAACTCCAGTTTGGAAGGCTCTTATTTTATTTATAAAATAACAGAGTGTAAGATACAGTAAAATAAGTACCAAGCTTATGGATATCACAGCATCATCACAACTGTTCCATTAACACATTGAAAGTTAGAGGTAACTGGATCACAGAACGAACGAAATTGAAAATCACCTCATCTTAGTTCAACCCTCCTGCTCAGAGCAAGGTAACCCAAGAGCAAGTTGATTGGAGTTGTGCCTATTTGTTTTTGAATATCCCCAAGGACACAGATGGCACAACCTGCATGGGTAGGTTCCAGCATGTGATCACAATAGCAAGAAAAAAAAAATTAAAAGCAAGTCTTTTTTCTTATGTTTGAGTCAAATTGCCTATTTTACTTTGTGTCCACTGATTCTTGCTCTGTCACCAGACACCATTAAGACGAGTCTGGCTTCTCCCATCAGGTAATTATACATATTGATAAGATTCTCATGAGCCCAATCCAGTCTGAAGTGTCCCAGCTTTCTCATCCTCAGCTCTTGCCACAGATGTTCCAACAAATTCATCATCTTCACAGTCTTGCACTGGACTTTCTCCAGTAAGCGTATTTTTCACTTCTACTGGGGAGTTCTGACCTGGACCCAGAACATCAGATGTGTCTTATCAGAACTGAGTAGAGGGGAAGAATTACTTCCCTTGACCTGCTGATGAAGCTTTTCCTAACTCAGCCCAGGATACTGCTGGCCGGCTTTGCTGTGCTACTTGGTGGTCAGCTGGATAACCACCAGGACCATCAGGCCCTTCTTTACCAAACTGCATTTCAATCATTTGGCCCAAATGTTTACTAGTGAATGGCATTATTCATCTCTAGATGCAGAACTTGGCATTTACCCTTGTTGAACTTCATGATGTTCCTGTCAGCTCATTTCTCCAATCATCTGGTGTATCAGGGACTTGCATTCTCTGCAAACCTGCTGAAAGTGCATTCTGCCCCATTGTCCAGATTGTCAAAGAGGATATGAAACAGTATTGGTGCCAATATCAACCACTGAGGTACATTATTTATGGCTGGCCTACATCTGGACTCCATACCACTGATGCTAACCTTTTGAGTCCAGCAATTCAGCAAATTTCCTAATCACTTTACTGTCCATTTATCTAGCCTATGGTTCATCAACTTGGCTATGAGGAAATTATGGGAGACAGCATCAAAATTCTTGCTAAAGTAGACAATATTCACTCCCCTCCCCTCATCTACTGAGCCAGTCTTCTCATAGTGGAAAGCTATAAGGTCAGTCAGGCATATATAATTTCCCCTTCAGAGATCCACACTGACTATTCCCTATCACCTTTTTGCCCTCCATATATTCAGAAACTGTTTCTAAATTGGTTGTTTCATCAGTTTCATAAGGTTAGACTGACCAGACTGTAGTTTCCTCAATACTCTTTCTTGCTCTTCCTGAAAAGAGGGCATTTTCTTTCTTCCAGGCATCAGGGACCCCCTTTGATACCATGAGCTTCCAAAGATGATCAAGGGTGGGATTGCAATGGTATTAGCCATCTCCCTCAGCACTTGTGGGTGTGCCCATCACAGTCTTCTGTGTGTTTAGTTCTTTTAGGTCATCCTTAATCTGCTCTGGGGATAAATTGCTACATTGCTGTAGCAATGTACACCTGTAACAACTGAGATGAAGAAGGTATTGAATGTCTCTGCCTTCTGTTTCACCAAGGATAATTTTAAATTATTGAAGTTTAGTTATGAACTGTGTTTTATTGCACACAGTGCACATAGCATCACACAAAACTTATAAAATAATATTTTTGCACTTCAATTTCAAAATACATTAGAGCATAGACTTAAATATAGTTGTTTTGGGGGCTGCTCTATGGAACATACTGATTTTAATGGAATATACTGATTTTTATGAAATATAAAAACCTAAGTTACAGAATTCTATGTGAAGACATTTTTCTCTTCATATAGAAAAATAAAAACAGAGCTGTTAATCAGTAAAATGTGTCCAAAAGTGTTGCTTATTTATTCAATTTCTCCAATAATAGTCATTCATTTTATGCAGTTAGTACATATATTGCTGAGAAAATGGCAAGGTATGATATTGTGATTGATTCTGCTTGGGATATGTTTCTACTCAGATATCAAACACTTTTAAGTGTAATTCTTTCAAGACCATAGGGCTTGATTTTATGGAACCCAGTTTTAGATGTCTGCTAGGTAAGCAGCTTTATTTGAATAGTCACTTAGATTTCTTTCAGAATCTTCAGAATGAAAGTATACTTATGGAACACAATTTATGGAACACAATTTACCTTAGATATATTACGTTTTTCCACTAGAATAAACAACTCAATAAAAAATATTGATTAATAATAAAATTGCTAAAAATCTTCTTTTAGGCATATAAATATGATATTTTTCTGTTATTACAAAAAGATAATGTAGTAATAAGTGAATGTGTACTTTTACAAACAGAGGAATATAATACTAGCTTGCAATTCAATTTTGAGATAAAAAAATCAACAGCAATATTCTTTCACTTTTTCTCTCCTTTCCCTTTTTGACAATGCTAAGAAGACAAAGTTATAATTTCAGTTTGGCTGCATTCTGGGTTATTACTTAAATGCTAGTCCTTTTTGGCTTTTGTCAACAGTGAATAAAGTTAACCTACTGCAAAACCAATGGTAATAAAGCACATTACAGGTATTTTAGATATCATGTCATTGTTGGAGATCTTTCTGTAAAAAAAGTTCTGGGGTTTTTGCTATGTGTATTGCCCAGGTTTTTGTGCAGTTTTTTACATGTTTTTCTTCAGACAAAGAAATTTAAATTGCATGAAGATGAATAGTCTTGGATTATGGAAAATGAAAGTAGGATGGAAAGTTTAGGAAGGAACAATAGAAATGTCTAAGATATTATATTAAGAAATCTGCTCTCTAAAGTTTTAAAAGGAAAAGAGAGAGAGTGAAGGAACAAAAGTTTTTGTCTTTTGGGTCCCAATATGAGCAAATGAACATCAGGAACCAAACTATTTCCTGTAGAAATATAATGATTCCTTATAATTATTGTTATATATATTTGTGTGTATATACATATTTGACTTAGAAATGTATCATCTACTACACAATATAGTTTTTAAAATAGCATCAGTCAAGTGGCTGTGTGTGGGTGTTCATTATATTTGCATGTTATCGTAATAATGGGAAATTTAAATAAGTTGTTTTTCCTTTTCATTATTCTAATATCTTGCTTAAGCTTACAGGAATATCTTTTCTGTTTGCAAAAGGTGAAGAAATCCACAGATAAAGAAATGAAAGTCACAGAAAATCACGAGCAAGTCTCCCAGTTACAACATTGATACTCTGATAAGAGGTGGAAGTTATTTCTTTATGATCTTTTCATTATAACAATGGAATTCATGTTTAAGGACTTTTCAAATAGCTGTAGACAGATCATTGTCTAGTGACTAAGTGTATAAACGAAAAGTAGTCCATGCCTTTAATTTTGTAACCATTTGGAAAAAAATATTATTTTGCCATTACAAAGAGGTACATATTTTTTTATATATCATGATTTCAGTAATAGCATGCTAATAAAAAATGAGGCATCCAAAGCCACAAAAATATCATCTTTCCTTATAACAGTCATGTAGGGAATATGCTGCAAAGCTTGCTATCCTTTACTGTACAATATTATTTTGCATTTATTGCATTTTTACTTGATATACTTAATATGTTAAATAAAATTATCTAATAAAATAATTATAAGTATTAGCATATTTTAAATAGCTAATAAATGTTCAAAACCTTTAATGATATCTAATGATATCTTTTATTTTTATTCAATGAATTCTGGAATTGGTGAAATATTCGCTGTAGCAGAATTAGTCTGCAAATGGGGCCCGCAAAATAGAAAATTTGAAATCACACATTCCTTGTCAGTTTTCTTAAGAGTTCTAAGATGTAAATAAGCCTTCTAGCAGTGTCATATTTGCTGCTTTCTTGTTAGATTTGTTAATGTACTGGACACTCAAGGAAGCTACAAGACACAGTTCAATTTCTCTGAAACACAAACCTTTTCTGGGAAGAAAATGTTTCTTTGGACATTTTTCTTAGTCACCAGGGAGCTGAATGTTGGAGAGGCCATCATTTGTCTTCATATTGTCTAAAGTTTGTTCTGCAAAGACAAATGGGGCATAAATTAGAATTCATGTGAGGTATTTTTAATTCACTTATAACTTTCACAGTTATATTTAATTAACAATGGGCACTACAGTAGTGCATATTTCCAGTTGACACGTGTCTAAGAACTAAGATCAGGTAAAATCCTAATACAATTGTTATGTTATTTAACAAGGTGTATAAATAGCTGAAACCCTTTAATTATAATTTTAATTTAGTACATTTCAGAGTTCTATACCATCTGTTTTTAAATGCCTTATCTCTATGGTCTGTTTGAGGCTGATTCTCAAATCTGAACCTCTCTCTGATATTCATGGCTCTGAAACTCAGCTTTCTAATAAATTTTTTTCCAATGTATGTCTGTGCATTCCAGGGATTGATTTACTGATTTATTCCTGTCTGCAAAGGTGGAAGCATTTTTGTTTTCAAAGTTGCTGTACCCCAGATAATCAAAACAGAAACTGTGTCTTTTCAGGGACTTATTTACTTTTCTCCTTTTTTAAAATTTGTTATTTCCAATGTAGCAACTTTCTGTGCTGTGTGTGCATGAGTATGGGACTCCTCTTGATTTCTGCTTTCCCTAGTTTAAATCTCAGATTTTCTTCCCTGTCTTTTGTGACAGAGAGTTAGAGGACATAGTATTGTTTTTTTACACCTGGAATGCATGGAGTCATCTTCATTCCAAATGAAATTATTGTATTAATTGCAAAAGTTGTTTCTAAGTTGATTGCAGAAAGTTTCAATTTGTTTGATATATCAGGTGTATATCTGTCTTGACTACAAGTTGACACTAAGCACAGTAAATGTTTCTTGATTTTTTTACTTTATAATGGTAATTCCCTTGTAAAGCCATAACTGACATAGGTGATGCAAAAATGTAGTGACAAGACTATTATTACAAGACTGCCTTATGAGTTTGGGAGAAGGTTACAAACCCAAATTTTCTTAAATTGTTAATGCAGTATCAAAGGGCATGCATTCCAATACTGATAAGACATGACAACAAATAAACCTGAACTAACAGTCAACAGCTATCAGCCATTAACCAATTTTTTTTTTAGTTCATTAGTTAGGTGATAACATACCTAAAATACTACCATTGTCATTGCATTGTGATAGGTACTAGAATTCTTCTGTGTTCTGAAGAAATTTCCTTTTAATAACAAAATTAGTAATCATGCAGAAATTTTTGTTTCCATTAATAGTAATTCACAAGCTCAGTTGCCTTGGTACCATTAGTCAGTAAAGAATCTAAATAAACCATCCTTTTCCATGTGTTATAAGCTATAGTAATATGTATCAAAGAATTTCATCATTGTTTAATTTTTTTTCCACAGACCAAATCTGAATAACAAAATAAAATATTTTGGATTGTTTGACTGGATTCCAGATAGCTGTTCAATTTGACAGTATCCATTATCTTTATAATTACAAAGTCTTCGTTCACACAGTATATATGAGGAAGGTTAGTTCATCTTTTGTATCTGTTTGTATCTGAATAAAATTACTGCCTGATGTTTATTTGTTTTCTTTTGTGGATCATTATTCCATGATGGCTTTCTTTTCCCAACTCAGTGCAGAAGAAAATCTAAACAATATAACTCACATTAGGAATTGTAGCTTGCAACAAGAAAATATATTGACAAAAGAATATGTTAATCTTCCCCTGTCACGGGGTTTCCAGACAAAAACACCTTTCAACTGTCTCAGCAGTCTCCTGGAATAATTTTCATCATAACTTCTCCAGAAAATCTGGCTTTTCTGAAAACTTACTTCTAGAAGAATTGTTTGTCAAGATGAGAGAGGATTTGCATTACTCAGGAGTAACTCAGCTCTAAGGACAAGTTGAGTTATTTAGTGAACAGGAAAAATGAATTCTTATTCATGAAGAGCAGTGTGGGAGCTATCATGATGGTATTTGTGGGAGACAGATCTAAGGAGGAGGAATTCTAATTGCCAGATGGTAAGGTATTAGCATATTCCATTGGTTTTTTATGTCATAATGTGTCTTAACACTGCTCCTAATTCTACTTCCTACAGTTTATTTCATTACAATCCCATCCCATTTTAAGTGCTGCTCAGTATTACATGTGGGACATAGTCTAAGGATGTGCCAGTAGTAACAATGTTGCTAATTCTTTCTTAAAAACAGTCTTTTCTGAAGAATGAACAAATTGAGGTGTTTGAAAAAACATAAAAAATGTCAAAGTGAATTACTTGAAATTTGAAACTTATATACAGGGTAGATATTGCCTATGGTGTTTTTGTTTGGTCTTGGTTTTGTTTTTTGTTGTTGTTTTTTTTTCTTAAGTTAATATGCTCTACATATCTGTTTATCACAAATTTTCTTGTTTTTCAAAGTGGTGAGGACCCAAGAAATTTTCTTTAATTCTGCTCTCAAGTCTGTAAAGTCTGTGCATATATGGGAACTTATATTGTTATATATATATTCTGTACCACAGACAAATAGCTAGATTTCTTAATGAACACATTGCACTCTCAAAGAGTAATTTTGTATTTGTCACTATTTCCTTCCATTGTCAGTCCCTATTAAGTATTCCCTATAGGCCCATCGAACATGGGCTCTCTGTGAAATGAAGCATTGCAGTCAGGCACTTTGAAAGCGAATATTACCACCCCAGCAGATGGAACATCAGTAATTTAGTACTAATCAGCTCAACTGGTTTTACATAGTTTCTGCCTTTAATGTTCTGTGCCTTCATTTTATGTTATTTACATCTGACTTGAGTGCAGCTTCAAAGGCTGGCAGGCATCAGTAGCTGACTGAAAATATCTCTCTATGATTAGATCCACCTTGTAAAGTAATCCCACAATTGGGTGGCCAGGAGGATGCAGATTTTCCTACACACCTGTAAAATTGCTTTCCTTATGCTACACTGAACTGTGATTAGGTAGATAAAGAGCAGTTTGCCGTTGCAGACCACCAAGCAACTGTGCTGTTATCCTGTCAGCTTGCAGTGCTGGGAAGACAGATGAAGACAAATGGTATATTGCTGAGCCACCGATGCCCAGGCAGAGGTGAATGAAATGTCAAAATTAGGGTCTTTTCTGGACTACGCCAGCTGCTATCTTTTTCTCACAGCATCAGTTACTACTACTGTTTGAATTATGATTAATATTGCCATCTTCTTGTCAAAGCTGTTAAAATTTGCCTTTCATAAAGGGCTATGCAGCACTTCAGAGAAGTAAAGACTTTGTATTAGTTTCTTCAATGATTTTTTTTTTTACCTCAGTTTTGCAAAGCATATTGTGTCAACTGAAGTGTTTGCCTTCAACAGACAGGTATGCCTATTACACTACACTCACCTGTACATACTGCTGTCAGTGTATAAACTGAGAAAATATTGTCTTCTTGAAAGAACAAGACCATTTTTAAATTATTCATTCATACTTGCAAAATGAAAACCTGTGGAATGAATAAGTGTATGTGTGTAGTGTGCATCAACCACAAAATACACCTTATCTTATATATAAATCTTTCTAAAAAAGCTTTTTAAATTTCATGCTGGAAATTAACAACAGAACCTGAAGAATTTTCAGCTTCTAGGTTTTGTATGGATATAGACGCAATGTCATTACATGCTGAAATATTCTTCCCAGCTTTTTTTTCCTGCTTTTACCATATTAATAATTCTATTTGCCTTAGCAAATTTAGAGAAATTCAAATAGTTTATAAGCATATAGAAGATAATACTCAACATATTTAAAAATGTGGGAAAGACCAGGCACTAATTTAGGTACTTGGATCTATACTTTTAAATTACAGGTACATTTCTAAGTCCCAGTACAGTAAATGAAAAGAGAAAGGAGTGTTTGAAGGTCTCCAGGGAGAATTTCTGAGCCTAAACTTAGACGTCTTCAAAGGCTGAATGTGGTCTTTGTGATGCTTTGATTTTGTGTGTGTATGTGGGTGTGTTTTGACTCTAGTACAGGTAAGGTCAATTTACTTCCATTCATACTGACTGTGGTCAAGCAGTTCTCTTGATAAAAGTGAAACTTAACTGTAGACTACTCATTAGTATGAGAAAGGATATCAACAGGGGACCACTTCTACTGGAGTTTCCCTTCATGACAGTGGGATCGGGTTTTGGCATTTAGCTTGTGATTTTGACTTCCACGTACTTTCAGAAAAAAGGTCCTAAGAATGTTAAGTTAAATACGATGGTCTTATCCTTTGATTGCTACCAGGCTATTAGGATTTGCGAAATAGGATTCCAGTTATTTTTGACATAACTAGAAAAAAATCTATAAAATGAAAAATATGAGAAAAAATGCTAATAAATGTTTAGATGAGTATTTTGAAAGAAATTCCAAGAAAAGGAAAGTAGAATGCTTGCTTATGGACAAATAACAAAACCTTTCTTCCCAGGATGTGAAAAGCAAGGGTTGAAGCCAAATCAAACACTAAAAATGTATGCGTTGAATATCAGCCTTGAAATCTGATAGCCCTTCTCTTGCTGTGCTAGAGACAAGACTGCATTATCGGGAAAGAAACAAAACAACAACAACAACAGAAACCACATAAACTTCCTCTGCCCTTTAGGGAACAATCTGAGTTCTGACTTCTTCAGGAAGCAGTTTGTATTCTGAGAAACTGAGAAATTAAACAAACGTCTATTCAATGGAATGTAAATTTGTCAATATGGCATCCTCAATATGGCATGAGGTATATATTACCTGCCTCATGGAGGGGTAATATAACTTTGGAAAGTAAATTGCCTGCCGTTTAGATGTCTTTTGAATTGGGAAGAAATGTTTTCCACAAGGCTGCTTTTAACAGGCAGGGTGCATGTTACAGCCATGTGTCAGATGAAACTCAGAAGCTAATTAAAGCAATTTTCAAATATGCATAATAAGAGTGGTAAGGCTTCTATAATAAAAGTAGGGTATAGGACAAGCCTTTGAAAAGTGGCATTCTCCTTTATTTCACCAATTCCATAGTGGGTAGAAGTTATTTCATCTTTTTTTTCTTTCTCAGTAGAATTGCTCTTAATAAATTAACTACAGAATCACATGCTCTAATAAAGCCAGGTACAAAGTCTGTAGAAGATGCTAATCCTAGATACTACCATACCCTTCATTATATTCTCCTGTTTTGTCTACCTTGCAGAGGCAAACAAACTGTTTCAGATCATTAGATAACTGCAATAATTTGGAATTAAATAGAAAGATAAACGGTCATGGAAAATCTTTTCAAGTGAGCTGGTCAGTCAAAGAACTTGTTAAAGACAAGAGATGCAACAAAAAAATGTGTCAGATATGCCTATTCTTTAAACTTTTGTGCTTTAAAAACTTTTTACCTGTGAAGATGTTTGTATTAGCAGCTCTAAAACAGAAAAAAGCACTTGGTGTTCACACAGTATATGACACTGGGAAATTTTTTACCTTGTTATTTTGGTATGCATGAGCTGTTAGGAATTTTGGTAGGAGTACTGAAGAATAGCAATGCTACTTTCTCGGTCAAGTAATGTGTATGTTGTGTCTATACTGTATCCTTCAGTGTCTTTTGAAGTGGGCAGTTGTCTAGGGAAGCCCTGGAAGGAAAATATTTCTGGATTGTAGCTGGCTGATCACAAAAAGAATGTAATTAATTTTGTGTATCACCAAGGCACAAAAGAACCCTTATTGATAACTTTAGCTTGATGCTAAAAGATTGCACGCAGCATAAGTGCTCCCTGTCCTGTTATCTAACTTTCTCCTGTCTTATATGTGAACAGAATATGGAAAACTTAAAAGCAATATACTAGTGCATTAGGGAGAAAATTTAATTAGAAAGATCTCAAATAAAACAAGAATTGCACCCAAGAAGAAAAAATACTTTGCCATTATTATTTAAATACTTTATAATTACTTTCACTATTTTATTATTGACTGTATTTTATGTGCTTTAAAATCTCACAGTGTGTTCAGCAGGTATCAGAGACAAATACCCATGGAAAAAGGATGTTTTACAGATGTTTCAAAAATAGTTAATAATGTGACAATGAGAAGAAAATTTAAACTGCAGCAGCTAAAAAAGCCAAGAGGTAAATGCAGAAATTTTAATAACACTGTATACAGAAAGCAGAGAAAATGTGGGGAGGTAAATGGTGGCAGAAGAAAACCTCTGCTTAGTACTTGACATGTCATGCACTCTTCCTCCAGGGAGTGAGAAGTCAAATGAAAATGTAGCTATGAGATTTTTGTTTTCAATTTTTCTTATTTAATTACATGAGGATACTGATTTTTAAAAATTTAAGATATCTCAGTTACACTGGCTCAGGAGGAGTTTTTAAGACCTCTCAGTGATGCCTTAATTGATTTTTGCTTGAAGTAAAAGATAAAACTCCTATCAGATCTGAAAGAAGCTGAGTTAGGTCAAGGACGAATAACTAAAAAATAATTTCCTCATTTCCATAGTATGTTGTAGGACTTATAAAAATGTTCCAAAAGTACTTAAGTCTGACTATAATCCAAATATTTTTCATTTTTGAAGAGTGGCCATGAAGTGGTTGCATGGCACAGTTGCACTTGCTTAAAATAAGTCTTGATGTATATTTGTTCTAGACTATTGATATAAATCTGAGTTTAAATCATATAGATTTTTATATAATGGCATAACTCTTCAGCTCGTAAGCCCAGAATATAAATTCTTTTAAGATCAACATTGGTCCTCTGTCAGTACTAAGACATTTTGTGTCTGACAGTCTTGCAACCTCGCTGTCCTGTAACTGATGGCATACAGTGACCACCATAGTCAGGTTCAATGTCAATGTCTCCTGGTAGTTAAGGTAAGAAAACCTACAAACAGTAATTAGAAAATGTCAAGGGTAAGTGTCCAAGTGTCCCTGACACACACATAGTCTGATTCTCCTGCTGTGAAAGATATTGTTGTGGAATCCAATGAGTAGCCTCATTAATGTTACTAACTATCTCCTGCTGTTTTGAAATGTGCATTAAATTTTTTTTTAAGTTTGTATAGCTAGGAATGTGTCAAAAGTCACTAATAACATAACAGGGTGTCTAAGTTGATAAAGAAGTCTGTGGTAACATGAAGTCACATTTAGACACCATTATGTTCTTCCATTTCCATTTATATCCAAGGAAAATTCCACTTAAACCCAACAGTAGAGTGTTTATACTGTTATTTATTCAGGTGTACCAAAGACATGCAATCTAAGTAAAGCAAAATTTTCAATTATTTTAGACCTGTCTTTATTTTGGTAAGATGTTGATGGCTCAGATGAGGAAAAGGCAAACATGCCTAGGAAAAGAAAAAAAAGGGTACAGGTATTATGAATCTGATTGTTTAACATTGATCTCAATTAAACTGAAAAATATTTTAAAATATTCAAAATGTGATCAAGGATCTGTCCTTTTTTCCCCCAGATATAATAGCAAGATAAAAACAAGAATAAGAAAGTTTTCTAGAGATCCTCAAATGTTCAATGACTGTTGATGGTTTTGATACCTTTATTCATTATTCAGTTTATTTTTAGAATGAGAGTTTATATATTTACGTAAAAAGTAGATTTATTGTCATTTGGAATTATCAAAGACATATAGGGAGTACAGTCACCAGAGTAATATATTTAGATACAGCAAATACATGGAGATCTAAAACAGAAATACAACACAACAAAGTGAAAAGTATTTTTGCTTTCATTTGAATACACAGAGATCCCTTGTTAAAGGAACCAATGTCGTTTGGCAGAGAGAGACATGGCGTGCAGGATGCTCTGCAGAGGTTGGTGGGTTTTGATTTTTTCTTTTTCGTGGTAGGGAAATGCATTGATTCTGCTCACAAGGGTATTTCTTTGGGGAGTTTTAATTTATATATGTGTGGGGCACAGTGCTTCCAAGATTTCCTAAAGATGGAGCCTTGCCCACATCTTAAGCTGTGGAGTTGAGTAAAGGTACAAGTCGAAAGTCTGGCAGATTATGTTATTTTATCTAATACAGCACAGTGACTGTCTAACAGAGTATATGCCAGTTTAGTTTTGAGAAATAAGAGGCCTTGCCCAAAATCAGTGTAGACTACATCTGAGATATAAATTACATATGTACATAGGCAGGAGATTAATTGCATTTTCTCTTACCAATCAGTATTAATCTAGTTGCCGTATTTCAATTTATGTCCAAAATTTGAAACAGAAATTCTGTTATTTAATATTCTAAATATTTTCTACATCATGAAGGCAAAGAAACACATGTTTCAACAGCTTTGTCTACGTGTAATAAGAATGAGCACTGAACTTTCTCCATTGCTGGTGAATCTCCCTCTCCAGGTGAACTCCAAAAGGCCCTGTTATGTCAACAAAGCTCTACCAGGAAGATCAGGGCCTTGAGTAAAAGATCAAAGTTTTTACATTCATCTATCTTCCATTCATTATATGGACCAATATGTATATATTTATCCAAGGCATTATATGGGTTTCAAACTTTCTGCTAGATCTAGTCTTCATGATGCATGGGAGAGCTTGAAAGAAAACAGAAAATGATGTAACTTTTACAAAATATTCTCTCAGCTTCCAACAGTTTCCAATTAAGGAACATCTTGCACCAGAGAAAAATGTAAGAAAAAATTTTACTGGTGCCACAAAGAGAGAGAAGGGGTTGACAAGAACTAGCAATTATGTCTGAAGTAGCCTTGATGTTCATTTACTTTGATAGTGAACAAAGTGTGCCAGTTATACTCTGTATATGAAGGAGAAAGTCTAAATCACCCAAAGAACTTGAGTGGTGCACATATTTTTAGTAGCAGCTATTTTTCTGTATTGAAATACTATAGTTGTAATGGTTATTAGACATTGATATCCCCACATCATAACCTATCATGTATGTTTTTTCATGATTAGAATTAAGAACGCCTATTTCCTAATTCCTTATATTGATATTGCAATTATTACCTTTTAAAAATAGAAAATGGAAAATGCCATTACCTTCTGTAATAGTTGAAAGGATCAAAATAAAATTATTCTCTCTTTACTCTGTGTAGTGTATTGTAATGCTTTATAAATCAATGGAATTTTAATATAGATGTGTATTTTAAACATGATGCAAATTCATTTTCAAGTTTCTTTGAGCTATATTGGAATGTAAGGTACAGCAGAATTGAGGTTTTCTTAGATGTGGGCCTACTTCAAAGAGCAATAACTGCACTGCAGTTTTAAACGAGAATTAAAACTGACAATTGCCTGAAACATTCAGAGACATTCTGGCAAGAGATACAGAAATACAAAAAATACCTGACTTTCTGCCAAAGCCCAAAGAGAGATGAGTGAGTCTATTCTGAATGACAATTTGACATGAAAAATTGAGTCAACTGGGTAGGACAAGATGTATGTTAACTTTGCCCTTCTTTGATGCATTATGTTTTGATAACACCTATATGAACGATACATGACCAAGGTAAAAGTAACATCACTTTGCAAACTGTTATTCCCACTTGGTAAATTAGAAAGTGTGATAGAATACATTCATCTCATCATTACGATGGTGAAACATACGTAGGTTTGTAGTGTTCTTTGGTGTCTGTTAGTAGATGTCCTATATACCTATAAGGTATTGCCTTTGGTCAGAATTATAATAAAATAGTTTGAAAAAAATAATTCCTTTAAACTCCAAGCTGTTAATAAGACTAGTGAAATTAACTATGTACTGTGTTCAGTTGACTTTTTAGCACCACACCTAACAGTTTACTCACTCAACTTCTACAAAATACTGATGAATGGTCTCTTGAAATTGTAACATCCTTTTTCTTTTCTATTTTTTTTCTCAATCTTTTGGAATGGATGATTGAAAAGCACTTATCTGACATAGCTTTTCTTCTTTCCTAATTATCTTATGAAGAAGTGTACTTAAGAGAAAGATTGTGTTACTATGAGGTGCTATGTTTTACAGTCTCACTGTTAAAAACTCCACCTGTTAAGGAGTCTTGTTATTTAAGTCTTAGTTCTATTTGATTGAAATAAAAGAAGTAGATAAGAGTTTCTGATGTGATCCCTTACTAATAGTTTACATCTTCATATTTAAATATTCTTCATATATAAACTTCATATGAATAATCTTCATATTTAAAACTATTTTTAATCCTTCCCTGTTTTCTCTTACCCTTTTCTTCCTGATTCCTACTGGTTTTCTTCAAGAACTTTATCCTATAATACGTAGTTGGTCAGAACTAAAATTTTCTTAATTTTAATTTCTGGGGAAATATGACCCTAAGTCAGTATTTTCACATTCATCCTGAAATAAGTAATCAAGCCAGGTATTGTGGTTTTAAGGACCCACAGGCAGACGACATTAATCTCAAGTTTTCCTTTACTATGTAACTACAAAAAATGGCACCTAATTATATGAGACAGATGGCTATTGTTGATTTCTGCCATCATTAATGCTGGCTTTATATTTATTGGTGTTCTAAATAATGAAATTTTGCATCTAGTAATCCCATGCAACTATGATTTCTCAAAGTTTTAAGTTTCATTTCTCAGCATTCATCCTCTCTCTATATTATGTCTTGTGTTAGGTGTGCATAAAGACAGAGCCTTTCAAGTCCATTGTTGTCTCTCATGGGCACAGTTATATTGTCCAGAACAAACTGCTAACAACTAAAGTGAGACCTCTGCACTAGTGAGAAAGTTTGATGCTAGAGTATGTCAGATAACCAGACAGATGTATCACTATGGTGTTGAATTCTGCATCAGCTGTTTTCTTATCTAGTTTTCACAGGTATGCTACTTGTACTTTTTATGTGCAATTTAAATATACTCTGTGCTATCAAATATGGAAATATGTTTAATTCAAAGAATCTCGGTATGCATTTTTAATATATAAAAGTGTATATGTGCAACAACCTCTGTATGGAATTGAGTCAGGCATTTGAATTCTGTTCCTAATTTTGGCTAAATTCGACTCAGCCAGGTTTCTAGATCTGATTTTTTGTTGTATTTATAATCCTGCTTAACCAGTCTACTCAGGATTTTCCTTTGAAATCTTATCTGCAAAACAAAACCAAGCTCTCCTTCAACACACATATTATGATTCATTTGTTTGTTAAGGTAAATGAGAAGCAAACAACAGAAAGAATATTTGGAAGAGGTGAAAACCTATCAATAACCACTGAGGAAGCTCTAAACAGTCAGGAAAAGCTGGGTTAGTAATTCTTTCTACAACACTGCTCACTGTGTCCATTCTTACTAGTGACTTTCCTAAATTGCCCAAAACCCCTGTTCTTTTCTGAAGCTACATGTATGCTATTACAACAATTTTCTCTTTTTTCCCAATATTTTGAGTCAGAGTAGGGGAAAATTATCATCCTGAAGCAAAATTATCACCAGAAACATAATTTCTGTACCCTATTTGAGAATTCTCTGTGACTGTATCAGTTTTCTAGTTATCATGTCAGCCTGTCTCTCAGTTTCTTAAATATTTTTGTGTAAATTATCTCTTGAAAACACAATGTTAGGACAATTCTTAAAGGATTGAACTGTTTCTGTAAGAGTAGAGCATGCAGCTTTGGAGCACATAGCAGCTTTTTCAGTTGTGTTAAACTATTCAAGGTGTGGCTGAGTAGAGTAAAATTACAATGTGTTCCACAATGATTCCCAGTAGTGATTGAGGAGAGATCTTTTCTAGGAACTGTGTGCTAAAGAAATGCTGCAAATACAGATTATGTAGATGGAAGAGTGACAAGTAGCCTAGTAATTGGATAGCATCATGAATCAAAATACATCTGTCACAGATTTTCTAGGTGAATTTTCTGGGCAGATCGAAAGCTGGCACTAATCATAGACTATTAATTATTTTTAAGTCGTTAAAAAGTAATGTGAGGAATTTAGGAAGCCAAATGTGAAGATGGCAGAAGAATGAAATAAATTATTTGATATCTGTCTTATCAGTCAACATGTCCTATAATTCTCAAGGACAGAAACATATCATATAGTATAATAAAATTAAATTGCAATTGAAATTGGAGGTGCAATGAAAAATTAAGTTTGAGAACTTTAAATGGACTCTGTACTTTAGAACATCATGTAGTGTCTGTAGATTAATAATGAATATTTTACAGGTTCATACCACAAAGCTTCTCTAAAAATCAAAAGTCCCATGACTGAGTATTGACTGGAATTTGCTGCTGTTGTATGTGCAGAGAAAACAGCAAAGGACTCTTGATGCATGTACATTTACACAAGGGAATGTGCACTCATGTCTTGTAAGGACCTTCAAGGTATAATGCAATTCCTATATTAAAACGTTTTTTGGATGGATCTTTAAAGAAATATTTTATGCTAATAGATTCCTTTATGGGTAAAGACAAAAGATTGTGGCGTGATAGAATGCTGGGAAACAGAATTAAAAAATGGGAAATTGGAGAGTAAGAGAATCTGGCAGTCAAAACTTTCAGGGATTAGTTGAATTACTTACATGTATCTCAGAGTGATGCCCTTTTCTGTTCATAATTAGTGATGGTTTTATAGTGATGGTGCAACAAATATCCAGAGTGTATTCATTGTCTTTGTAGAACTATGTGAAATCATAAAAAACCAGGACAATAATAAAAAACTTCCATGGAAATCCTAAGGATTTCTACGCAACATGGTACTTGACTGAGAACTTTGATCAAGTCCTTTCTAAATGTAGCAGGCAGTCTCTGTTCTAGAGAAAAAACAGTCTTTAACTGACAGTGAGACTGTAGAAGAATTTCTGAAAACAAAACTAATCAAAAGCCCCTGAAAATGTGTTATTATTCTAAAAAAAATCAGTGTAAAGATTACGTGTACAAAATTGCTAAACATTTCAGTCTCACTGCCCATGATTTTTATTAGTAGACAATATGGTTACACTGTGCCTATTAAAAAAAAAAAAGTCAAAATTATCTAAAGGAAAGTTGTTCAAGTGTTAAGAGTATTAAATATTAAGTAATGCTTACATTATTTTGGAAAAATCATGTACTTAAATAAACACCATGTTTTTTTAAAATATGCTAGCTAGGTGTTAGGGAATTTGCAGCTGTTGAGTGCTCAGCAAATTAAGAAATTACATGTTTGGCAGCTTCTCTGCATAGGTAGTTTGGATAAAATTGAAAATTTTAAACAAGTTTTCTTTGGTTAATTCTGTAAGAAAGTGCATCCTTATACATGGTACTTACTATGACAGTAAAATTTTAGCTTTATATCTAGCTGTTAACAAAAACTTCATGAAGATTTTAGGAAGTTTAATAAATCATAAGCTAAGCTGTATTTTTCTGCTGTTTCTGGTTTCAGTAAAGTCCACACATTTCTTAGTAGGGTACTGGGCTTCTGCATTTTTGGGTGGATTTTTTCATCTCAGAAAAAACTGAGAATGTAATTCACTTTGAAATTTCTTGAAACATATTCAGAGTTAATAGGGAAGCATGTTTCTGAGTCCTAGCATAGAAATCATGTTTGAACCTGAAGTTATGAATCATATTCTCTTCTGTTGATCACTTTTAACCACTAAATATTAGTTGTAAAGCTAACACATTAATTAAAAACCTCTCAATTTATTAATCATGATGGAAATTGACAGTCTATAGTCCTTCAAGGAAATAGTGAATGAAAATATAAAATAATACTAGAATATAGAGTTTGCAGACTACCAGTGCACTGGGAACTCTACAAATGCAGATTTCAATCACTTGGATAATTAAACATCAGACATCAACCTCTCTCATAAAGAACTTATTTTTCAAGTACTGTAAATAACTACTTGAGCAAGTAGCTATTCCCAATTTCTAATTAGTCAGGCCTTTTGGCAAAGATAGTTCAGACAACATGGCTATTTAGATGTCATTTCTCCTTAGTGCATTTGGCAGCTCAGGGGCACTTTTGCTATGGTCAGCATGTTGGCTTGCATGCAATCTTGCTAACTGGAACCTTGATGCCAGCTAACCTCAAATGATGTCAGGACATCATATTCATTAGTTAGATCTTATAACCACAGTTTACAGCAGTGATCCGTTATTAAAGGCCTGTTCACAAAAACTCTAGTTGTTACAAATCAGAGGGTATGTTACTCATTAGTTAAAAATGTACGGTCCAAAGTCATCACTAATGCATTGAAATTTGGTTTACACAAATGTTTGTTGGCTCCAATTCTTGTAACAGGTTAACCCTTTTGGTTTAAATAGGCTGGTCAGATGTTCAGGAAGCTTCCAGACACAAGTAATGACACTAATATCTCAGTGTTTAGGCTAGCAATATTTAAATACAGTTCCTTCAAATACATATGGCTGAATTTGCCATTTCCATTTCAAACAGAGTTGCTTGTTATTATGTTAATAAGATGAAATCTAAATTTGGCTTACATTCTGAATTGCTTTATTGCATTTAGTGCTGAGCAATGTCTCAGTTTTAAGGTCATCAGGCTAGATCTGAGTAGGTATGGGAGAAAAAGGTCTTATATGTGTCTGAGAGAAATTTTTTTTAATACTGTGATATGCAGCTAAGAAAAAGAAACAGAAAAAGGGGGAAATTATAGTGGAAAAATGGAAAATCAAAAAGATTTAGCATGTGTTAAAAAAAAAAGGTATATGCAGGAATGTTGTGATTAATTCATCACCTAAAGTATCAAAATGAAATTTAGAGTTTTAAGTTTCTTCCAAATAGTACACCTAGGGAGACCTTTTTGTCTTTTCCCTGTAGAAACTTTTTCTGCTTCTTTCTTTGAAAGTAGCACTTTCAACTGATGCCTTAACTGCCACTTACCTCTCCTCCACAGAGCCCTATATCCTTGTTGTTTGATGAGTGTACTTCTGTGTCTTGAAATCATGGTGAAATGACAGGTTTAAGATAGTCTGTATTTTTTTTTTTGTTGCAGAAGTCCTTCAAAATTGCTGTTAGTTTATTTCTAAACTGTTGGAAATTATGGAAGTGATTATAAGTCCTGGTTTTAATATAATGTGAAAAGTGTGACTTTCATTTTGACATAGATGTCTAATGTTTAGCATGCTCTATTTACTTCCCATATCATATGTGGCTTTGTGCCAGTGTCTAGTTACTCATTTATGAATAAATAAGTTGGTCAACTTTTAAAATTAATTTTATAATTTTTATTTAAATTGAACAAATAATCCCCTTATTTAAGGTGAATTTTAAAAAAAAGTTCAACATTTTTCTCTGTAGAAGTAAAATTTTGCCTAAAAAGAAAGGATCTGCAAGTAATCAGACATGAAAATGTGCATGTCCTTTTTCCTCACTCTTCTGTACAGTTACGTTTTGGCACCAAAGTATAAATACTAGACAAAGTTAAAAATCAGGACATTTATGTACTGGGAATCTGTTGCATAGTCTATGTGTTTGACAGATAGCAATAATACATTTTAAAGTACTATATCTCTCGACCCACTGCACAAATTCTGCATCATGTGAACAGTTGACTCAAGATGTCTGCTTGTTTTGTTGTTTTTTTGTTTGTTTGTTTGTTTTTTAACAGATTAAATCCTTATACTTTGATCATTCCTTAATATGGCAAGCTTCTCATTTTTAAGTTAAATGTAATGTTTTTGGGTTTTTTCTTCTTTGTCTGGTGTATGAACGCTTGTATTTGTTTTTCTTTGTACATTTTTTGTGTCATATTTACAGAACTTATATTTCCACTTGATCTGACCCCAGCTCATAACAAGCGTTATTGTTGGTTAGTCTCACAGTACAAACATCCTTAGACAAAAGAAATTGCTACACAGAGTAGTATTTGGGTTTGGATTTTTTTTACTAAGAAAATACAGGTACTAAAATATTGTCTTCCTATTGGAAGTAAATAAAATAGAATAGTGAAGCTGATAAATATTTTTGTGTTTGGGGCAGAGCTGCAAGAGGCATACCTGTATTGAATGATGCATGTGGCGCTTACACAAGAACGTAGTGCATGCACTACTACCACCAACTCCTTGTGGAGGTAAGATATCCCTCCTTACCTGGGGCTCAAAGCTACACCTCTCAGGAGACCATCAATGCACCATGACAGATGAAGGTAGAGGTGAAAGCAAATTTTAACTGGGACTGGGAAACACTGGGAAATGTTATTTTTCCTCTAAAAAGCCACAGCTTGCAGTACAACCATGGTTATCACCTTTCTGGTAGCTGGCACCCAGCTGGCACCCTGATCAGTGCCCAAATATGCCTTTCATTCACCAGAGGACGTATTGATTTCCAGGCTTCCAGGCACCTAAAACACTCTTGTGGAATCCATCCGGAACAGGTGGCTTAAAGTTAGCTTTTGCACAACCCAAATTCAACCTGCCAGGTTCCTTTTTTTTTTTTTTTTTTTTTTTTTATCTAACTCATTAATTGATAGGAAGAAGTATTTTAATCATATTGTAAAAAAAGAAGATAAGTACTGTTCTGAAGTACAATTCCATAAGTCATTGTCTCTGGGGAGCAATTTAAATTTTAACTGCAGCAAAGTGTAAAGATCCTCTTACTGACTTTCTATTCTCTGGACTTCTGTGTGATCGAATAAAAGTAGCAGCAGGCAGTTCCAGGTAGCAATAAAATTTAAATGCTCAAAATTTAGGAAATAAGTTCAAGGACTAAAGACTAGTAAGTACTATAAAGATGAAGAAGTTAACTCTTTTAGAGGTAGTATCTCAGTAAGAAAAGTAGCTTGTAAAACTTCTCATAAAGTAAGTCAGCATGGATTAGGATGAAGACAGGAATGGTGTAAGAACATGATGGGACTCTGCAAATACTAATGCCTTGAAACATCTAAAGAAAGAGGAAAAGTAGTAGCTTTAGTGTCTTCTCTAGTGTTGTCAGTTCTCACTGTTTTAAATGTGAGTCCCTAGTCCCGAGTTTGAAAGCTTTATGAATTCAGTTCCATCTAAAACTGCCCACAAAGTCCAAGGGCTCAAGTAAGAATAATACATAAACATAACCAGAAGGTTGATGTCTCAACATGTAGTAAGATTGTAGAAATGTTAGTTGTTAGAGCTACAAAAATGGTTGTACATTAAAAATATTGTGAGATGTTGGTCTTGTGTTTCTTTAAGAACTTTTATGCTTACATGGAACTTAAAATAGAATCCGTTTTGTGACACACATTGTTATATTTTCTCTGAAACCTAGGTCTCAGTCATGAATATGCATGTTTAATTACAAGTTCAAGGAAACTTTCACACAACCAAACTGGTATTTAAATACTCAGCTAAATGGGTGCAGCATATCAGTTCTATGCGATGCAGACTTGAAAAAGATGTTAAAAGCTTTAAAAACAGGGAAAAAAAAGCTCCAACAAAACAAAACCCTTTCTGATTTTTATATTCATGCAATCAGGATAATTCATATATTCTCTGTAATTTTTAACAGATATTTTGGTCCTTATTCTGAGAAATTAAACTAAGCTTAAATGGAATATCAATACTTTCACTGAATTTTTTATCTAAACCTATAAAATAAACTGAATGCAACAAATGGATGAGAAGGAGCTTAAGGTCAAGGAGGGAAAAGAGATGTTTGTAGATCCGTCAAGAGGAAAATCCTAGACTCCAGTTTCCAAAAATCTTGTCAACTGCTCTTTGTCTTTTTCTGATATCTATTTCCAAATGTAGTTATTAGGCCTTGAAAAAGCTTTTCTTTGTGTCTTAGAATGATTTGTAGCAACTTTGGGACAGTATAAACATACATGGAGAATAAATTTTTTAAAAGAAGAGAAATGCATATATACATACTTTGGAAAAAATTAAAATTATTTTTTATAGGGTATGCCAAATATGCCATTGGAAGTGGGCATTGAAAATGAAACCACAAAATATTTTTGCTTTGCAATACTCCAATTTTCAGTTTAAAACACAGTATTTTATTTGCCTTGTTATATAGTTGAAACTTGAGTTAAAAGGGTTCATAAAACTTCCATGATATAATATTTCTCTGCATTTTCATAGAAAGGAGAATAATATTGAGTTACAGGTAATAATAGGTATGCTAAAAAAGTATTTTAAACACACTCCTGTGCAGCCTAAATGTTCAAATTTATTTTCTGTTATATTTTGTTAAGTTTAGCTGGAATTTGAGATGGACTTACAATTCCTCAGAGATTTATTTTGTCCAAAGAAACTTATTTTTCTTTCCCTGCAAATCTACAATTGTTAAATGCTGTCTGATGAGTTTTCATAGACTAACACTGGCTTGGTTGAGTGCATTGGAGGGAAAGTCATGACATGTTTTTCCTTTATACCTGATCAATTGAAGCAATCACCTGTAATTACAATGCTCAACCAAAAGCAAAAACAAGCTTCAGTGACTCCCCTAGGTAAAGATGGCTGCATATTCTTTGTTCTTTTCCAGCCTGATAGAAAAATAATCACACTAAGGATGTCTCTAAAGACACAGTAACTCAAAAATTTCTAAGTTTTTGTCCATTTTTTATTTTGTTGGTTTATAAAATTGTGTGGGTCCAAGTGTTCAGGGAGATGACAAATTTCCCTCTATCAGTTAGGATTTTCTGGCCCCCGCTGGATTAGGAATGTCCTTTTAAAAGATACTAATTGGTTGCACAGCATTTTTTGTCCAGTTGCCATATGGGCTCACTTCTCAAAACCTCAGGACACTTAGTTTTGGAGGCTTTGTCTAATCAAGTAATCAATACCTGCTTTTAGACAAGGGTATCAGGCTTCGCTCTTTAACTGAATTATGTCCGGCTGATTAAAAGAGGTTTTGTGCCTCTGGTTTTTTTGATAACCATTTTGCCCAACATGTAGGGTGGATAGTGATACACAGAGCACCCCACACAGAATGGGTCTTATCAGTTGATGTAACACTTCTGTTTGGTGTGAGAGCAGACTATTTTCCTTGTACGGAGACTCCCACCAAGAGACAAAATTTGGCCTACTCATTGCAAAGATCTGAGAAGTCTTGTGTGGGTGAGTGGTGATCTTGGGTCCACTTAACCTCTTGTCACCAAGATGGTGTTCAGGCCTCAGGTTGTAAGGTGAACATGAAATATTGCTTTAGAGTGGAACCGAAGGGCTCAGCAGGGCTTCCTAATGCTGTAATTGTCTTGTTTGCTCTTGGTGCACTGGCTGTGGACACCCAAACTCTGAGAAGAAAGATATCAGACAAAATATCAGCACAACAAAAATATGCCCAACAAAATCAACATATCAGGTATACATCCTTTATCTTTAAAAGAGCTTAATATATATTTTGTATGTAATTTGACAAAGTGAAGTTTTCTGAGTGACACCAAGTTCAGTTGTGTGGAACTGCAGAGAGAATGTGGTTTCTGGAGTGCCAGATTTGACTTGGAGGAAAGTGCTGTCTGCAGTACAGGTGTATTTAGCAGGATAAGAACACTTGCCCCCTATAAGTCTGACCATGAGCAGCATCTGGGGCCCAGGGTCTGCTCAGGGGCATCCCCAGAACTTGCTGGGCAGATGGGGAGGGTCTGGCTGTGGGAGAGATTTTAGATTGATGTGGTTTTTTTGTTCTTACAGATATCTTCTCCTCTTCCAATACAACTCTGTTTTTCAGGCACTATATTGTAATCCTTAACATAGTCATGTTGCCCTGGTACATGTAGATTTTTGTAAAATAGGTCATGTTTCTCCTTTTTTAGAATGAAGACTGCCTGTGAATAACACACTGAAACTTTATGGTAGAAGCAGCAAGTGACCTGACTGACAGAAATGAAAATATAACCTATAAGTTGACTTGTTCCTAAAGGTTGCATAGGTTCTGCATTAGAAATGATTGTTTATATTCTCCCTGACAATGTTAAAAGGCAAGGAAATACTCCCTTATTAGGGATGTGATGTTTTTATGGATGATTTTTTTTTAACACAGATACTTGACTTGTGTGAATTCTAATATACTATATATTCTATACTATATACTATATATTCTAATATATGGTTAAATATTAGGAGTACAGAGTGAGGTATATTTGTTGCCCCAGAGGAAATATGTGAGTGCAATGGAGCACTGACAAAACTTCTCATTTTCTATGTTTCTTACTTCAATATTTTGCATAAACTATTTTATTCCCAATCATGATTTAATATGATTTTAAACAATGAAGATGTGTTCCTGTGAGTTTTTTTAATAAATATTTCCAATGTGAAAGTTAGGGTGTGATCCATTGCCCCTAGCTGTTAATAAGAACTCTTGTTGATATAACTGAGCATTAGACTACACCCCAAGTAGTCCCCACTGATTAGTCAGACTGTCACAGTTCAAAGAGACCCAGATACCTTTAGGGGTTACTTGGTGATGCGGTGAGAATTGAAAGCACATGATGCAGTGGTTAGGAAAAAGTTTTAATTCTACATGTTCTGGATAGAAAAAAAAAACATGTGGAAAGGACAAAGGAAATTAAAAACATTGCCTTCAACTTTTTGCCCAGAATATATCAGGGTTTTTCATGAACTGGAAGTATTTTGATTGGTAATTCTTAGAAATATTGTACAGTGGAAAGCATTCAAAAATTCAGATAAAAGTAAGGTTGTATGATTTTAATTAAAAAAAATTACTTTAGGCCAACATTAACTGAAATAGGCTTAATGAATATACTTAGAATTTGAGTGAAATTAGGTAGGAGACAATGAGATTTTGCCTACACAGTGAAACTTTTCTTAATTTCTGTGAACAATTAATATATATTTATATAAGTTGAAATACATTTCCTGATAAGTTGCAAACAGAAAAAAAGCTAAATTATGCATTGTTGTTGTGTATATCTAGTAACCTTTTCAGTAAATAAACAGAATATGAACTTGCTGCTTTTGAAATATATTGGTATATATTGCTTTATGGTTATGTATAAAATAAAATAAATTAACATCACAAGAATATGCTTATTAATATATTTTATTGTGAGTGACATACCTAATTACCTAAACAAGTGAGGGATTTTTGAGATGTGGTTTTTAAAAGTCTTATTAGTTCAATTAAATTTGTAGGCTGATAACCAAAAGAAATTAACACAGGGATTCAGAATGTTTTGGTGGGAAGAGGCACAAAGAACCCACAACACAGAACCTCCAGATCTAGATTTTTGCAATTAATATCATTTGGAGCCAAATGTTATGTGATTTTCTCTGAGAAATTCAAAGCGCATTAGCAGCATTCATGATATAATAAAGAAAAGCTTAATAAATGTTTATTACACAGAGTAGGCACAAGTGGGTAAAACTACAGACTGATTAATAATTAAGATGGTTTGCTAAATATGTCTTCTTAATTTAGTCAAGTGGGTTTCACTTTCAAAACATTTGCAATGAGAAAAGGAAGATTGAAGTTCAGCGTAAGTGGGGCAGTAATTCTGCAAGCAGTGAATGGCTGCTTGCAAGCTGAATAGTGCCACGGATAACAGCTTCTGCAATTAGATCAGTACATATCTGAAGTATCTGGAACCATGCATTGCTACAAAATTATTATTAAAGTGTCTTTTATTGAACTGTAGGTTATATGAAATCAATGGGCATTTAGCTGTATGATAAACATTATTGGAGAGTTTCTTTCCTTTATAAGCACAGTGGGCATACATAGATCCGATTACCCAATTATCAGGTTGTTCGAGTGGACCAGATAGACATGAGAAAGAAGGAACCAAGGACATCAGTACAGAAAGGCTCTGAAATCAAAAGAGATTTGAAGAAGGCTGAAAGAAAACAATAATTCACTTTCTTTCCAAATTAAGACACAGCGGTTACTCAATAATTTTAGAAGGACGTGGTTAAAGCAAGCACTTATTTTTTGCAATGTGTAAGCTGGATTGCAAAGAGGATGACGTAGAGTACATTGGAATGATCTAAGAGAGGACAGATTCAGAATTGCTTGTAAAATACAACACTGAATATGAGAATCTGGAGAGAAAAGAGTGAGGGAAGGAAAACTCCAAGGAGATAGTCCAGCTACATACAAGTCATAACCTTTTCCTTGAGTCATCCATCCCTTGATGGTCATTGCAAGGGACCTACTATTTTCATGGATAGATCAGAGCTGTAGACAAACAGTGGTAACAGCAAATCCTGAGATATAAATGAGTGCCATAAATGCTATCAGTTTGGATAAACCTGGGTGTTACTTGACATCCTGTGATGCGATGGGCCTCTGAGCATGCAAAAAATACTAGTATCTATGCAAGTCATTTAATTGCACATGGAGAATGCCTGGGATTACAACATATCTTAGAAATTTTTACTTTACTCTTGCAATTACAATGAATGCTGACTATTCAGGTTGTAAAAAACCCAGTCTTTAAATGATCTAATCATGCAAATTTTTAAAAAAATCTGTGTCTTAATAGATTAGCAGAAGAAACCACCACTGTGTTTTATGATAAATGCACTAAAGCAGAACTCCAAACTTGCTGCAGTGTCTTCCCTGTTGGTAGTCAGTGTGTGCCAGGCACTATTCCAGTGCTCAGAGTATATGTGTAATTTCAATTGATGATTCCTTGGCAACTGCACTGTGATGCTCATGTGGGGTGTTGCTGATGAGAACCATAACATATGTTTCATGGAAGAAGCAGGTTGTGTTCTGACACATAACCAGAGAGATGCAAGTGAGCATATTTTATACTACAAATATAGAACACATGATTTTGATTTATTTTAGTACTGGACCTTGAACCAAAAGGGTTAACTACTAATGGTTTCATAAAACACATTCTGAAAAGCCATGCAGTTGAAAATGCATACTTTGGGCTTTCTTTTTTTTTTGGGCATACTATTGGTGCTGCTTTTTTTACTCATTTTTAAAAATAGTACTTTTTTATTTCCTCTTTCACTCCCTCAGCATTTCCACATCTTCTAAGCTGTAAAATCAGAACAAGATCTTTGGAGACATTCTTGGTATGAAATTGAAACAGAAAAGACACATTCAGAAAGTTGCTTGCTTACTTTTGTCTCTCTCTTTTCTTATATTTCTAGCAAGGAAAGGGAAAAGAGGTGGTCCCAATTTATTGCAACTGAGAAGGTCTCACTGCATTCATTCTTTTATTCTTTCTCTTTTTCAAATAAGACAATTTTTAAATTTATTTATATTTCCCATGGAGGAATGAGAGCAAAAGTGGAAAGAACAGCTAATGGCAGTACTTGAACAGCGAAGGAACAAAGAGTTAGTGAGATATGCAGGATTTATGATTTATTCAGACAGAACTTCTGAAAAGCTCAGATATTATTGGAGCATCAAATTTAATGGTTTTAAGAGCTCAGCTTTTTGGGTACTGAGTCTCTGTGAAAAACATGGTCTTCAGAGGCATATTGGAGCTGCTAAGCTATGAGTGTTTGTGAATGCATGGACTCTTACTTTGGTGCCCATGAGAAGCTAAGCTGTCTTGACAGTCCTATCCCTGGTGTGCAAAGGCACACAGTGTGGCTGGTAGTGGTGTCAGGAACTATATGGGGAAGGCATAGTGGAAAAAAATTTTCCATGACGCTTGGAAAATGTATGTTTTGCTACAATCAAAACTTCTGTTTGTATTATTAATTAGTAACTCCTTATAAGACTTAAGTTTTGCTTAGAATAAAAAAGCCAAAGAATTTTTTCTACAGAAAATAAACAGTCTGTTCTTCTTGATGAGCAATCAGGAAAAATAATATTAATGTCCAGATACCCAGGGGCTGGTTTTGTTCAGCTCTTTGTAGGCACGAAAGGACCTCTAAAATCATAGTAATAATGTTGTCAAAACAAAAGAAAACTGAACAAAAAAGAACCCTTGAGTCAACAAGGCTCTTTCGAAGCAGTACAGAAACTACTGACATTTATTTCAGCCTCCCAACACCTCAGCATGGTGCACCTTGTCCTGTGGTTTGTGGGTAGGACTCTCCAATCACACCATTATGGCAGGAAGGACAAGCAAAAAGTCCTTTTTTAGCATCTTACATAATTTTAAATAGAATATATAAATTAGGAAATGTAAGTGCCTTAGGAAAAATAGGTTCATAAACCAGATTTGGCTTGAAAAATTATTGTGCTGTAATGCAGCTTGGTGACAGTGCTGAAGCCAGTATGGAAGAATGCCCAGCATAGATCTAGCAAAGAACTTCTCCCTTTACCACCCACATTTACAACGCCTTAAAACAGTGCTTTTAGCTCTTTGCAGAAATGGCTGCAGACTAAGGAATATATTCATCAGGAAGTTACATGATTCTCCTTTCAACCTGACAATCATTTTCTTAGAACATCTGTTTGGTTTTATTGTACTGCTGACATTTTTGGATGACATTTTCTTGATTTTCTGTAATTTAAATGTGGAAATTAGTTAGCAAGTGAAAAACTAACTATAACAATTCATATTGATTCAAAACATGCAATATTTTTTCTGGGTTTTTTTATTACTTTCTACCAAGTGATTATATTTCATAGATTTTGTGCAATCACATATTTAAACCTTGCTATAATTTCTACAAAAACATAGAAACATAACTTACTTCTGCTTTATATAAGTAGTGTCACGGTAGAAGGTGTTGCCATAGTAGCTTAAGAGGTTAATATTTGAATAGAATAGTGGCATCTTTTATTAGTCTAATGTTTATAGATGGAAAAGTTAGAAAAGCTTTCAGGTAAATAGAACTCTTACTATGTGACTGAATGTACATTTATTCTAATAAATTACGTAATGTAATGAGGAGGACCAGTGTATTTCTGGACAGATCCTGTCTACTAGCCTACTAAAGTACCTTAGTTATTTTCCTTTACATGCTGTTTCTCACCAAAGGAAACTGAGCAACTATGTAGCTGTTATGGATTAATAAATGTTTAACAGGTAGAAAAAGAGGGTAACAGTACATGACAATTTTTAAGTTATAAGAAAGTTACCAATTTTGACAGCTGAACTATATTATTTGTCATATTTCTCATGAAATGAAAACGAATGAAAATTGAATTGACAAGGGTTTTAAATACTACTTTATTATTTGGAATAATCAAACCGGATCCTGACTCTGGAGAGTTGCAGAAGAGTCTAGCCAGAGTGACTGAGCGATTGAAGTGAGAGGTGAAATTAAATGACAGTAAATAAAAAATACTGTACGTGAAGGAAGCAAAAAAGAAGTCACATGTTCAAAGATTGTTTTGCAGGAAAATAATTTTTACTGACTGTAATCTCTGAAAATATTGTGTCAGTATTCAACAATAATTCAACATGTACACCAGGATGCTTTCAGGAAAGCAACAGTGAATAAATAGAAAACATACGTTTGTGTATTACCATCTAAATCAGGAAATCCCAGAACCTCTAAGTGCTGGAAAGTAATAAAAACTACCTGAAATTTCTGTCAAAATGCCAGGGAGTTTTTATTTGTCTGGTTTTTTGTTTTTTTTTTTTTTGTTTTTTGTTTTTTTTTTTTTGGGTTTTTTTTTTTTTTTTTTTTTTGCACATCCTCCATTCAGCACTGCAAGTGATAGTATTTCAAGCTAAAGAAATATTTGGACTGTCTCTTTGCAGAATTTCTTACATTATTTAAAATTTATTATTTTAAGAAGAGATTATTAAAAAGAGAGTTGGACCAGATTCTTGCATGATAATGGACACGGTTTCTCTCAAGCCTGCAGAAGCAAGGTGATTTACATCAGTTGAAAATCTCCCTCATCCTCCACCTTTTTACCCTGGAGATTACTTCCAGACATTTGCCAGCTATTGTACCTTTACTTGCTCATTATGAATTCCGGTTTATGGATTTACTAAATTCGCTTCTCTATTTCCCCTGCGGTTATAGCTATTCTATTCTCAAATAAGGACAAACTGTTTTCTTTGTAAACTTTCCAGTAAAGTCTTCTCAAATGTATCAGAGGAATATCTCAGACATAAATTGCTCTTATTCACAGACACTGTGATGATAAAGTACTTAAGAAATTCCAAAAGAGAGTTCTGACGCTGCCAGTCCTATTTGTAATTAGCCTGCTTGAAGAAGACACACTGAAATCAGGAGAGTTTCTGAAGAATTAATTCAAGAGTTACTATTGCTCATCATATTTTTGGGCTTTTTTCCCCCCCTAAATCATAAGACATATATGTCTGAACTAGTTAGTTGGGGAGAAGGACTGTTTTTTTAACTAAACTGGGGGACATTAAGCCAAACAACTGAGTTCTGACTTACGGGGTTCTGGAGTTTGAAGATGACCAGAAAACAACTTTGGAAAGGTACAGGTGTGCATTTATCACATATACTCTATTTAACAGGCCACTCAGAATTTGCTTAAGATTTGTGCTCTTCATGCTATCACTTCCTTTCTGACAATAAAATTTGTCAAGATGTGCTGCCATGTTATACCTGCTGCTTTGGTAAGTGTTAATCTTTACACAGATTTTCCTAAAACATTTCACTTGTTTTCAGGAGAGCAGAATTTTTATGCAACTTAATCCATGGTTCTGACTCATATCGTCTCATAGAAAGAAGTTTCTGGTGACCAAAGCAGTGACGCTGATGAAGAACAAGATTTTCCAGCTTCAATAGAGCTCTATATAGATAGCGTTCAAGATGCTCCTTCAGCATATCCTGCTCTTTTCCTCCTCTCCATGCTGTGTCATGTCTTGTTTGTAATTATTGTTTCTACTGTGTTAGAGCTGTCCAACTCCCCGGGTGATACAGCTGGGTAAGGCAATGTGACAAACAGTGAAAGTTGAGATTTAAGCACAACATCTTGTCGTGTTTTCCATACCTTAGTGTGATCCCCTACCTCCTTTCATCCTTTATGTCTTTGGGTGTTACAGCAACTGCATGACTCCTACTGCTGAATGGGGCATGATAATTTTCTATCCCTTCATGAGCACATGCAACCAGCACTTTAAAACCACCTGCAAATGCATGTGAGATGAAAGTGCATTATATTTTCAGGAGTATTTCACTGGATAAACTGATTCTTGGAGAGTTTAAATGAAACAGGTTCACCAACAGATAGGAAATGCCAAAGCTGGTGTTTTCAAATTTGAATAATTCGTTAAAGATTCAGATTACTGAAACATGGTCACTAATATATGTAATATTTCATGGTCTGGACATCCTTTCTAAAGTTGTTGAAAATACTGGTGAAGGAATCTTGCTTTTCTTTTTTTTTTTTAATCATGTCTTTTGTGCACCTCTTACCTGTTTGTCCCTGGAGCTCAACATCAATAACACCAAGAACATTGTTTCTACAATGCTTATACATTAATGAAACCCAGGAATCCAGGAATTTTAATAAATACTAATGCATGTCAATGACTTCAAGCAGAATCTAGCTTGGGGATTGGTGTGTGATATAATTTTTACTTTGACTTTGAATAAACATCGTAATGGCACAGCATTGTTGCCATTGTCTTTTCCTAATCTGCATCAGGCAAATGCTACCACAAGATACTATTTTGCTCATTAAAGGGCAATTATTCAAATCAGACAATCTGTCTCTTGTGCTTTTAGAATGCCCCAGAGTGGAAATTCCTGATGAGAATTGTACAGATGCTCAATGAGAGGAAAATCAGAAACATACTCCATATTTTTGGAACTAGGCCAAACTATTTATGTTCTTCTGAACTGGGACTGAGATTACTGGTGCTGTTGTACAAGTATTCACTCAGAGGGTGGTTCATATATAATATACAGCATAATTTCTAGGCTATAGCTGCCAACTGGGGAGTCTTCCAAAGAATTATATCTCAAACACTGAATTACATTTGAATGGGATGCATTTCCCTGTTATTTCCCAATACATCCATATTCCATCTTGCCTTTTTAATTAGTGAGTGTATTGACTGTATATGTGTTATTATAATTGCCTCTGCCAGTTTGCATGCTTTTAATTGTGGATAAATTATTTTCCTCATCTCTCCCTAATTGTAGAAGTCTGTGTTTATTGCAATTACTACTGACTGCTGGAAAATGGTCTGCCTAATCCTGAATCTTAGCCTCTGTCATATACATGGTTGGAAAGAACAGGGTGTATCTAACAAACAATATCACATCTTATCTCTGCCTCACACAGATTTTTATCATTTTTTAATGTCTGTTGTGACAGTAGCAAACTTCAAGATTCCTGGGGTTTTTTTACTATAAAAATACAAATGATCCCTGGATAAAATATTTTAATTGTCCACATATCTAGATTGCCTTCTGATACAACATGAAGTACAAAGGACATTAGCATTAATGGTGCATTTGTCTCATTAACTAACATCATCAAGCACTAATATATTTAATAGTAAATAATTTAATATTTATGGCCATAAAATAAAACACAAGAACCTCACTTCAAGATAAGGAAGAATTTCTTTACATTGCGTATTGCAGAGCACTGGAACAGACTGCCTAGGGAGGTCCTGGAGTATCCTCTCAGGAGACATTAAAAACCCACCCAGATGTGTTCCTGTGTAAACTTTTCCACGTGACCCTACTTTGGCAGGGGGGGTGGATTGCATGATCTCCAGAGGTCCCTTCCAGCCCCAACAGATCTGTGATTCTGTGAATTAAACTCACACTATTTTCTGAAAGAAACTTAATATAATTGAGCCCCCATTTTATAAATGACAGTGCTAGGAAGGTGGTGTTTATATTAATTTTGAAGATGGAAAAACTAAGGAAAACTTATATTTGTCTAAATGTCATGAGTTCCACAGCCGAAAATGACAAACCAGTGCTCATCAGGGTTCTCTTACTGATCTGTACTTCTATGTATTTCTCCTACTTTTCAGGTACAGCCTGGTTGTACTTTTGAAACTGTACATTTCTGAATATTTTGTTCTCTGCTTCACATTTACATTGCCAGAATGGATAGAAACAAAGGTTTATTATTGTTTTCATACTGAGATGATATTGTTCAGAGCTAGAAGCTGGTTGTGCATCTGGTTAAAATGTCAGCATTCTGATTATATTCCTGTTATTTCCCACTATTTTTGTAGACATCTTCCCTATGAGTTTTTCCAGTGTAAAGGGTAAGTTCTCAGACAGAATGAATAAAAGTCTTTTTTTTTAATTTTTTTTTAATACTTTAGCTCCTTTGTGCTGCAAAACAAATCTAAGTATAACATAAAAACTTCTTTTCCTCTTTTGTCACCATCACTCATGACAGTGAATGTGGCAGTTGGAAAAAGTTATTGCTTACATACAGATCCAAATTGTAACAGACAAATGATGCAATCAGTACTGATTTTTTTATTTCTCAGTATAATGAGCTCTTAATTTTCTTGGCCTGGACAATTCAAGCACAGCTATTCTATGTTTCATAGTGGCTCATGGTTTAGAACTTTTAATCTTTTGTTAAAAGTTTTAGCTTCAAATGGATTATACTTACTCACATAATTGTGAAATTAAGTAAAAGTTGAATAACATCTAAGTCTTGTTTCACCACCTGACCTTCTTGGGGGAAATGAGAGAGTAGTGATATCAAATGAGTGACCATTGTTTCAGCGCACTTGAATATATCTTCTTTGTTCTTTAAAAGCTGTAAAAGATGAAGAAACCACCACAGTCAGAAGAACAACTTGTAAAAATATAAGACTTAAAAAAATTGGTAAAGAAAGTGAAGATGAAGCTGGAAGGGTTTTATTCTGATCTTGAGAATTTTGTTTAGTGAATAAGCAATCTAATTAAAAATTTAAACAAAAATATATTTGTTTTTCTGTATATCTTTTTTGACTTTTTGAAAAAAACAAAACAACCCTCTTTATATTATTTTAAAAATATTTTCTTTGAAAATACAATGTTCACTGGCAATCACAAATCATCTTTTTACGTGAAATAAATATTAACAAAGAAGGAATCATATCATTTTGATTTATATGTTAACATATTTTAATATCTTAGAAAGTTACGGAAAGGAATATTTGAGGTATTATGTGACTTTTTATTGTTACTGAGAAATTTTGGTAATTAGAAATGGAAACAAGTCCAGCATCTTGAATAAATAGCTTTAATGAGGAATTGAAATACTAAATCTTTTGAGAAAGCAGAATAGATAGGGTCTGGCATTTAAAAAAATTCTTCAATGAGGGTTTCCTTTTCCAGTGGCTGTTCAGTCATGTGAAGGACTGAATTTTATAAAAATTTTATGGCCAGTTTTTCAGCTGTTCAGAATTTAGAGTCATTTCTCTCAGTAATCTTTCTCAGCCTTCCTTAAATGTGTAAATCTACAAATTCCATAAAATATATGATTGAAGTAGTCAGCCATATATAGTTAAAGTTAGCTATTTCTGAACAAGCCTCAATTTTTGTTTCTGTGAGCCCAGCCTCTTCAGGGAGATATCCCGGATTTACTGGCTGCTCCTGTTATTTCCATTTTGTGTGTATATTTGTGTGGAATAGGTAATGTTGCGCAGAGAGGAGTAAAACATATTACTTTCTAGATTAGCTCTATAAGGCTGATTTTATCTCTGATGATGGTGGGTTTTCTACAGTAACGGTTTTTAGATTTAGAAAAATGCCAGATTTAATACAGTTTCTTCTTAAAGAAGCAGCATAATTCAGAAAACATGGGAATTTCTGAATGATGTTTTATGTGAGATCTTAACTTTTTGAATTAATCCTTCTCAGTTCTTTTCAGAGGGATGAATTTAGTCTGTCAGTTATTTCCATTTTCTCTCATTCTCCCTTTGTGATCTGCAATGTTTTGTGCCTTGCTGGGACTTCTGCATTTGAAGGATGATTTCTCAACTAACTCAAATCCATATTTTTTCCTTAATATAACAGTCTTGACTTAGTCATTGAAATGAATCACAAAATGAGTAAAAAGCCCAAAGAATTTCAGTGCTTTTAAGAAAAAAAATCCCAATGTTTTCAGATAGAAATCTGCAGTGTCAGATCCCAGTCTGAAGGAGGAAGCCTCCAGAAGATATATAGATCCAAATTCTACAGGAAACGAAATAAGGTAATTTGTGTAGGATATGCAGCTAAAAAATGCACAAAAAAGGCACTCTTGTCAAGTTTACACTGAAGGAAAACTACATATAGGCAGACTTTCAGGGCTCATCCACTGGTCTCTTTGAACTAACAGTCAAAATTTCATAACATGTAGCTCCACTGATTTGTATTTTGCCCATGAAACTGCAGCTATGAATGAAAGGACACTCTGCTTCTCTTCAGTATCCTATTTAACCTTTGAGAATGTCTTTTAAATTTTTTTCAAAGTGATTGAGAGAAGGATTACAGAACTTTTTGAAGGCAAACTTTCCCCTCAGCTCCCAGGCCTATTTATGGATTTGAATGCATACTATCACAATTCCTTTGCTTTTCTTTGATGAGTTTTAACTTTTGTGTCCTCACTGTTGCTTCATTGCACTTTACAAGTATAGTGGCAAATCTTCAGCACAGTTTCAGAGCACTAAATTTGCTAAAATTCTGTCTTGCAGGAGTTCTGTTTCAGGTTTTGTTGTAGGCTCAATTTTGGCCTTAAAACCATATTCCTTCAATTGGAAGAAGAATTGAGTTTGGTTTTTTTTTTTTTTTTCCTTTTTATTTCCATGTGCTGCAGTAGTTGTATCAGCAGATATAAAGCATTCTTGTTGATGAAAATGAATGGAAGACCAGAGCATAGAATTTTTCTGTGTTAAGGTCACAGTGTTTTCACCATCTTAACAATTCTGTGCATGAAGAGCCACTTCAAGAACATTTTATCATTGGTTAGAAGTAAAGAGAACTCGAAGAGCTTCACATTGCCTGTGAGGGTCTCTCATAGAACTGTACCTTAGATGTCATCATCCCAAAGGGCAGGTGAACTTCACAATTAAAAATCACATAGTTCTGAAGTGTCTTTCTGGGCATCTTGTCTCAATTGACTGTTTTCTCCTAGAGAGCTTCTCAACACCCAGGTTCTAAGAGATTCTGGAGTCTCTTGAGATGCCTGTCATAACTTTGTAAAGCCTTTCTTCAAATTTTTTTTCCTGCTTTTAGTAGAAAGAAGGAAGATGGCTTTAGGCAAAGGGTAAATGATAAAGAATTGGCATCAGGGCAAGACTACTTTGCTCTTACATCTTCTAGCAGCAGGGGTTTGTTAATTCTTCCTATGCTTTCTCAACTATATAGAAAGCAAGTTCCTTACTCACAGTTCATTCTATGACTTTCTCTCCATCCTGATGCTTTGAGTTGTCACCAGAATTTTTTTGTAAATCTAGAATCGCTGGCAGAGGTCATATCTTCAAGTTATGAGTAATTTGCTTTACACTCAGCTGTCTCTGTATATGACTGTTAGTAGTTCTTTTCTTCTCAAAATATTGTACACTTTTACAAAATAAAGTAAATTCTTACCTTTTCTGTATTTTTTTTTTTAATATGGCTGCAAGTAAAATTGAGGGAGGAAAATCTGAAGGAGGAAAATTGGAGTGTCCATGATCCCTATGCCTCAAATAATTTTCTTCTAGAAAAAGAAAAGAGAAACAGAAGAGTTCTTGAGGGTTCCTCCTTAGTTTAAATTCATTGGGAAAATGGAAATTGAAAAAAAATATTTTTTGATTCTTATTGGCTTGTATACAGTACACAACATATGACTTTTCTCACATATGCAGGTACAAAAGGGCTAAAATCTTCTTAAATTTTAATACTCTGATCCAGCCCAAACCATTACTACATTATAGGCTGACCTTGTCTGATTAATAAAGATAATTTTCTGATCTACAGTCCAAGCTGGTTAATTCATTCCTGGTTTATCTATGTTCTTGGTATGTTAAAAATTTAAATTGCAACCTATTCTATGGTCTGATTTTACCCAAGGATTTGTTAATCTGAATAAAAACGTTGTTTACAGACAGACCTGGATTAATCAGGCCAGAATGAATATGGTTTGGTGGTGCCCTCTTTCTTACTGGGATGAATTCAAGTAGCTCTTTTCCTTCACTGCCCTTTCTCTGTGGTAGCTGATCAGACCACAGCTGTAGCAAATATTTCTCCCTCTGTCAGACATCTCTCACAGTACAATCAATACATTTCATGGTGTGTTTAGCTCAGACAATGTTCAGTTATTAGAGTGAAAGGGAGGAAGTATTCATGAATCTGAAACGGTTCCTATGTCTAAGAGAAGACTGATCATGATCAAAACCTTTTGCCTCACACAGTTCCCTTCACTGTGTCCCCTGTATCTTTCTGGTTTAGTCTTTCTGTGTTTGTTTGCTTGTTGCTTTTACTGCTGAATAGCTATTTGTCTTCTCAGTGGTTTTTTTTTTTTTAAATTAAATCTGAGATCTTTATTTTGGTGTGTTTCTCTTCACTGAAGTCAACACTGTAACATAATAATGGTGCTTAAGAGATATGTAAACAAGGATGATTGTATCTGTGTTCAGCTGTGTGGTAGGAAAAAATCTCTAAAGAAGGTCGGTCATAACTGGGTGCAGCTTATTGAAAACAAAAGTGTGGTGAGTTTTCGTAAATTGTCTCTGTTGAAGGCACAGTAGTGATAGACAAGATTCAAGGGGTTAGTCCCTCAGATCTGTGCTAGTGAGTTTAATGACAACGATAAGGTGGTTACCATTTGAATCGGTGGGGTGGTCCCTGGCACTGTGCTGGTGCTGCAATTGAGAAAGAGACCACATTTTTCTTGTAAAGCAAATGGGGGCCTGATTGCTCCTTCTCAGAGCAATGGTTTAGCAGATAACCAGGAAAAATAGTCCTTGTGAGAACTGTGTCTTTCTGCCTATAAATTCTAGAATACTTTATATGTGCAAGTGAACTTAAAATGTACTACTTGGAATGGAAAAGTGTTAGTTTGAAACTGCAAATTTTTTAATATTTAGTTCCTGTTTTCCTTTTAGGCTTTCAACTGTGTGACAAAGCACTCCACAGTTCCAACATGTAAATCCAATCTTCAGGTATTTTTCACTCAATTCCATATGTAATACATTGTTAGGAGCATGAAAGAGATGACAACATATATTTGTCGTCACTAGTCCAATGAGTGTATGCATTCCCTATAACTGTCACCTAGGGTAGGTTGGTCTCTGCTATTTTGAGGGTGTAATCTGTGGAAATAGTTTCTTTCCAACCATAAAAAGGAAAATTACAAAATAAAAAGGAAACATGGAAGCTTGGAAGAAAGTGTTTTTAGAGAACAATGTTACTCACTGTATTCTCAAAAAACCTTTCTTACAGAGGAGAAAAAAGGGTGTTGAGAGATAAAACCACAACACAGAAGAGCATCTGAAATGAAATATAGAAATGAGAACATAGACCTCTAATAGTGGGCTTTAAATTAGTCACCATGGAAGTCAGCATCAGTATATAAGGAGAATTTAAATTCATGTTAGCAGAGCAAATCTTCTGTGAGAGAGGACATAAAAATTCTGCTTGTGTTTTCTGTAGATCTTTACTTTTTTTTACGGTGAACTCATGACAGAAACAGCCATTCAATAAAGAATTCAATCTTATATTTTAGCAGTTTAAATTGACAAAAGAGAAATGAAATCAATTTACTATGTATTGGATTCATTCAGCTTAGTTGCAACCAGTGGTGAGAGTCTTCAACTAGACTTGAACTGCTATTTCATTACATAGGAAAACAGGGATATAAAAGACCTTGGTTATACTCTTTACTCCCAGCTATTGCAGTCATTCACTGTTATAAATCAAAATATTTTATGTTATTTTGCTTACTTTTTCTTTGCCTAGATGGGTATTCCTGTTCCTTACCATGCTTATGACTAGAAAACTTCTAAGATTCAGCTGGAATGCATTCAGGTTCACTTCATAACAATGTGCTCTTACCCTTCTCTTAATGATTTTCCTTGCTTTTGCTTTCTTGGTGTTGCAGAAAGTCACTGCTTTCCTGTCAGACCTTTTTAAGCTAGGCCATAATTATTCAAATTCCAACCATATTTTCCTCCCCTGTCTGTTTTTCTGGCAGGTTTAGGAGGTTCAACATTTCAACATTTCACAGGCATCAGTGACACAGATGTGTGACCAGTGATGCATTCATCTTACTCTGTGTGTCTGACTGGAAAGCATAAGGAGATGTTGGCCTTCAACACACTGCACTACCGGTGGCAAAGAAAGCATATGAGACAGAGGGTCTTGCAGGCTGGATAGCCCCCGTGACTTGAAAGATCACAAGTCCCAGCGTGGGAAAACCACTTTGGAGCTCACCTGGAGCAGGTGAGCTCAATATTTCATTTCTTGAGTGTCCTGTTGCTCTTTTGATATTGTATTTTTACTTGAAAAATTCAGCTGAACATTTTGCAATAGCAGTGATATTTGCATACAAACTGTATTGTCCTCTTAGTGTGGATTTATCACATTGATTTTTACTATTAATAGTATCTATTAAATAGTGCCCCTTTAAGAACACCAAAAACAATACGATATCTCAGAATGTTTTAAAGAGCAACTGAGTATTTGTTTAAATGCTTAGTTTGTGGTGAATATTTCAATATAATGCAAAAATCACTTATTTTTTTCTTTTTTTCTTTTTTCCGAAGGGATTAAATTCAGTTCATTTTGTCTATAAAGATCAATTGCTCCACTTTTATTCATCATTCCATACAAAAACTGAGTACCTTTACTGCATGCCTAAAAGACCAGTGAATATATATTTTTAATATAAGAAAGTTTGAAGTACATGCATTTGCTCATAAGTCTGGACACCACAGTGGAAAGATGAAAAGGCTCGAAAGAATCCACACAGTTTTATGAGTAACAAACTGTACAGAGAATAAAGTATACCTTGAAATATTGTTCTAAGTGTCACTATGTTTTAGCCTAAGTAAAAAAGAGCATCACTAAAAAATAACTATGTCATTTCTAAAATGACATTTTTTCTGTCTGACACTTTGACATGTTGGTGCTGTAATTCTTCCTTTACCCTTTAAGTGCCCTTAGCTTAATTTAACCTTGAAAGTAGTATTGGCATAGCAACTCTTTTAAAGAAAGCATCAAAGTTTCCAGTCTTTCTGCAGTTTAAAGGTTAATTATGCACACTGCCAATTTCTGCGAGCAGCCAGGCTTTGTACACTTTTCTGGTGTAAAGCTGAAAAGTACTGTTGAAAGAGGATACACATTTTAAAATAAAACTTGTGAAGTCCCCCCTTTCCATTCTAACAGCCTGCACTGTCAGTTTAGCTAACCTTTGTTTGCCTGTCACTGTGTTCCCATGATTAAATGTGAAGATTATAATCATTAACCGTGCTGGGGGTTCACTGTGGGTGGAATTTTGATGGGTGGATGACATTCTGTTTATACGACGAAGTCAAAATCAGACTTCATCTCTTCCAGCTCAACACCCGGAGGTCTCTAGGTTAGCTACCACAGCGTAGATGCAGTCATGTCACCTGACTTTAATATTAAATACTGCATCCATGGCAGATTGCAAGGTATTTTACTATAGTCTTTAATCTTTGTCTTTCCTTTTAACTGGAATAATCTAGTGGACATAGATGAACTTGATTTGACCTAGAGATGAACTAGTATTAAAAAAAAAAAAAGAATAATAGTAATAATAAGGGGGGAGACACAGAGAGATAGAGAGAGAGAGAGAGAGAGAGAGAGGCAAAGAAGATGCTCTTGTTTAATGTACAGAAAACCAGAATTTTTATAGGTCTTCCATTATCTTTTTTCCTTTTTTTTTTTTTTTTCCCTGTAGGTTAGCAAATGTTTTAAATTTTATTTTCCCTTTTCATATCAGTCCTTTCACTTTTTTTTAAATAATCCTACTGATGACATAAGCAAGTAATGAGGTTTGAAAGTTGTATTAGCTTAAGTGCTCTTCAAAACATAAATCTGAAAATAACATTTCTGAAAAATGCTATTGTAATTTTAATTATAATTACACTTCATCAGTTCTGGTTTACTCTCAAAGATGTAGAGCATTCCTAACAATTGAATGAGCATCACATGGAAGGAAGACTGAAATCCTTTCTACATAGTTATACAAGAAAAAAAAAGCCATAAAAATGACTTGTTTGACGTACCTGTTTATTATATGATGTGACATCAATTGTAAAGCAACAACACATGTTATGTTCACTTTTAAGTATTTTATTTATGATACTGTTTTGTTAGCCAGAAGAAATTTCACAGAAGATCATTAAAATTTAACTGCATGCAAGTGATCAGCAGCCTCTCCTAAACTTTACGAGATCCACTAGCTTAGTCAATTAACATTGCAGAAAAAAAATTTTCCACAAAAAGTAAAAAAAGATTATTTATTGGGCAGTTCCTTCAGTTTGTTGTTATCTTGCATCATTTTTTTCTCATTTCCTGTCAGGCTTCACAATCCGATAGACACATTTCTGCACCTGGATCTCAGTAGCTTTCTGCTTCAATCTCAGTTTTCTTAGCTTCAGTGTGAAAAGATTCAAGTGAATAGAATTTGGAAGGAAATTCTGGCAGGTATCACAGGTATAGCTCAAATGGTAGGTGACTTTTTCTGTCTTTAACAAGTGAATCTTAAAGGGCTAAAGGGCTTAAAGGGCTTGTTCATCAGCACTTGAACCTCTGATGAACTCTGATCTTGCCTTTAGCCATGCAGGCTCTCCTCATCACCTTTAAACTCATGTACTTGGTCAGAAGGGCGCTGTGCAGAAATAGCTTCGAAGATTCTTCGCTGCTGTTTTCCAAGATATTTAGGAAATCTAATATTTCATAATGTTATTCAGCTAAGTGTTTTAGGAAGCCTGAAACACAAATTTCAGTTTGTCTTTTTTTTAACTTGATATGAAATCTGTCATTCTAAATGCCTTCAGACATCTGCTTTCTTTCACAGTTTCTCACATTTGAAACACTGTCTGTGTTGGTCAAGTCACTACCCTTACCTTTCTCAAATACATATTGAAAATCCACTTCTCTCTTAGCTTTTTAATAAAATTATTCAATGCATACAAACCTTTCACAGATTTTTTAGCATTTTGGGGCTCATTTTAGAATATCCTATTTTTGCAGTCAAATCAGTGTGGAAGAATTAATTCCATTGTGCAGTATCATATCTAATCTGAAGGTGTATTTGTGCTAACTCAGTGCAGAGAAGTGGATAGCTTAAAAGGAACAGAGTACCTTACTGTATGTGTGTTCTGTGCACACAGATATGCATTGATTCTAACTAATATGGAAGATATGAGTAGCAAATGCAGATGAAGTTTTGTTACCTAAAATCCCATGCTGTCCACAGCGTAGCAAGATAGGTCATTTCCTTATAAGCACATATAATATAGGAAGAATATTGTTGAAAACAGTGAATAATGGAAATCTCATCTGACGATTTCATTATGACTATTAGGTATTTTTATGAGGATGCATTATATTAAATCTGTGTGTTTGTGTAGAGCACTTCTAACATAAATGTCATCCAAAGGAAAAATAGAAGAAACCTGGTCAACATTTTCCACTCAATTAAAGGTAATGTTGTGATTATTTCTTCCATTAATTGGACATGATTCAAAATATAGTGATTTCTAATGTGTATAATGGTTGTAAAATGTTGACAGTTGGAGAATATCTCATTGACATAAAAAAGATTAAGGTAACAGTTTGGAGGCTGTTAAGCTATTAATGATAATGAGTATAAGAAATGTGTAACCAGCAAAGGTGGAATCCCATTTAGCTGTCTTCACAATGGGTTTCCATAAAGCAGATTGAAGGTAAAGAGGTTGCACTGAATTTGACTGCATGAATTCAGCATCAAGGATAGATACATCTCAGTTGATACTTAACTATTTAAAAGTTTCATATAAATAATTACTATTGAAATTGAAAACATGTGCACATGGGACCAGGATATAAATATATTTAACATACCAGAACATATTTTTAAGCCAGCACTTCAGGGATAAGCTCTTTACCTTTTTCCCTTCCCCCCATCCCTTCCCCCTTAAGTCTTTTTAATGCATTGATGCTGAAATAAAATAAAAATTGCAGTATGGACTGCATTCCACCATAGTATTTGGAGCCTGATCCTGCTTCAGTAAAAGCCAGTGAAAAACATTCTATTGATGTCCCTTAACTAACATCAGATACAAAATCTTAAAGGAATTCCAGAAGTCCTCTGTACTTCCAGACTACTGAAATATAGTTTGTTAGTCAACACTGTGAATCTGTGTATCTATGTGACCTTCCTTTTGTGTTTATTTTGAAATCTAATATTTATTTTGACTCTTTCATCATCTGCACTGTTATAGCACAATGAAACTGCTCCACAGTATTGCAACATATAATGCTGCTGCCAAAAGTATGTAACTAATTATCCTGCCGCTTGCACATGCACTGAAGTTATAGGAGTTGCAACTGCAGCTCATAGCTAATCTGTTTTATGGCTTAAAATAGACGCTTAATACAATGGACCCGTTGAATAAAGTAAATTAAAATACTACAGAATAACATTTTTCAGAGTAATATGACTTTTTTGCACTTGCTTGTCGTAATAAATACTTGGCCACATGGTAAGAGGTTATTTGGACCTTTACTTAAACCTTGGTATAAGAGGTATACATAAAGCCTAATCTTACTAGGGGAGGCAAAGAAGTCCAGATAAAATTGATTTTCAACAAATTTAATTCAGTGTTTCTATTCAGTACAAGGGTTCATAATGTAAAAATTGTTCAATCTGTTGCAGAATAGGTAGCAAAATGTCATCATTCAAATATATGGCTAAAGCCTTTCTCCTACACATAGACCTTAGTGAAAACTCTATATTGAATATATGAAAACTGGTTTTCTAGACTCACTATGGAATATTTAGAAATTATGAATTTGTGAAAACTTACATAATTCATCTGTTGCTCGCACTGTTTATGAAGAGAGGACACTTTGTTTTGCTACCAATGTGTATTTTTGTAAGAATAAGTTACTGAAATAAAAAAGAAAAAAATTCCCTCCACTACAAGTCAAGAGGTGAATGAGTATTTCCCTTGTGGAGATATTCTGTGACTGGTCTCTTGCCTCTAGTGAGGAGCAATTTACTATTTACTGGTAGAATCCACTACACTTGAAACTTCATTAGAGTGACGAGACTAGTTTTCTTTGCTTGATGAGAGGTTTTGAACAAATTGGCTTCACTCTATCTTTCAGTAATGCAGAAATCTCATGCTGCCAACAGGAGATTCCTGCCAAGTTAAGAAGCAATTGTTTGAGTTGGTAAGGTAGTCCTCATAGAACAAAACACACCAAATGAATTACAAGACAAAATGTAGAGAGAACAGAAAAGTGTGCAGATGATACAGAACAATATAATGCAGTCAAGACAAAAGAAATAAAAACTAAGAAAAAAGATTAAATAAAGAGAAATAAACCCTAGAAGTTTCTGTCAATTTCTGTATAATTTCATTTGCATTTATTGAATAGCTGAACTTTACTGCATTGATCTTTCTTTCTCTTTTGGAGGTGCTTCTATCTCCATGCTTTATGCTGTTTCCATTTTTCGTATAGAAACAAACCTTGCTTTATTCCAGATTGAAAAAAAAAGAAGAGTCTCTTTTCACAGATACCATGGAAATGGTACCAAGGGGACAGTGTGTGCATATCTACTTCACTCAATGCCATTAACCTGTGGGGACTGCCGCAGTGGGGTCAGCACCTTCCATCTGACGACTGGGATGCACTTGGACAGTGCAGCAAGTTTTTCTTATCTTTTTTATGGGACTAAAAGCCTATCACTCACTTCTAGAAATCTAAGACTTCCCCTCCCTCCCTCCCTCCCCTCCCCCCTTTTTTTATTATTTTCACTATTTTGGACCATTTTAGGATAATTTGCTCATACTTTTGAGCAACGTTTAAGTTGAGGTGAGAAGCCTGCTCAAGTATTATTAGAAATGAACCCTACATAAATAGGCAATGACTAGAAATAAATTCCTGGTTTGCATATAGGACGAATACCAAACTTTTGGCCTGCTCAAAGCTTCTTTTGAAACCTGAAGAGGTTACAAAACTGTGTTAATTAACACCATAAATCATTATTCAGTAATCAAAATCTGAACCCATTTAAAAATAGATTTTTTTTTTATACCAGATATGCATTGACAATTAAATGATGGAAGGAATTGGAATGTCTAAATGCCTATGGCTAGCTCAGTAAAAACATTGTCATAAGGCATTGTGGTGAATATGGAAGTCAATAAACCTGAATGTGTAAATGTGTATAGAAACAAAGAATGGCATTTTTTGAAGTATTAAACTTTACTGTAGGTCTACGGTTATATTAGCACTATAACAATGGTGACTGCAATAGATCACAGATATATCCAAGCTAGGTTTAAGCTGGTTTAAGCTAGTTAACTTGAGTGCCAGTATCAATTAGTCATGGCAGCAAAAAGCAATATTTTTTTTATCTTGGATGAGTCTTGCTGTGGCTCAGTGCCTGCAGCATTGGCAAGTAATTCTCTCATTTCAGAGACTAAGCAGTCCTGGGCATCTTATTCAGAAATCTTTTCCTAGAAGGATTAAGAGAGTTTCAGATGAAATGAACTGAGAGTGAAGAAAACTAAGAAAATAACCAGCAACTGAGGTTTCTAAGGTGTATGGAGATGTAGAAGGTGGAATATGTTTCATATACTAATATAAATTCTACATTTGAAAAATTACTGTTATTTATTCATTTCATGGCCCAACTGGAACAATATAGAAAGAGTAGACAAAAGGTTCAAACACAGGTAATAAATCAAGGAACTCATTGCCAAGTTCAATCAAGACCAATGACTTAAAAAACTGAAAATTAAGTGGAAGGCTTGTTTCTTGTTTCTCCAGAGCAAGAAAAGATGTTCAGTAACATGAGGTCTTGGAACTCTGTGTATGTTGGGCTCTGATCATTGGCTCAGGCCAGTAGATGTTGATAGTCAGTGACCTTGATTAACCAATACTTTTTTATAAATGAAATTAGAAGTGATTATATATGTCATTGTAATGTTTTTACAATGTAATGTGTCTTTGAGAATAGTGGTGGAGAATTATGTGATACTCTTCCCCTAATGCATTCATCACCAAACTTCTTATTAAATAGACCTAGAAATTATATTCTACTGTGGAGTCAGTTACAAATAGTAAATAGATTAAGAAAAAGGATTCTTAAAGCTGAGGGAAAAAGGAAATGTGTGTGCCTTGAGAGACAATGAAAAGAAGGCTCAGGCAGGCCAGTAGGACCCTGAAACAATGGAATTATCAGCACTGCTTTACACAACAGTCTAATTCAATGTGTCAGGCCATAATCAGCTCCGTTTCACAGTGCTTTGCTCCATAAAAACAGATTTGTTTAACCACAGCCTCTATTTCAGCTTGACTGAGAATGAAGAATAACCAATGAAGCCAGGCATATCTCACGGGTTATGTTATGGGCATATAGTGAATCCATCATTTGCTGAAGAGGCAGAGAAAAAGTGACAGGCTCATTCATGCCTTAGAGTCATTTTTAGGCCTATTGAAAATTTTAATCTGTGCACTTTGGATGAACTTCCCCACTTCTTAATTTAGTACATGTAGCCATGTGATAAAGTCTGTCTCCCTCAGATAGGGCAGACTTACTTCTCCAGGACATCAGCTCCTCCAAGCAGTTTTCTTCTATGGATTCAGCCTGGCTGCCTTGAACTTTACACAGACACATAAGTCCCATTTACTGGAGGACTCCAGAGTTAATTAAATGCTGAAATCACATGTGCCCGAGGGTTAACATAACACCATTCCAGCAATATTTTTAATTTAACGTTAAAAACAGTGTATATTTAAAAATATATTTTCTTTTAAAAATACACATCTATACTTAGCAGCATGATTCTTCTCTCCCTTGCCTCTGTATAATATAATAGGTGTTAAAAAAAAAAGGAAAAAGAAAACAAAATTTAAAAAATGGACGGTTTAAAAAAATGTTGCAAACCAGCAAATTCAAGGAAATTGCTTATTTAGAAAGTGTATGCAGCTGTCAAATAAATGAAATTGTTATTAAAAATGGTGGCAGCTCAGATAAATGAGGTAAAAGCATTGGCTCATTTCTGCTAAAAGATTTCATGTTTGCGTCTCAGTGCCATAGATTGTGCTGCACTGGGCATTTGCTGTGCATGACAGATATGTTTGAAACACTGGAAGTACTGAGGCACAATGTGTATAAACGCTTGACCTAAACTTGACAGTCCCGATTAATAATATCAAGTTTGGAAAATGGCAGCATTTGCAGCACTCACGCACACCTCGACATTAGATTTTACCCTTCGCAAAACACATAAAATGACATGTGAGTTAATTTCTTAATGCCCAAAGTGAACGAAGAACTACTCTTCTGAAATAGATTTGTTTGAAAAACATTTTCACATGAAATAGAGTAAATGCAGAGTCGCATTCATTTTATTGACATCCCTGGGCTACAATATATTCAAGATGGCTGCACTTCACTGAAATATGCAATTTAATGGCTCACGGGTTTATTGTGAATCTTGGAAAAGACCAAATCACTCTGATGCTGAAATTCAAGAAGAAACAAAAATACTTACATTTTGCAGGTGGTAGAACCTTGAAAAATGTGGGTGGCTTTGTTTTGCTTTGTGCTTTTGTGGCCAGGTTTGAAGTGAACAGCTTGCCATCATTTCACTCTCTCCCCACTTCTGCTTAACCTCCCATTTCCAGACATTTGAATTAAAGGCTAAGAGGCAAAGAGACGACTAACTAAATCTCAGGGCTATGTATACAAAGAAACGATAATCAGCCTTGTTCCTTTCAAACTTCAGATTTAAGTGTAGGAAAAGCTATTTGAAGATACTCTAAACCAGTATTTGCCTGATTAAACGGAAAAAAGTTCAAGGGGTGAGGAAGACCAGAGACACCAGTGAATGAAATTATTACTATAGTGATTACAAAGCATTACAAAACTAGGGCAAAGCATGTCCAGTCTCATAAATCTTGTTTATCAGAGGCTTTTTAAAAAACACTTGAGCAGTGGAAAAATTTGGGTATTAATTTTGAAGAGTATTTCAGTAATCCTTTTTTGTTTAAAAGAAAAAAAATGTAATGGGTAAAATGGGGATATTAAGAGCACTGTCAACCAGCATAATATATACAGTGGATTAATGACAGAATGAGACTTGTTTCTTTTGCACTCATTATCTATGTGTATTTTTATATTATAGAATTTAAATCTTATTTGACACCTTTAGAATTTAACACATTTAAAGTTATTCATTTTACAACCAATTTTACAAGATTCCTGACAGAATTAATAAAATGCAGTTGTTCTTGTGGTCTGTCAATATTCTAAATTTTCCTAAAGCAACTATTTTTGTCTGAATACTATAACTGGAAAAGGAAATTCACAAGGAAAAGTCAACAAAGTAACATGTATAGCAATATGAAGAAATGCCTAAACTTAGCAGTATATTAAGTCAGATGAAAATGTTACAGTTGAATCTCCTCTGCTTAGGCAAATAAAGTCGATAACAGTCGAGAACAGACTTTCAGAAACTAATAGAAGCTATATTAACTCTTGACATTCTAAAAAGTTCAACATGCCTAAAACGTGTATGTTGTCTGTTACAGCTATCTAGATTTTTCTCATATTCTGCCTCACATTATCACGTAACAGAATAAAATACATCTTGAGTAATGCTTGAAATGGCAATGTCCTATTTTCTGTGATATAGATACAATACTTCACAGAATTGAAAAACATTTATGTTAAAAACCAAGATCTCATTTCTGCACACATAGGAAGAACAAGAGAATGCAGGAAATTTGGAGAAAAGCTTAATCAAAATTACTACAGTGGCTTACTAAGTTTCTGAAATATCAATGTCACACATCAACATAAAATACTATGCACATAACCATAAAAAATCAACTTGTCTTCCATTGTAATTTAATCTGACAACATTCTTTATTAAGAACAGATTTTTTAAAAATGGATATTAAACTGTATTAAAATCTCTGAAGTCATATATTTGTACACAGATGGTAGCAATAGGAAAATTTGGATTAGACAGTTTTTTCCTATTACAAGTCTGTGCCATAACCATTGCTCTTTAGATGAGAAGTAGGTCTCAAGTCCGGCTCTCTGAAATTGTACTCAAAGCTCTGTTAGCTTGATGTGTTCCTGCTGTGAATGTGTGTATCTCCGAGAGATTTCAAAGTTGAGAATAATTTGTCAGGTTGGATCCTTGCCCTCACATCTTCCTGTTTGACTTGTATTCAGCTCTGAATAGCTATGTGTAACACAGACTAAAATAAGAGAACGAAAGTTAAAATGGCCAATATCTGTTAGTATTCTGCATTGTGTGTTAAAAATTCTGCTTTAATTACTTATATTTTAAATACTATTCTCAAAACAGGAAATTACCCCAAAAATTATGATGAGGTGAACAATGAATATTGATATATTGAAAAAGTAGCTGTTCATTTATTTTTGTTCAAAAATATTATAATTATAGTATTTTATGCTATGTTTTATAATGCATTGAATTTATATTTTCCTGTCATAGATCTTTCTAATACTAAGATATTATTCAGTAATTTTTTCTATTTGTGTAAATATTACCAGAAAGAACAATTTTTATGGTCTTGATGAATTTTACAGTCTGACAGATTTTTAGTATATTTCAATGAATCAAAATAATTTGGTTTTTCAGAATTACAAAATTACTCAGAGATTTGTATGACATGATTATATTACTTGTTCATTTTTTAGATACTTATCTGATTTTGTGATCAAATTGAGGCTTTAGTTTTAACAAGAAATGAATTACTGAGAGGATTTCTAATACTTATGCATCTAGAGATGAAATAGGGATTTCAGTTGTGAATCTCTCAGATCAGACCAGTGCAGATTATAGTATTTTGACTTTTTGATTCTTGCACTAGGGTTCACATAAAAACAGATATTCAAATTATTGATATCCTCAGATATAATTTTCCAGTTCAGTTTCATTCAGAATTCATTCAGGTCAGTTTTGAGTCTGAACCAAATTTCAGAAACATGGATAGGCTATAAATTCAACTGTTTTTAAAATAAATATGTTCCAGCATCACCTGATCAAGCTTCCTTGTTTGTTAAGAAATCAAATGATTCTTACAAATTTCAGTGAATGATGTTTGACTGACTGTGGTACAGAACTTGAAAATTCAATTACATAGTTATGGTTTCCACCTTTAATCTTTTAAATTCAGAATTCTGGTTGATTTCTGTGAAAGAAAGCAATTTCTTGTACTTTCAAGCTCAGGAAAAATTTGTGCTTTCTGAAAACAAATAAAAAATCAAATTGGGTTTAAATTGAAGCTATTAGTATATATACATTGAACACAGGACACCCTCCCATTTCTTGGAAAGAGATAAAGGAAATCAGTGGTCAGCAAAGCCACATGCAGCTTTTACCCAGAAGGCAAACATTTAGCACTTTCATCAGTTTCCTTTTATCTGCCTTTCTCTGTCGGTACCACTCAGCTCAGCCTTCGATCTGATGAGAGGGCACTGGTGTCATGACAGAGAATGTGAGCTAATGAAAGTGTAAAGCTTTGGTTCAACAGAGTAGAAAATTCCCATCTAGTCAGCAGAAACCACAATCTGATATGATTGAGTTTTTAGTAGGTGTTGCTATTAAGTCCTTAGAGGTCCAGGATAGTAAAACTTGTAATCCTCTAAACATTAAACATTAAGTATTTGATTTTTTTTTTCTTTAATTACTGTTGTGGTTTTGTTTTCGCAGTTTGGGATTTTGGAAGGTATTTTTATTTGGTTTGTTTGTCTTGGTTTTTTAAAGTTATGAAGACTTTTAACACCAAAACACGTTTTAATTTCATTATATAGTATAGCTCATTAAACTACAAATATTTCAATTAATGATGCCACAGAAGTGCAAAGAATCTCAGTCCAGACTAACAAAAAATCAGAATCAGAATTTCTGAGAGTTTAATATAAGGTTCAAGTCCATATATGAAATTTGTAGCAAAGTTTTATCAGTACAGTAAGCACACTTGTAGAGTGTAAAATCTGGGCACACGTAAAATTTGGATTCTCATTTTCTTTGTATTAGATTATCTCACTCACAACCTACTATCCTACCTGATCACCTCATTAAATATTTCTGAGGATAATTTGCTATTGAGTTCCCTAACATCTGTGTAAAAATGTAGAAAATCTGAAGAAATTGAAGAGGCTGGGCTGCAAGAAATAATGGGTTTGCTGCTTGTTGCCTTATTACTAATCGTAGATTTTTCCCGAAATAGTTTCTTCTGTGAACACCATGGGAGGAATTAATATGACTTGACTTAGTCCTATAAAATTTAGAGTTCAAATTAATTATTCAAAGCTGCTTATTTAGACACTTGCAGAAGTATTTCATCCCTTCATCTTAGACACTAGAAGTTGTTCATAAGAAAAGTCTTTCTCTCCATTGATTACTCGAAAAAGCCCAAGCTACCAATTTTCACTAACGCCCAGTTTATGATAAAGACCAATCCAATTAATCAAACATCTCTATTTCTTCAAGGATTGTTCTGACTGCTCATTTTCACTAGTCTGGCATTTTGCTGCCAGCTTGTAACTAAACTTATTTTGCACACCCTGAAGAAAGGTGAGACATCTCCAGTGTGCAGACACCAATATGGAGAGAGTGATACCTAATATACATCAACCTGGTAAGGACTCAGCAAGGCTGGAACAACGCTGACATTTAAAGCACCTACAGAAAGAAAGAAAAAAAATCACCTGAAGGCTGCAAAAAATAAAAATACAAATTGTAGAAAATTTTATATCAGTCACTCATAATTTTCTATTTTACCAATAAAAAGGGAACACTTAGGATAAATTATTCTCTTGAGACGTCTGCCATTCCATGCATCATTACACAGGAAATGTGGGATTTCAAAAAACATTGATATTCTTGGCTAACTTGCTGCGAATGCTAGTTCAGTGTGAACATTTAACTGTCAGCATTCATTTTGTAGCTAGGATGTATTTGGTGGTCTTTCAGCATACAAGATCTCTTTTGAGGATCTATCTTGCACTGGTATTTACCAGATGTTTTATTTATAGCGGAGCTATCTTTTTAAGAAAAAAAGTCATTGTAGACTCTGAGCAATACTATTTTGTTCCAGTTTTGCATAACAACTATGGTTTTCATCATAGCACTAGATTATCATCAATTACAATTAGGGTTTCTCTTTTATTTTAATTTTTTTCATTTCTTTAACAACTCTGCAACATTGCCCTAGAAACAAGTTACAGCAGAATTAAGATGTATGCTTTAGCAGCTCACAGGAATTAAGAATATGATGAGATGTATTTTTATGTATATTTAAAATACTATTAGCATGCTGCATTTTTTCCTAGTGAAACAAGTGTTCAGTTATTCAGAACATGAAAATTACATTGTTAACTCTGCCTTCAGTGATACTTTGTGACCACTGCATTTTCTGGTAATGATTCTAAGAATAAAAAATATCTGAAAATTATCTTTATTGAAAAAGTTTCAGATATTCGAAATTACTTGTGATTAATCATTTAGCATTTATAGGAAGTCTCAAGATTCAAAGAAGGTTAAAATGAGTCAGACAAGTCGTAGTATCTCAGTTAAGAAGATTTTTGGTAATTATTTTAAATACTCATTTTCTTTGATAACATGAATCCGGCAATAGGTCCAACTATTTCAGTATAAAACTCTGCTACTTTGAAATTTAAAAAACCCAAATGATTAATTTAAAATATTCAACTGCAAACAGTAGCAAAAAAGCCTCCAATGATTTCAAGTTCTAGGTTATTTTGCATCGTGATTCAAAGAATAATGCATGCAATGGTGCAGTGTCAACAATGTGGCATCCATTAACACTGATGCAAATGTATTTTGACAGGTGATATTGCGCTTGAACTTTTTCACAATGTTTCCACAAATGTGCAAAAGAACCAAGCAGACAAACAAATGCTATTCTTTTTATACTACCTTTTATGTTCCTGTTCATTGTGTTCAACACCATATTGTGTTCCTTCACAGCTAATGTGAGGGATAGAAGGTCATCAACAGGGCTATACTCTCAAAGAGAATACTTTTCTTTTTTATGTTCTGTTCTACTTTTGGTAGCTGCTTGAACTATTCCAGTTTTCTGTTGGATGACAAAAACTTCCATCTGCCTTTTTATCATTGTTTTATTTTTTATTTATTTTTTTATTTTAAATATATCATAAAAAATAAAAGCAGATAAATTCACTTTATGCCAGTGACAAACTAAGTGTTCATTTCCTTATTCCTGTAATAGTGTCAACAAACTTCTGTGGGTGGATAGTCTGGACAGAGACTTTATCCACTTACAAATTTTTCATATAGTATTTCAGTTATGAAAGAAATAAAAAATGTAATTAAAATTATCCAAACAAACCCCAAACCTCTGAAACAGCAGTGGACAGAACAGATTTGGGCTCCAAAGAATTAGAAAGGATCCTATCATGGCCTGAGACAAGCCACAGAGAGCAGAGTAAATATTATTTGTTGCAATTCAGTTCCAGCTTGACACAGGACAGTAGACAGAAAAGTATCTCTGAAAAACTGAAAGCAAAGTGTTGGGAAGTGCAGTCAGTTGGTTTTTTACTGAAGATTTAGCTCCTCCTTTCCAGCTTCAGCTCAGCTAAAAGGAAGTTACTGAGAGAAATCACTGCTTATGTCTTTCACTGTTGTCTTTTGAATGGATTGGTTAGGAATGATGCATTTTAAAATGTGTTTTCTCAAAATGTCATATGTTTCTGTGACTACCTTCATAACCTTTTGTCAGAGACACAACCGTAATATGTTAATTTGCAAATACTTGTTAGATCTACTGATGACAGCTGTTCATCGCTTACTGCAAGAAGGAGTAATAACAAGGATGCAAATACTAGGAGTGGAGTTTGTATCATGAATCATGTCCTTTATACAGCCTTTTTTTCAAAGCAACTCCTTTAAATTCTGTGGTATTCACATTTGGTCCTGTTTTGCTGTTACTCTATCAGATCAGTCACTAATAATTGTGCTTTCCTCCAGTCATTCAGAATAGAATACATAGTGAAAAAATGGTGTGTTATGTTGTACTTGTTACACAGTGTACAATTAACACTTACCCAAGAAAGCTGAACTTCCATTTTTAAAAAGAGCAATTATTAACAAGATTTTTACTGGGGCACTGTTAACTCACTGTAATTTGTACTTTAAAACGGCTTTCACAGGTATCATTTTCAAAATATGTGTGCTGTTTCTTTCCTTCCTACACTGCACAATATCTTACCTGATCCTTAGTCCTGCTGACATTGGTGAGGGTTTTGTCCAAGCAAATATTATTCAGGGAATGGCTGCAAAAAATTTGTTAAGTGTGAAAACTGTTTTGCGGTATAATGATATGTTTTGCAACCAATACACATTTAAACTGACAATGTGTTTTATGGTGTGAAATTCTGTTTTATCCACCTCAAAGTCCAAAGACTATTGATTTGTATCAATAATATACAAGCTGTGGTGTTAATTCTCTCTTTGTAGCTTGGTCTGTGATTAACAGATGCTTTTAAAGTATATTAAAACTGAAATTTGTACTTCTCTATAAAGTGTATTCAAAAAGTGTTGTGGACTCTTATCACCTGTGTAATTGCACTTAGTACTGTGAACTGCTACTAAACTCAGCATGAAAAGTATTTCCATGTTTAAAAGTGACAGAATTGCTTTTTATAATGTAAAATCACTATCTGATGTCCTTGAATCCTAAATCAGAAATATTTTAGGGGAAATTTTGTATAATTTTTAAATGTCAAAAAAAGGGGATTTAATTCACAGCATATTTTAGTTTAGACTGACTCTAACATTTCTTTCATATCTGAATTTTCTCTCAGACTTTTGTGGACACACCATAATTACTATGTTCTGGTAAAATAAGTAGAAAATATTATATACTCCATATACTGCTGTTCTTCAAAATAAGAACTTTGACTCTTGCTATATTCTGCATGTGATCATTCTCATAGAAACAAAATGAAACCTTCCTTGTAAAATATTATCTGTTGGTTTGGTCTCTGTTCTCTTCCCTAGAACAGTTTTTTCAGGAGTACGTACACAATTATTGCTTCAGAATTAATTGTATATTTTGCCAGAATTGAAATCAAAATGGTAGAATTTACTTGTACCTGACTTGAAATGAAAAAACACCTGCTATTGTAGAATATTATCCACAGTAGGCAGCCCACGTTTCCACAAAAATTGCTAGACAGGAATACAGAACTAACTAAATTTCTTGCAAAAAAAAAAATATCTTAAACACTGTATTTGAAAATGTAGGATTTTTTCAAATATTATTTTATACATGTTCTTATAGATCTTTAGTCAATGAAGTACCTAATAGCATTCTTTATGCTGCTGAGTGGGTATAAACTCATATGCATGTGTAATTGCTGAAGTTTAAGGGAGAGGCACTCCTACTGGCTCAAAACTCTTGTGAGCTGCTGATTGGTTTTGATATGAAATGTGTGTTTCGGTATATCAGCAAAATTACAGCAATAAACTTACCCCTCTTCTACCTAATAGAGCAGGACAGTGTGGCAGTTAGACAAAAAGGCCAGTCATATCGCTTCTATTTTTCCACCCAATTAAACAGAACTGAAAATATTTAGGAAAACTTCATGACCTAGGGTTCAAGGACCAATAGGCAGGTTTTCACAATGTTTTCCCCCCAGACGCAGTGCTCACAATTACTGTATCTAAAAATATGAGGGAATAAGTATCAATGTGATAAAAATCTGTCAGTTGACACTGAATTTTCTGAAGTCTTGTAAAAAAGACAAAACCTTATTTTCCTGAATACACTGGTTTATTGAAGGTCATTATTGAGGTGATATTGAGCTGCTGCTGCCCGTTTGTACATTGAAGATACTTGGTCTGTTTCATCACAAACATTCTCAGAACATGGAGATGCTGTATATAATTTTTTTTTGTTATGATTGCATCAGTAACCAAACAGCAGACAATTTTTCACTTAATATGTGTTTTAAAATAGGTTCTTAAAGGAGTATGAAGATGTGTGTAATTGTCAAAGTTTGAACTATTTTCATATTTCTATAATAAAAAAATTAAGAAATCTGAGCTTCTGGGAAAAAAAAGTATGATTTTTCAGGAAACAGTCAGAGGTAAAATGGTCAAGTCTTAACTCTGCCACTGAGAACTTGTCCTGTGTTGTGAATTTCAAGGAGGTGATGTTTTAAAATATCAATGAAAGGACTTTTTTCTCTGAAAAAGATATAATGGCTCAAAAAAATTTCTCTAGTTCTTGGATGCCTGATAGTTTTTTTGTCTTTGGTGAACACCTACTACTACACTTGGTAATCTCTGTATCCACTGGGGATATTCAGCCATATTTAGTAAAATAGGAAACATTGCCGGTCATAAGCTTATTAGGTTAAAAACTTGCCCTTTGTATGCTCCATGTAATAGGATAGAGGCATTGCAGACTTCCCACTCCCAGTTCACAGCTACGTAAGTGCCAGGCAAACAGTCTGCCTCTGAATAAGAACAGTCCCTTGTCTGTGAAATTTTCATGCATGTCTTTTCATGTTATTTAGCATCTGACACACTCTATCAAGTTATACTTCTTGTTGCATTACTCTACATGTTGGCATGATGCAACAGGCCACACAACACACCGATCCTTAGGACAACATTTGTGATCAAAGTAAGGGCTGGGTGGGTATTTCTTCTTGTAATGACATTAGTAACAAATAAAAAATTTAAGACTCTTGGGAAGTATTAAGTTCCTGTAGCAACACAGTAGTCTGAATTGTGTCAAAAGGCTCTTAGAACACACCAGCCCCAAAAAGGAGAAATGTGTCTTGTTATCTGAGCTAACAGATGCAAGTGCATTTTATTATGTCTCTTTACATTAGGAAGCAGCCATTAAATAAAAGCAAAGCTTTCTAAAGTGCCCTAGAGGGAATACACATGGAAGTGTGCTTCAAATGCCCTCTGTGCTGTAAGTATTACTGCAAAGCTTGTTTCATACACAGTAACTTTTCTGCTTTCTCTTCCCTGCAAGTGACACTGCAGTTGAGATGATTTAATGCTGAATTATTCGCCTCTGAAATAATAGACACTATCCTTGTTCCCTAATGATAACATCATTGCCTGCAACAGATTCTTTATGACATATTAAACAGCAGAAGTACCCTGCACAGCTGTCAGCTACTATTTTCTGGATAGGTAACAATTATGGATTCTTAAGGTATATACAGTAGGAAGAAATAACAAAGCAAGCCACTAACTAACAAAAAAATATAAAGCTGAACCCTTCTTGTATTATCTTATTTTTCAGAGTAGGTCACTGAGCACTGAAAATAAAACCTAATTACTCCCAGTTGAAAAGTTCAGTGTCACTATTATGGTATGACCTACTTTCTGAAGCTCTGAAATTTTTGACTGGGTGGGTAATGGTTGAATATATTTTTTCACTATATAGGCAGCCCTTTGGATCATTTTTAATACACCACAAAAATCTGAACATTCACTTAAATAAATAGATACTATAATTAGAGGAATATATGGAAAATGTAGGTGAAGCATGACAAGCAACAAAGTAGTGCAATTATGTAGGACTAGAATATGTGTTTATGATTAGAATCAGATGCAAATTCCACTCTATAAATAGCATGAAAGAGAAATAATATCTTTAAGGAGTTATAGTGATTATTAAAATGAAGTAAATATAGCACCCACCATTAATTTCATAATAGGTATTTACGGACTCAGCATTTCAACATTTTTTATCTAATGACATTACTCATTTAAATTTTGATCCGTGTGTGAATGTTTCCACTGCCCATTAGTTTTGTTTAGAAGTGAAGACATGTCATTTTGTGAAAAATGGGAGTTATTAGGAGTTTGTTGGACTGCTCCTGATAGAAAGTATGAAATTAAATCAAGTAACTGGCTGCTTTTCAATTTATTTTCCCCAGTATCTTGACTGAAAAAGAACCCCAAATGTCTTTAGTGTTTTTACACAAAGCTGATCTTTAACCCGCTAAACTTAGCACATTATCCTCAGACAGATATCCTAAAGAGCTGAAATATGAGCAAATGACAGACTGAAATATTTTAAGAAGATGGGCTTTTGACGTGTAAGATAAGTATGACAAACACAGTACTTATGTAAATAACTGAATACTGAGTTGTTAAAATAGAAATATTTAAATTTATTTGCCTGCTGTGCTGTGGAAAATAAATTTAAACTATTATAGTCTGTGGCAATGTAGAAGGGTGTGTTAATTGCTTTCAGAATCTCAGGTACCAAAAAAAGTATTCGCAAATGTGGCTGAAGGAAACAATTGAATGGAAGAGGTTCATGGTGTATAAAGACTATTATTAAAACAATTTTTTGTCATAAACTATGTGAATACACCTTTTTTTGTTAAATGTATTAATGTAAGTGGATTTCCTCTCAAATTTGATCAAATCTTCTGCATATGCCCATAGCAGACAGTGAACTTGTTCAAGAGTAAGAAATTTGAAGAAAAAAAAATCATCCAAGTGATTACTTAAAAACTGCTTCTTTATTTATTAGAATTTCTTTATTTAGTTGAGACAAAGAATCACATGGATCATACTATAAAATATTTGTAATGAATGTGCAACACTCATGTTAAAAATGTGACATATATCATATTCATAAAGTAAGCCTTTCCAAAAATTAACTGTGATGTCTAAAAGCTTTGCTTTTTAGGTAATTATATTCTATATTCAATATTTTATTTCCCTTCCTAGAGGAGAAAAAGTTGTGCATTTCAGCTGAGAAAGTCAATTGTATCTTAGGTTGCATAAAAAAAGCATGGCAAGCAGGTCCAAAGAGGTGATTCTGCCCCCCTGATTTTATGAGACACCATGTACAGTACTGTGCCCAGCTCTGGGGTCTCCAGTGCAAGGAGGATATGGGCCCATTAAAGTGGATCCAGAGGAGGGCCATGAAAACTATCAGATGGCTTGAACATCTCTGCTATGTGGATAGGCTGAGTTCTATTATGGTGAGTGTGGTGTGACATCACAACTGGTTGCCCAGAGAAGCTGTGGACGCCCATTTCTGGAAGTGTTCAAGGTCAGGTTGGATGGGTCTTTGAGAACTTGATCTAGTGAGAGGTGACCCTGTCCATTGGCAGAGGCGTTGTACTAGATGATCTTTAAAGTTCCTCCCAACCAAACACATATCGTGATTCTGTGATTTTTCTACTTATAACTTGCCAGTACTTTTTTGTCAGAAAATGTTAAAAGCAATGGGGAAGAGATACAAGCCCAAAGCTATGTAAAAATATTTACTACGTTTGTACTTCTGTTTGCAGGAAATGTTTATAAATGAGAAACTGAAGAATAACCAAGGAGTAATGAATAATGTACTCCTATATTTTCTGAAAGAAAAAGTTGAAAAATTATTTTAAATGCTTTTCCAAATGGAACTTTATTGGAATGACTCTATGATTATAATGAATGAGATAAAGTATCACAAAGTATAGTCCAGCAAAATAAAGACTGTGCCCAGATGATTTGCTGAATTCATAGAATCGTAGAATGCTTTGGGCAGGAAGGAACCTTCCTTTAAAAACTGTCTACTTCAAACCCCCTGTCATGGACAAGAATATGTTTTACTAGATCAAGCTATTCAATGCCCAATCTATCGTACTTTACATTTTTCTAGTGATGGGACAAACATATTTTTTATCATAAAAAAAGTTTATTATAATCTGAAAATTCTTTGTCTAGGCTGAAAGACAGGGGTCCTTATAAATATGTTAATTAAGGGCAAATATTTCCATTTCGCAAAAAAAAGAATGCTTAACTGAGAATAAAGTTAAAGAAGAATGTTTTTGCTTAGGACCTTAAATCATAAGCCATATTAAACTGAAAAAAGGTCTCAGAAGGATGATTTCAGTGTTATCAGTTAGCTTTGGTTTTAATCTAAAATTTTACTGTAATACTTAGGTGCTCCCCATGATCATCTAAATTGATCCTTTGTTTGAGCTATGTTAGAATGAAGTGAGTAAAGGGCACAAGAAAAAAATCTCTCATTGAACAATGAAGTTTCATAAGTAGACAGATTTCACTCTTCAGATCTTATTTATCCAGTAATTTTCAAGTAACAAAATAAAAAAATTATTTCAGATTCCATCTTTCCATATCCAAGTCATAATGCATATGTAACTATAGAAATGCTACAACTATAGCTATATAACTACAATATATAATGATCACCGTTCTATTAATGGGATGGCAGTTTCTGTCCATTGAGACTAGTAAACAAACATCCACAAATTAGTTTACAGGAAAAAAAATGACTTTGTATCTCAGTTCTGATGTTCAAGATATTTCTTTTTTTTTTTTTTTTTTTTTAATTTAGGTAGATAGTTTGTTTAGATTTTTTATACATATAGGAAAAAAAGACATTCTGGCCTAATACATGCTAGCCAGATTTTCAGCAGAATTTAACAAGTCTAGACAACTAATAAATAATGGTAAATAAGCAAAAATTCATCAAGTATTAATTCTGTTATTTGAAAAAATTGTGTTATTGTATTAAAGATGAAAATACTATTGAATATCTAATTATCTGGGGCGGGGAGGGGGGGGAGGATTAGTGTTTGAAGTGAATGTGTTTATGTATGTTGCTCCCTTTAAGGGTGTTATGAGCCATGACGTTTCAGCCTGGAGCTGAAACCTGTCTTTGAATCATCTGAAACGAGTCTGCAGACAATCCCTTTAAATCACAGAAATAACCAAAATAACAGCTTGAAGCTGGACTGCAAGACCTGCAATGCATTTTTCATTCTCTTTGTTGAGAGGGTTGTCAATATTGCTGTAATCAATAAGTGGCAACTTTGTACAATCAACTTTATCACAGCTACCTCTGGTGTCAGAACAAGTTGCATATACCTTTAAAGATGAAGGACACTATACATTTGACTACTTTTATTCAAAACTTTATTAATCCTTACTTCACCAGTGTCAATTAGGCACTACATTTTTGAAATTAGATACCTTGATTACTACATATTTTACATGTGATGGTAAAATGTCCTTGCCATGGTTTAGGAACAGCTGTACCCTCAATTTACTGCCCTTATTCCCTTCCTCCTGTTCTCCCCTTCTCCCAGTGACTGTCCCAAACCAGACACCGACTACTTCCCCCCTTCTCACTCTGAGGATGGAGTTGAGAACTGAAGGCAGGAAAAGGTGAAAATTGCAGGTTGAGATAAGAACAATTTTCTGGAAACAGTCATGAGATAAGAAAACGAAAAGTAACAGCAACAATACAAATAACAAAAGTGTACAAAGAGATGGTGATTTACATGCAAAATTGCTCACCTATAGAGACCAGCCTGACACAATAGGACCCTGAGATAATGAACAATGGCCAATGTTTTCTCCTCTTCTCTTCTAGTTTTTAGCAGATGTTAGGTTATTTGTACAGAGGCTTGCATAGTGACACACTGCTGCTGTTGTTGCAATAAATAGGCACATGTATTTTTGTACTTTTTTGTTTTAGTACTTTCTCAGAAAAAATTTTATATCACTGTAGTCACATATCACAACATATCAAATTAATTTTTCTGTGAAAAATTTTGATTTGAAGTTGTCTATGATTGACATAAGGTGGCTTTTTTCTATAAGATAAAATGTGTGTTTTAATAAAGAAGGTAACATTAGGAAAATTATATCTGTCTTTGAATTGATCTTTCAATTTAAAACACTATGATGTTATCTAGCAAAACATTGTCTTTTAGTAGCCAACATTTGTCATTTTTAAATCAGGAAAAATGGTAGAACTAAGTGGTGTAGCACACTGCTAACCATTTCCCCTTGGATTATTGGGCCTTTATTCTTCTCTCTGTCCCCGTCTTCCAGCTCAGACATTTTCCCTGTCTTCTCAGCTTCTGAGAACCAGAAGAATAACTGTTCTTACTCTGGAAAACTGAGGTGAAGAAGGCATTTGGTACCTCAGCCTTTTCCTAACTCTTAGTCACTATATTTGCCCTCTGCATCCAGTAAAGGATGGAGATTGTCCTTAACCATCCTTGTTTTGCTAATGTATTTACAGAAACATTTTTAACAGTCATATGCACCAGTAGACAGATTAAATTTTCTTTGATGATTTGTTGTTTATTAAATGATATATCAAGATTGCAATATTTTTTACAAAATAATAGAGTTCATTCAAACACCAAGCGACTATACTTGTTTTCAGAAAGTGATGGTAGGAGAAGCTGACGTGCAAATTCTGACCTTTTTTTTTTCCATAAGATCAAACTGACTCTGATGAGGATGTAGACCTGGAAAATAAAAAATCTTATTTCCTGCGGTTATAATTATTAGCCTATTTGTATTTCTTGTCTCTTCAATTTAATAGTCATTGACATATAAATAAGAACTGACTTGTGTTTTATCACAGTACATAGGAATTATTTATCAAAAAAATTTAACCTAGATCATTCAGAATGGGCTTCGCTTATGATCTGTTATCTGAATTGCATCAGCAGTTGATAGACCAACAAGGTAATAAATTAACTGAGATGATTATCTACTGTATATTAAATACTTTTGTATGAATATGCATTTACAATTCATACTATATATAAACCTATTTTTCTTTAATTTTAACACTAATTTTTTACATCTTTGGTCCTGAGTCACCTTCATCTTGACACAAGAATCATCATAATGTGCACTGAAGTTTTTGTGCTGCTAGAAATTTTGATATGCACTTGCCACCTGCCTGTCCAGTGCTGTTATCTGACAGTTTTACTGATCTTCTCTGTTTAATTTTTCTGTTTTTCCACAAAGAATATATTACATTAACAGAGGCTAATGTCATCAACTGTGATAAAAAAAATGATTTGGATGTTGCTACATATATTTTATATATTGTGGATTTGTTAGTCTTGCTTGTTCTTTCATCTGTCCTGTACTTTCCTATCTGAAAACTTCAGGCACTATAACTTTAGGAGAGATCGGAGAAAATGATTGCAGAATATTACCCAAATTATTACCATCTGCAATTACTAATGGAAAAATATTTTGGCACCTAGGTGATATGCAGAAAGTAAGGATCTTCAAACCTTATTTTACTATAATATGAATGTTTTCTAAAGTGAATCATTACTCAGTAATACTGGGAGATCCATTCATGCTAGAGAATTTTTAATAAGATGAAAAACAGAGATCCTTATAAAAAAAAAGAAAAAAGGCAACCTTCAGTATCTTCCCTAAAGAAACTGAATTTCAGTAATACATACTTACATGTAATTAATATATATTTCATTTAAAAAATATGTTTAGTGCTTTGTTGTGGGCGTCACCAGACAATGTGTGCAGTTCCCACTGCATGCCACTAGGTGTCACTGTTGGAAGTAGCTGCGACAAACAAGGACTCTAAGTCCAAATTCAGGCAGAAGACTGTTTATTGTAAGAGTCAGCAAGCTTTTATACACTTTTGTGTGTTTATCGTTCAGGTTACATAACTACTACAATAGATTCATTGGCTATTATTTAGCTACAGCATACTATTATTGGATACCTATAACGCAAGCTCTTTAAGTATTCTAAATATTACAGAAAAACACCGGGTGCAGCTTTGTTGCAGTTTTCTCCCTTGGTTGTTTTGGTTCCTTGCTTCTGTGAACACTGAGTTTCTCATGGATAGACACAGATCATGCTAATATCAAATGTTGAGTTTAGACAGGCTTGTTAACCTACTATGAAGTCCCACACTTTATGTTATAGCAGATTTGAAATAGCAGACAAGTTGGAATGGCAATGTAAAAACCAGTGGGTTTCTCACTTTTCTAGGGGAAGGAAAATGTTGTGGAAGGAAATATTATGAACGGGTTTCTTAAAAGGATGTGAGTTTAGAAAGTGTTGTTATTGTACTGTATTCTTTTCCTAAAAAATAAAACTCTTCATCCCTATAATACAGAGTTCTGCCCTTCTTCTGGAAATATTCTTATTAGCCCAGAGTTTTAGTAGTCAGAAATTTCAAAAAAAGTTTATAATTTTTCAGAGTTGTCCAGTGCAGAATTGAAACTGAAACAATCCCCACACCTGTCATAGGCTACTGTGTATGTAGCAGGGTAGCAAAACACCAACTTAACTATCTTTTGATAATCTTTTTTTGCGAGAAATTGAAATCTTGTTTTCCATTAATGAAAAACCTTTTCTAAAAACTTTAAAGTATCTTGAACAAGTCACCTTAAGTCTTATGTGTTAAAGATCTTTAGGCTTCATTGGTTACATACATACTCATGAGTGTGATAAAATGTCATTTTATGGAACTGGAAGTCACCTGTCTACAATTTTATTTGTTAAATGTACTCCCAACATGATTCTACCATTTTTAAATTAACAAGCTCCAAAATAATACCCTTGCATAATTTAAAAATTTGCGTGAACCAGCTACTATTCCCAGCAGGCACACTGTACTGTATTAAGTCATTCAGTTTTAGATTGGAAAATTTTTTAAACATAAAGACAAAGTCCATTCTGTGCTAGGTGTTAAGTTTAATTCATGAAAACAAATGTTCTGGACTGTTCTATGAATTTTACTGCATTTTGTAGCTATTTTTAAGCCCTTTTTTATCTGATTTTTGCAGTTTTGCTAAAGCATGCACGTCAAAATAGGGTATAATATTGGACTACTGGTTTCACTAATACTATTTTGGTTAGGATTTCTCAGTGAAATGGAAATTCAAGCAGCGAGGAGGTTTCATCCTATAGCTTCCTGCAATAATTATCAGCCAGTGTAGTGTATAAACTCAGGTGATGTGAAGCAGTTACTGCTTTCCCATTCCGTCAAGTTCAAGATGTTTTGTCAGTTACATAGCTGGATACTTCATGGATTTAATTTGCTTCTTAAGTTATCACAGCAGATTCTAAGTTTTTTTTTCATTATCATTGTCCAGTTCCCATCCTTATCCCTTCCAGTATCATTTAGTGTCAGTATAGTCTGTGATTTGCTCTTTGTCTTACTTCGGGGTTGCAGTGATGTGTGGATCGCATATGTGAAAATGAGGTAATGTTCTGAAGGACTAATGAGTTTTGAAGTCAGATGAGAATGGGAACATTTAATAGAAAAATTAAGGGCAGAAAAAACCAAAAGTTAAAAAAAAAAGTCATTCCCATAAATTGAAGTCCTGATTTGATCAAAGTAAGTATTAGAGCTTCCTCTGCCTTCATCAGGGCCAGGATCTCACTTACCTTGTCTATTTTACATTTTCTAAAACCAAAGAGCATCCCTGAGTTCAAGACAGTAGGAAACATGCTTACATAAATATGAATGTGGTTTTAATTAGAGCAAAGAGAATAATGGACGTTTTATTTTGTGAATAGATGAGTTGAAAATTCAGGAAAGTTTTTTATTAATTTATTTCAATTTCATTTTATTTTATTTTTATTTTCACACTGGCAGTAACAAATGCTATATTTGCTCTCTCCTATTTTTTTGTATTTTGTCATAAAAATAGGTTTTTAAAAATAAAAATCAATAAAACCTCCCATAAGATGTTGAACCAAGTTCTAACCCTTCTCAAAACTATAAGCTTGAAAATACAGAATAGGAGATGTTTTCGAAACTTTTTTGCTTATTGTGTAGAAGAAACCTTTTATTTAGCCTTTTTTGTCTGTCCCAATGGGACATCGGGATGAGCCCGAACTGTGTTCAGTGCACATTCAGAACAGTTTCTTCTTCCTTATACTCTGAGTCATAAACTTATAGGTAAGAGAAAGAAATAGCATCAGTTTTATTATAAGCAAAACGTTTATGTATTTGTACTCCTGCCATTTTGGGACAGTTGGCATTTGTTTGTGTATTATTTTGCTCTTTCCTCTTAACCATGAGGTATCATTGTTTCATTTGGCATTGATTTCTCCATTACACTATTTAAATGTTTCTTTGTCTCAGGGCCTTCGATGCTTCTCCTCTGCTAGACAAAAATGTTTCTGAGGAATGTCCTCATTTACCATACACCCTTTTATGTATGACATTTAAAGATTTAGGAAGTCATTCCACACGCAATGAAGAAATCACTGTACTTTAAGGTAATGGAAATTTTTTGGCTAGCTTCTTGAGGGGCCGTTGTATCCAATGAGCAATACTAGATTTCTCACAGGGTGCTTGGGGTAGGGAGAACTCTGAGGGTGTGGGCAAGGACAGAGAGGTGCCATGCCACCCTCAGGGTCAAGCAGAAGGTACAACATGGCTGTTTGCACTTGGCTCAGTTTCACTGAGAATATTTTTGTTATTTTATAAGAAAACACGTGAGGTAAAGTAATGCAAGACATATAAGAACACCAAAGGAAGCACAGCTGTCAAAGATAGGAGAGGAAAAGCTCTGCACTGAAGACTTGTAAAGGTTCGAGGAAAATGTCATCAGAAGATGGTAAATCAGAAATAACAAGGGTCAGATACTCCAAGGTTCAGTGGGGGCTGACCTGACCCCACCAGACTGGAAAGTGGTTGGTATGCAAAGACTCATCCAGTTATGGGTCTGCATCAGGTATGGGGAACATGTAATGTTCAACAATTAAACTTAGCAGGCCATTAGTCCCAGTTAATGTACATATTGATGAATAAAAACTTGTTTTGTTTGCCTAAACGGTACAAATTTCAACCTAAATCATTCTATGATTCTGTGATATAATGCTCATGGGGCCTGAGACTGCATGATAGAAGAAACTGGAACAAAAATGACCCGATATATTCGATGTACAAAACTCATTGCATATCATGCATGAAACTTTATTAGGATGTGACAATACTTTCTGTCTCTATTTCACTAAGCAACTCTGACGGCTTGTCTCTGACTTTAGATCCTGTGTATTCTCCTTATCAAAGTATACCTTACTGAAGGATTCTGACATCTACTTTTGTAGGCAGAATTGTAAAGGTAGGTAAATGTCAATAATAAGAATAAAAATGCAGTGATAACCAGTTCTTCTGGGCAAAAGAAAAACTTTTTGAATGGAAAATGTTGATTTCTACCAGAGCAACGTAAACTACTTTTTTGCTTCTCTTTTCTTCCCTCCTTCTTACCCCTGGCCCTCAAATGACTCATGTACCTATTAAGTATATCAGAAAAGTAATACAGTTTCATGTCCTAACATAACCACTGTGAACACAATGAATGAATCATTTAAATTATATGTCACTTGTGTCTTAGACAACACTCATTGGAAGGATTTGCTGCATTAATCTGAGAGAACAGAAAAAAAGGTTTCCTCCTTTTTGTAATATACAGGAACTGAATATTAATTGGTGACATCACAGACTTCTGTTGACAACACACCTCTCCTTGTAATTCAACTATGTTTGGCCAAGTATTTACTCTTTACATCCAATTATCCATGACTGTGGACAAATCGTTCACATTTGAAAACAGTATCTCCCTTTTTATCATGTCTAGTAGCAAAATTAACCACTTTTAAATGCAGTATTTGCCCTCCCAGGAGCACATTTAAATAATAAAATGGCTTTATCATAACAGTTTTTTGAGGATTTAGTGATTGACTGCTGGAAATAGACATCTTGGATTCTAGGAGAGGAAAAAGTACAGGTCTCATATTTATTACACTTGCAGAAATTTGAAGACTGAAACTCTTAAAATGGTTTCTGGATGATATTTACCAGGAAAATTAAGTAACAAATTCTGTAGCTTTGAACTGCAAAAAGATATGGGTATTGCAGCAAAAAATAATATTTTTCTCTTTTTTTTTTTTCTTTTTTTTTTTCTTTTTTAATTCTGCTATGCATTTTGAGGCCTTTGGAATGTTGTTGTTACTGAAAAATAATTCATTTGGAATAAATGTATTATCAGAAAAATCAGTTTAGAAGGTGAACACAATCTCTAGATAGGTCATAGAGATCGAAAAGAAAGCATAAAAACAATGGTTTGCCTGCTGTATTTAATTCTCCTGAAGCCACGGTGCAGAGTGGAATCCTGTGCTGGCAGAGGCTGTAGTGATAGCACAGATTTGATCTCTATAATTCTAGGACACTTTTAACTAAGCATGTTTTCATATGGAATGACTGTGATTAAAATATTTTAAAAAAATTAAAAATGCTTATTAATGCTTTTTAAACCAATTATGTTTGTTTAAGAAAATTAGATAAAAAGGCTAAGCCTTTACTAGATTAAGGGCTAATATTGCCTGGTGTAGGCTAATCTGCTAGATTCCTTCTGTGGCCAATAAAAGACGATTTACAGCACCTCAACTTTTTGTTTGAATGTGCTTTGGAAGGAACCACTATTGACACTGAAATTAAACTTGTACCAAGATTTGAAATACCACCTCAAATGTGTGTTTGATCAACATTTTGACTTATGTCCTCTTTGCTGAAAAAGGTTTTGAGAAAATCTAGAAGATGCCTTATTAGAAATCCATACAATAAGCTGAGCTCAGCTTTTGTTTTGGTTTTATTCCAGATCGTAAGCTTTTATTCTATTGATTTTTCTTAATTAGTTTTGGCTTTATCTTATTCACAATGAAGGCCATGTCAGTATTAATATTTAACATCTTCCAGCACTGATGATAGTCATTCTGTTAGTGCAGACTGGGAAGGCATGTCTGCCAGTGTTTAAACAGTAATACATGTCAGTCCCATCTTATTTGGGTTCAACAGTGTGAGGATGGAAATTCCATTACCTACCTGTACTGTTCTTTTTGGAATGGCAGTAGCAAAATAAAATTGCTGTGTTAACTCTTGTTTAATGGCAATAAAATGTGCAATGCCAAGAGTAGTCTGAAAAAGCCCTAGTTGTATTTTACTAATAAAGTGTCCAAAAGTTGCAAATATCAATATCCCAGACACAGAAGGCAGAAAGTACTGTTAATGATCTGAAGAAAAAAAAAAAAGTAATTTATTCCAGTAGAACAGGAAAGATTTTTCTCAAGGAACTGCTTTTTAAAAGCAAATCTATGTGGAAGGGAGAGTAGTCAATAATTACTGATAGTGTGTTCTTTAATGCAGAAGTGGAGTAGATGAAGTGGGTTGGATTTTTTTGTTTGGATTTCTTTGGTGGACTTCTTTTTCTTTTCTTTCTTTTTTTCTTTTACTTGTTAAAGGTATCACTTCTGTTGGTGTTAGGCGGTTCTCAAAAACGAATGTCAAATCTCAGTGGAATGGTTCAATGAATGAAAAGGCTCTTTGATCTCTCTGGCATTGTACCTGTCACTTAAGGGGGAAAGTAGATACAAACTCTCAGATTTTTTAATGTATATATACATATATATAAAATAATAATAGATATGATATATATTATTATATATAAATATATTATACTATCATTATATATCTTCACCCCGTATTCCTCTCATACAGTTTCCCCAATTGTATTTATCCATCTGAATAAGTGTTCTAAAATATTTTAATGATGTAGTTTACAATTAAGGGCAATTTTCTTCCCTGGGTGAAACATTACTTGTTGGCATAAGCTAAGACATCCAAACAACTTTCTTTTTAACATGAGCAACTTCACATTTTCTTTTTCTGATATATCCTTGTTTAGTGCAAATCTATCAGCCAAGTGTAAAAACTGATAAGTATCTATGCTGATTTAGAGTTTTCTTTTCTCCTTTTGAATATGGCAGTGCAGTGTTAAAAATTTTTTCATGACCTGACACTTTGGTTTTCCTTGAGTGAATGTGTACAGGAATATATACATTAATGAGTGATATGAGAGAACAAAGAGCTAAATTTCAAAAGGTATAAATAAGAAAAATTCCATGGAGATCAACGGCAAATTACTGAAGCATACACCTCAGTCTTTATCAGCAGAAAATTTCTAAATCTCTTACATGTCTAATAAATCACACTAGATATAATGAAGTCATGGCCAATACAGTAATACATCCCTAAATATATTATTATTGGTTTTAATAATTTAGATGTTGATAACCATGGATTAATCACTACTTAGCTTGAAGTATTAAAGATGGTTTTACAGAAAAGTAGACCAAAATTATCTATTAGATTAGTATTTTGTGAAGTGTGGAAGAAACCACTAACAGTTACAACAAACTCATTAAAATGCAATGGCGAATACATTATAGGCTAAATTTGGTTTTCAGAATGTCTCAGATTTTATAAGTTTGTTTTATTTAAGGTACCATGAAACCACTCAATGGAAATGGTGTGGTTTGACGAAACTCTCAGGAGGTTTTGTTCCTCATAATAATTTTAGACAGATAAAAGTAGTTTAGGGAATGTTACAAGTAACATTAGAGGGCATTACTAGTATAAAAATATTTTCTTTTTGAAACAGAGCAGGACGAGATATTTTTATTACATGTAAATTCCTATCTCTGGTTTTCTAATATTGATAAATTGTATGTAAAGCTACATAAATGTTCATTTTACAAACATCATTGCATGCTAAGAAGCACAGAAAGGGTATATACAGATATCCCCTGAGCAAAGAAAAATTGCCAAGTTCAGATAAAATATTTTTGTTGCTGGAAATAAAATATGTTGCTCTTTTATAGGGGTAACTAGCAAACTCAAAGCTATATTCCATTGCATAGCACCATGACAATATGTGGCTTTTGGAGACAGAAAAATATATAAGGATTCAGGAAAACTTATGAAGAAAATACCTTTCTTTACATTGCTATTAACTCTAGTGGTTCAGTAAATACTAGCAATACAATGAGCTTTATGCTGAATGAAGACAGAGGCTATGCAGAAAGGGAAACTAAATTTTTCTGGAAGATTGAAAGTTGCTGAAAAATTCGATCTGCATCTACATATCATAAATCCTTTAGACACTGCAGAACAGTACATTTTACATTTTTTTCCATCCCTTCTGTTCACATTAAACGTACCATGATAGCACTCCATGTTAAAGTAGCAAATTTCTAGAAAACATATGAGAAATTAATTGGTAAATGTTGCTGTGTTTAAAATATAAGGATTAACACTCTTTTACATGAAAATCAGTGACAGTACAATGTTGACAGAGACAATATAGGCTTTGTAATCCTCCCTCCCCAAATGCCACCTGGCACATGGGTCTCCTCGAGTCAGCTCTGAATGGAGACCATCAGGGCCCCAAGCTGGTTGCTGCAGACTCATGCAGCACTGGTGCCTCTCCCTGGGGCTGGGGATGGTGTGTGATGTTGGCAGGATGTGTGTCCTGGAGGCGGCTTGGAGGTCCCCGGGAAGGTTGCTGCCGGTGAAGTTGTGTTCAGTGTATGAACTCATGTACTGTGGAAAGTGAGAAGGGAGCCATGGAAAACCTGTTCATTCTCCAGTCAAGTAAGGCATCTGTTTGATAGTGGAATTTAGGATTTGCTTTTAGAAATTAATTAGTCCTGCACTGGTATGGTACAAGATAACTTTATCTTATTGCTTTTGGAAGGCAAGTGTCAACATGCTAATGGTTGCATGTACTGCTGCATGTACTTTAGGCCACCATTAGGAAGACAAATGGTTTCTTGCTTTATGCTTTTAGAAGTTCCTAAAGTGCTGTAAAATTGCAAAACCCCAAAATCACTAGTGATACTTATATTGTCCAAATGAAAAGGAATATTTCCTCATCACTTCCACAGAAACCATGTGCTTGTATGTGTTTAAATAGGGGTTTTGAGATAAAGTTGACTTAACTTTTTTTTTCTTTCAGTTTTGGTTACTTGTTATTCCTAGTTGCAGTCTGAAACAATAGAAATCTTTCTTTTGAAAAATACAATTTGTGGGTCAGAGAAAAGAAAGTGAAGAAAAGTGGTGTATAATTACCCAAACATAATTGGAGAATACAATAGGCATACTGGTTGCAGGAGGTTGACAGTAAGATAGCTAAGACAAAGCAAACACTATTAGCAAAGTTTCAATTGTTAAGTGTTGCATGCAAAATTAGTATGTGACAAAAGCATCACAAACTAAGGAATTAATAAGAAGAAAACTAAACAAAGTAACCAAGTTGTTGCTGTGTTTTATATTATGAGAGTCTTTTTGTGACAAGGCTTTCTCATATTTGACTTGGCTGCCTGATGGATCCAGTGTGAGACTATTAACCAGAGATGCTTGCAGAGTCCAAGGGTCCTTCTGAGATCGAGGAAAAGCACAAAAGTGGTCAGCATTGATAAAAACTCATTTAAACCCACCCGGAAAGTAGACATATTGTGATAGACTGTAATCTAAAATTAATGCTTTGCCTTAATGGTTCTTGTTCACAGAAATGTGTAAGGCTGTTTACTTTGCTTTAAAATCACTTGGTGCTTTGCCTTGCTGGAATAGTCACATAGATATTTATATTATATAGAGCCTACATCTTATTCTCTGGAGTTTATGAGCCTTTTGCTAGCAAATAGGCCACACAGAAACCAATTTTGGGATCACCAAAATTTCAGCAGTTTGGAACGAATTTTGGCTAGCAAATTTTTTTTTTCTCTTCCAGATGACAGAGCAAGGTGGATATTTTCAAAATTCATGGCACTACAACTTTCAGCCTGGCTAAAGAACACTGTAGCATAGAGCCACCTCAGCTAGCTCATCTCATACTGAGCTAGGAAAGGAATGAACAGAAAACAGCTTAAAGACAGGAAGCCAGTGATGACAGGCAAAACCATGGCCAATTCTTGCAGCACTTTTGTATGGAATTGGTGCTGATTATCCTGCTACCAGACCTGATCTGAAATGGCTGAAAAGTACAGTGCTTCCTAGCTTGGATTTCCGTGTGACCTTTTTAGAATGAGCAAGGCTTGCTCTATGTTAGTCTGGATGTTAAGCACCTCTGTTCTCCACAGTGGAGGACAAGTGTGCCTCGAGGTACCTGTTGTTCTCAGGATCACGGCAGACATTTTCAAAGTATTTGCTCTACTTGTTGATACAATCTCAGGCTGTTAGAAGAACTCATTTGCCAGCCCCAAGTAAGTCATAGGGATCATAAAGTCTTGTGAGTCTATAGGAGAGTGTGGGGCTGACACAGTTATCTCATACCACAGTCTCAATAATTTCCAGGAATAAGGAAAACTTTTATTAATTATTATAACACAATTCTCAAGTATTATTTCTATAAAACATTACGATAAAAAAGAGAAAATTGGAATGTGTTTCCTTTTACCAGTGAGATTATTTTCAATATCTTATTATTTCTCCTATTTAGAAGATTTTAAACAGCGGTGTGATGCAATTTGAATCAGCTGAAACATAACATTTGACCTAATCTCATTAAAAGGAATCATAACAATAAATGAAAATCTCTTTCCAATATTTAGAAGGTGAAGGCTAATACCCAAAATACTTTGGAAAAAAAGAGATAGATACACTTACTGTGGGTATTTTTCCTGACATGAGACCTAACTTTGTAATTCTTTTGTCTGCTTCACGGTTTACATAGAATAGATTTTGCATAGCTGATTATAAGGGCTTTATGCGTAGCAGAATATTGACAATTGCATTTGAAATTAGTATCCATTTAGCTTGTTGGGGTTTTTTTTTCAGTAATGGAGTATTTGCAACTTTATCGGTGAAGCAATATTAAGGAAAAATATTATCTTGTAATGAGCTATGATTGAACTTTCAGTATCTTTTGATCTTTTTTTTTTTTTTTTTTTGTGATTTAAATCCTGCAAATCTTATTTTGAAGAAAAAGCTTAGGGTAAGTCAAGGTATTATCAGGCTTACTGCTGAGTAAATGATAAACTTGTTGATATTTGAGTTACTATGTAGAGAGAGTGAAGTTGACATACTTCATTCATCGGAAAACATAAACCTTAAAGTCTAATAAACAGCAACTACAATTTTCATCGTTGACCCTAAAGTTTTATTTTATATGAATAAAAAATTTTAAAAATCCTTTTTTTTCTACAGAAGAGACTTTGTACCATGAAGTTAATGTGAATAATTTTAAAAAGAGAAAAAAAGAAAATACAATAAAACACAGAATACTCATGCTCCTATGTATAATACATACATTCAAGTTCCTAGATAACTTAGGAAGTTACTGTTAGAAGCAGGTCTGAAGAAGTTTGCAGCCCACTCAGAGATTTACATGGAGCGTCAGTTTCTGAGCATGCTATTAGAATCCTTCTCATATTTTATTAAGTCTCAATGCAGCAACCATGGAACATTTTCATGTGCATTTAAATGTCTTAGAAATACTCACTATTTGATTGTGTGGCTTATGTTGTCCACTAATAGCTAATGAATGCAGAAAATATTTTTAACATTTCTGAAATTACCTCCACTTTATAATTTGCTTTGAATTATCACTATGTATTTCAACTACACTTTTTTGTGTAACATCTCAGTATTTTGTTTGGGAGATACTTTAACTCGAATGGAATGGAATAGGAAAGTTATCTTCGATTCAAGCACAGACTACATATACCTTTATCATTTGAAGAAAATGTTCATTATTTTGATGTATCGAATTTAGTCTTTGGGGACTTGGATGCTAGAACACAAAGGATGTTTAGAGTGATAATTATTTAGAGTCTGTGCTGTGTCTATTTTACTCTCTGCATTTTGAGTTGGAGAATTGGACAGACTTTGCCCTACTATAAAAAGTAGCCACCAAAACTGATGGTGAGAAATGAAGGATTAAGTCCTTCCGGTAGAGGATTTATCTTCCTTGTTTTAGTCTCAAGATTAATATAAGAATATATTTATAATACTAAGAACTCAGACAAATCTAGTGCTCGTCTCCTACTTATCTGCCCTTAGTACTCTCATTAGATGTTGATGAATACACTCACAGTCACTTCGTACAAATACAGAAAAAATGAAATTATATATATACACACACACACCCCACCCATATTGCAAGAAATATATGTGTGTACAATCCTATAAATTCCTATAGATACAAAGATATTCCTTTCCTCAAAAAACTGCATAGTCTTGTAAGAAGTTCCACTCCATCTTTTTTGTAGGCTCCCCTCAGGTACTGTAAGACTGCAATAAGGTCACCCCACAGCTTTCTCCTTCCCAGGCTGATCAAACAAAACTCTTGCAGCCTCTCCTCATAGGAGAGATGCTCCAGCCCTCTGATCATCTTGGTGGCCCTCTGTCGCTGTTGAGCCGATGTCGAAACAAGAAGCGCCCGAAAGAATTTGCCAAGAGAAGAGAATTATTTATTTATTACAGGTTTTATATACAAAATGACCGCTCACTGAGATTGGCCACAGCCATCCGCCCCCCTAGCTGATTGGACGGAACTCTGACTGTCTGTTTTGAAAGCAATTCAGCCAAAACATGGACTTATCTTCATATTTACAGTTCTCAAAGAGGAATTTCCCATGGGAAAGCAGACTTGTACTGTCACAGCCCTCCTCTGGACTTGTTCCAACAGGCTGATGTTCTTCCTGTGCTGTGGGCCCCCAGGGCTGGATGCAGCGCTCCAGGTGGGGTCTCATGAGAGCAAAGAGGCAGAGTCCCCTCCCTTGACCTGCTGGCCACATTGCTTTTAGTGCAATCCAGGAAGTGATTGGCTTTCTGTGAATGCACACTGTCAGTTCATGTCCAGCCTCTTATCCACCAGCACCCCCATGTCCTTCTCAACAGGGCTGCTCTCGATCTGTTCATCCCCCAGCTTCTGTTGATACTGGGGATTGCCTTGACCCAGGTACAGCACCTTGCACTTGGTCTTGTTAAACCTCATGGGATTTCCAAGGGCTTACTTCTCAATTCCGTCCAGATCTCCTGGATGGTATCCTGTCCTTCAGGTGTGACAACCTTCCCACTCTGCTTGGTGTCATCAGCAAATTTGCCGAGGGTGCACTTGATCCCTTCATCTATGACATTAATGAAGGTAATAAATAACACTGGGCTCCTGAGGGACAAAATTTGTCACTGAGGGCCATTGGGGCACTGAGCCATTGACCACTACCCACTGGATGTGACCATCCAACCACTTTCTTATCCACCTAACAGTCCCCTCATCAAATCCATCTCTTTCCAGTTTAGCGAGAAGGGTATAGGATGTGGACAACAGGAGAACATTTGGGTAAGAGTCCATGAAGTAAATAAAAATCAAGACTAAAAATAAAATGGGAGGAGAGAGAGATCACAAATAAAATGATAAGAGATATAGCCCACTGCAGTGCTGTAGCCTATACCCGTATTAACAGGTAGCACAGGGAATTACTTGTCGATTTGCAGAGAGAAACAAGTAGTGCTGAGGACCTGACAACTACCTGTATATGTTTTGGTTGTTTTTTACTTCAGAGTGCTTCTGGGCTGATGGTCAAAAGTTCCATTAGTGATTGATTTGAACAAACTAGGCAAGTTCCCAAATTGCACTTTCCAGAAGACTTGTTGTTGAAAGGACTCCAGCTCATATACTCTTAAGACCACACCATAATGTGAATCAAAACCCAACAGATCACACCTACATCTTCCTTTGGATCAGATGTGCAACTGGGAAAAATATTCCCCAGTTGTTTTCCCTTATTGCTCTTTGCCTCTTATCACAGGGAAATCCTAGAAAGTGGAAAATATATCCTTTTAGATGAAACTAAATTGAAAGGTTTCTGACAGACAGCAACTGGAGACTAGACTAGAGCTATTTCAAGGTCACTTTGTACTGTGTTGGGTCCTCAGCAACATATTTTATTTCACAGAACAGCTCCTATTCCACTGTGCTCCTTGCTCCGTGTGGATGTGTGGAAGACTTGCTTTTGGCATGCACTCCTGGCACAAGCTGAACTGAAAATGTCAATGTATCCATAGAAAATGAAATCTGTTTGGTTTGAATTGCAATAAATATCAACAAAATATTATTAAAATAACTAAAACAATCCTAAAAAAAGAAGACAGAACAGATTTTGATACCAATGCCGTCTTAGAATTTATAGGTCAAAACAAGCATTTCTGTTGTTTGTCATCATGTTTTTTATGATGAAAATAAGTCATCAAGTGTTGCTGACAATATTATTTGCACTGGTTCTAAATATGAACTAGTTTGTAATTAGTTCAAGAACAGAATTTGACCTTGGGCTGTAGAAGAGTTGTGAATGAGGGAAATATGTCAGCAGTATGCCTAAAAATAAGAAAGGAAATAGCATACGGAATTTTCGAGTGACAATGATTGATATGTATACATCTCTATGAAAATGAATGAGCAAGAGTTTTCTAAACACTGGAAAAAGTGAATTGATAATAAAAAATGAGGAAAAATAATTGAGTAAATATTTGATAATGAGAAAAATTTGATTTAATAATTATTGTTCAGAAGGAGGAATGTGAGACAAAAAACAAAGTAGCTTTGTATGGAGTCCAGAACTTGATCCAAAGCCTTTGAAGTCAGCAGGAAACCACTCGCTTCCACAAACTTTTTGGCAGCCTTATACTGTACTCTCAGTGGGAGAAATCTGGCACATCTCTCAGTTGCTCCATAACTCAGTCCCAGTCTTATAATACTGCTTCATCAGTTCATTCCTTTACCCATCTCCCTAAATTAATCTCATGACAATCCCTTTTATAGACTCTTTCTGACCTTCCTAATCATGATGGTGCTTGTAACCTAAATGATGATTTGAATAAGATTCCCCTGTATTTGTCTTTCCTCCCCAGAGTAGAGAACATTTGCCAGGGTGAGCAATAAAAAAGAATAACTTACTGGGTAAAGTGATTTCTAGAATATCACAAGTGTATCAATGAATTAATTAACTTTCTTTAACTGAATCTTTTGGTTATAGATGTTTAAGTTTCTGTCCATCTTACTTTTTGTTTCACATCCTGTCTGATAAGCTAAACAATTACCTCCTGCCTGACATTTCTGCCCTTAACTAAATCATCCCCTCTATTTTTTTTCCAGAAATGTCAGGTCCTTGAGGAATATGCAAACCAAAGGGAGAAATAATATCTTCAGGTTGTCAGAGAAAGCCAGGAGTGTTGCTGCACTGTGAGATCCACAGGTGAGAGATCAGAGTTTTCTGTACCAGGATATTCTGACAGCTCCCTTAGCTCTATAGCCATCCTGACAGGTGTAGCTTGTGTTCCCACAGTATCTGGGCAAAGCTGGACAGCCCTTCAGCTGGTTGAGCCTCCATCCACATTATCACTTTTGGCTGCAAAACAACTACACAACAGCACAGAAATCCACGTGATTTTAACAATCGGATCATTTTAGAGCAATGAAGCTTTGCTAAAGCTGAAAGCGCCAGTCTAGTGCTGGTGCATTGGTAAAACTACAAACCTGAGAAATGTCAGAGATTTAAACCAAACCAAACAAAAAAAACAAAACCCACAGAGAAACAAAACCAAAACAAAGCTATGCAAAACAAAACAAACAAAACAAAACAAATGAAACAAAACAAAGCCCAAGCTTTTAGTAATTTCTTTATTTAATATTATCTAAAATACTTAAGGTATAGGAAGCTTTTCACAGTAATTAATTTGTCCTCAGTATTTTTTAAAATGAAATGTTTTTATAAAGAATTCTTATAAGAGGAGAAGTATATATTAGAATAAAAAATGTGATTTGGATGGAAATAAGATTAATTTAATTTGCAAAACAAGATATATTATTTTTGACATAGAATTTCAAATGTGCAAGTTCAGTACTTCATTACAGAGTTGCTTCTACCTGATGGTACTGGTTCTGTCTGTTCTGACTGATTTTTAGGGCTAACATAATTTTTTTCTCTTTGTTGTATTATCTCAGGATCTAACTAGTTCAATTTACAAAAGAAGACAAAAGAAATGACCAAAAAAAGGGAAGGATATATAAATATGTCTGTTAGAGGGGTTTTGGTATGTAGTTTTTTGTGTTGTTTGGTTTGTTTGTTTTTTTTTTTTCCTTTAATAAACTGGAAGGTTTGGAAGAGTATTTGACATTCATATGACAACACTGTATGGTTCTGTGTTCTTATCGAGTATTCTGAACACATGCAAAATTAGATGTGCAAATCAATGGCTGCTAAGTTAATCACCCAGTTCCAATAACTAGTACTGATGGACAATCACGCTAACAAAAATTTTAGGTGAAGGGAGGAGCAATTAGGATTACAAAAATGCAAATGTGATTGTTGTTAAAAATTAATTAGATACAGAGATTTCAAATTTTATAGGTGAACACATGAGCAAAATACAAGCAATCAAAATGAGAGAACAAATGAAGTTGTGGAACATGGCTGCTGACAGGTAAAAAATCAAAATATATATCACAGAAGAGCAGTCATAAACTAATACACATGTATATGATACATAGGTAATATAATTTTTTTAAAAAATAAATTTCTTTTTAGGCTTTCATATGTCAAGAGAGGACTTTGACATCACTATTTCTCTTCTAATGAATATAAGTAGAGATACTTTACCCTTCTCTCCTTTATCCCATTTTTCTGATTCACTCTTTTAAGAGAAATCATACAAAACTTAGTAGTACTACTTGCTTGTATAAAGTGAATAAAATTACATGGGTTTTCTAAATTTCTTTAAAATATAACCTTATCGTACCTTAAAATATAGTTTATGCATAGAGGTAAAGTAAATAACTTCCTTTTTTTTTCTATCATTTGAAAGGAAAAAACCCAAAGAAATTGTGGTTTGTTGCTCACAAAGATAAATTTATTTGGACTTTCACATGTCAGATTACTGCAAAACAGATTTGTATCAACTCATGTTTAGAAGCAGCTCAGGCTTATACAGAGAAAAACCCACCCCGCAGAGGTCACTGAGAATGCAAACACAAGTTATTCTAGAACTGCTTCTCTTATTTGTCTTAGATATCTTTGTAACCCACAATACGATAAAAGAAGAACTGTTTGATTGTGAAATTTATGTTAAATTGATACAGTTAGTTGTTTTCCTTATCAGAGCCAAAAGTAAGAAACTGATACAGGAGAAAAATGCAGTAAAATCTTGAAAACTTGTATTTCTCTTTTCTCCTAGCTGATCCCAAGACAGTTCCCTAAATTATAGCTGCACAGGTGATATCTAAAGTAAAACAAGCACAGAAAAAAAAAGAAAAAGAAAAGAAAAAAAAGAAAAAATGGATAATAGTAGTTCAATTACTGATAGTTCCTCTCAATCTTTGTTACTGCTTTCTTGTAAAAAAAAATATGGCAGAAAGAGAACAGAAAGCTAGTGTTTCAGAAATAAAACTAGCTGCACTTTGAGGCATACTTTCTTGGAGTCCATTACCTCTCAGTGAAAAGGTGGAAAAAGCAGACTTCTGGAAACCCTATAGATCCTGAGTACTATAATGGAGGAAGTTGTTTTTAAGTAATTCTTCACTAGAAAATAGTCTGGTAGCGTGTAAATTTGAACAGCTAAATGAGCAATAAAGAAAATAGCAATTGGAGACATTCTGCCAAATAAATGCCTCAGATATATTTCAGTCTGTTATGGGCTAGACAGTCATCTGACTTGTTTGGTCAGTTACAAGTTAATTGTAGGAATGGGGCATGCTATCAAATAAAATTAGTACTGTTCTGTTAGCCACACCCTAATCAAAACAAAAGAACTCAGTTGCCACTGTGATTTCCAACAGCATTTTAGGTCTATGTATTGCATTCTTGGGATGAAAATAAGAATTCTGATTTGTTATATCCTTTAGTAAATTATCAAATAATAAGACATTTACATATTAGTGTATTAAAGCCTTAAAATTTTGTTTGAGGTTTTGCTCTACTAACTGATGATGATAATTGATTTTAACAAGACTTTACAGTAAATGAGGGATTTTCAGCATGCAGAAGAGAAAGAACTAATTCCTGGAACAAGTTCTGAAGTAGACATAAAATTTGAAGAAAGGTACATGGGGTGTAAACACCTTCTTACATTGTTCCCTATAATACTTGAATCTGATTATTTCAAAGTATTTATTCTGTATTTATCATATTTGAATTTATTTCCATTTAAATTCCCCCAGCCATTGTCCCCTGCACAGTTCTGGACAACATCTCCAATGGGTTTTTCTGAGTCTGCTATTTACATCTGCAGTTGCTAGTGCAGGTTTTGGATGGTTGTTCCTTTTTTTGCCCATTTGTAGTAACATGTAGGAAGAAGTAGGAGGTGGTCATACATGAAGAATGGATATAAAAGAGAATACAAGCAGACTTATGACTTGTGAAGTGGAAGGATTGTGTCCTATCAATACTCATGGCCTCAATAATAAATAGGTTTAAGTAACCCCTCATGTAAATATTGGCTCACACATGTTTTGCATCTGATAAATTGGGTGGTGAAAACCAAAAATATCAGAGAATTATGCACACATATTTGTACACAGAAATACTATGAAAAAAATTGCTGTTCATTCTGCTACTGACAATAAATGAAATATATAAAATGTCCATAATTACATTTCTAGTTATAAAAGAGCACATCTAGAGGAACTTGTTAAAAGACAACCTATTAAAGGTGCTTAAATCTTTCTTCCATGTTCAAGATTGTTTGCCCTTGCAATAGAGAAAATAATTTCCTTTTACTTGAGTGAAGTACATTAAAGCTCTTTGCACATTTGAACTTAGGGCGTGAGTCTACATTTTAGGTGAACAGAGGAATAGAGAGCTTAAAAGGAAGCAATGACCAGAAAAGTGCATGTTGAACTGCCTGAATAATTTACTTTTCTTTTATTATCTCAGCCACATAATTATCACACACCTCCCTCAAAAAAACCAAAACAAAAAACCAAAAACCCACCAAAAAAAAAAACCAACACAGAAAGCCTGACATATCAAAACTAGTCTATCAAAAACAAAATTCCATTTAGCTACAGAATGTACTGTGCACTGGGTTGTATTTCAAATGAATAAATGAATGACAATTCACTTCCGTTTTTCATTTAAGACACAAAACTAAAATCCATGCTGGTACATAACACTGAAGAAGTATCACTGAATTAATACAATTGCCTGAGTGAACACTATTCAGAGCATGAATGAGGACTGTAAAAATATTTTAATCTTGTTGGAATGACCAAGTGCTTCAGTCACGTCACTGAAAAAGGTTTCCTATATGTTAATTCTGTAGTGTTTCAAACATACTTTTTTGTATCTTGTCCCTCTCTCATGTACCCTTCTTTAAATCATTAAGTAGTATATGTAAAAGTTTAAAAGAATAATGAAATTTTTGTGCATTACATAAATAGCATTTTGAATAGTTACTTGATGCAGTAAATCCTTGGTCAGACTCCTAATTATTATTTTTAATTAAATGCAAGATTATTACCTTTGATAGATTTAACATTTTGATAGTAAGATTTGGCAACTTCACATCCTTCTGTTAATTCACTCTCCTAATTCAAAGGCCAGAAGTAACTTAATGACTCTTTTTCAAAGTCTAATAAGGTACATTCTGAAGTTAATTTAATTTACTTGGTCTGTAAGCAACATATCATTGTAGCTAAGCATTTTCATCAATGTACACCTAGTGATTGAATGGATCACCATAGGAAATTTTATTAACTTGACTACTGACTCCAAATCTAATCCTTTGTCAATTTCAACTGTTACACATAAAATATGTTCGAAATTATTTTAAAGAGAATTATGTCTGGTTAGTAAAATAAGATCATAAAATGCAGATTTTAGATTGTTTATTCCGCTTTATTTGTTTTATCTTACCTTTTTGTACCTACTTTATAAGACTCATATAGCAGTCGGATCTTGTATTGTGTGACGAATGCTACACAGAGAAAAAAAATTAGTAAAGACATATTATTCAACTCTGAGGAATACGCTCTCTGATGATATTCTCCTTGTTTCTATTTTGATGATAAGAGAAGTCAAAATTCGCTATTATTGTTCATCTATATGCTCATGAGGAGCTTCAAAGGAAGACAAATGCTTACAAGTAATATTGCCTTGTATGGATTGTATGTACTCCAAAATTTTTGTTGTTGCTGTTGAAGATAAGCACAAACCCTCCAGAGAAAAAGGGAAAAATATTTCAAAAATATATCAATGTATGTATTTAACACACAAAGGACATCTATATGACTTTTGATAATGTATTTTGATTCTAAATTTTCAAAATATTCTGCTTGATTATAAAGTTATTTTCTGGTTGTTCTTATTTATATCCATCACAGAATCACAGCAATGGGTGAGGTTGGAAGGGACCACAGCAGGCCATATGCTTCAACCTCTCTGCTCCAGCACGGTCATCCCACAGCACAATGTACAGGATTGTATCCAGATAGCTCTTGAACATCTCCAGTGAGGAAGACTCTCCAAAACCTCTCTGGGCAATCTGTTCCAGTGCACAGTCACTCACCCACATAATGAAGATCATCCTCTCCAATTTAGTAATATTAAGTTTGGAGGTTTGTGGGGACAGTGCCATAACAGGCTGTACACACTGGAACACTGTGAAAGTTCCTTCAAATGTTTTGCATGGTGTCAAGCAGTTGAGTTTCACTATAGTTCTTGTTCTCTTACTCTCAGTCTTTATCTGTCTATCTTGTCTATATTGAAATACATCTTTCTGAGAGAAAGTTGTAAGCAGGACATTAAAAAATTAAAGATAAGTCATTTTAATGTATTTATGTCTGCTTCTTTTAATGAACATTTGGTGAAACAAACTTGAAATGGTAGTTATTCTGATCTTTTAAACTTGTCTGGTGAAAACATCAAATAGCAACATACAATTGTAAGAGTTGATACAATGTGAGGTCAAAAAAAAAGGCCAAGCGGAAATTTTAGTACTGTCCTTGGCTGTCCTCTGTTGAGGGTAGTAAACTAAAAAACAAACCAAGAAAACAAACAAATTAACCAAACAAAAAAACCCCATACCAAACCAAACCAAACCAAAAAAAGGGAAGTGTTGTAGTATCCCTTAAAGAGCAAAACTCAATATCGTAACACTGTTAGTAACTACAATTTTTCTCATGCAGTAGTCAGCAACAACCTATAGAAATTAATCCACTGTATAAAGTAATTAACATGTCTGTATTAAAATTCGGGGGTCAGTGTACAGAAGGATTTGAAATTAGATGTACATGTTGTCCTCCTAGGCAGGAAAATGGACACTGCTGTTAATGGATATTGAATCACCAGCATGGAAGTTATATTCATCTGGTTTACCGATATTAATTTTTTTAAGAAGTCAACATTTAGTAGAACTGAACAAGATGAAAATGGTAAAAATGCCTCCCATTGTCAAAGGAAAGAAAAGAACAAGTCTATTGTAAAAATAAAAAACAGGAAAAGAAGTTGGCTGCAAGGATGGAAAAATGAAAATGGAGAAAGAGAAAAGCTAAGTTATTGGTATACTGATATCCCCATATGGGAATAAACATTTGTGACTTGTTCCTGATGAGAAGAAAATAGAAAGTTTGTCTCTGCCTAGAAGTGAGGGAAACTGAATCACATCAAAAGGAGGATAGGCCATAATGATGTCACGCAGACTGAGAGTGCTTAAAAGATTTGTGGACATTTCTCAGTGCAGTACCATATGGGAATACTGGGATCACAGCTGAATGAGACAGCTCCAAAGCAGGAATAAACCTAGCCACATTCGTACAGTATCATATTTGGCCTAACTAGCACTACTGGAAAATACTAAACCTACTCTTTCCTTGTTTTATACATCCCTCTACCATCTCTGCGTTTCCTCTACCTCACAATTAAAAATAAGCTTACAGCTCTGTACCTACTCTTAGCAGAAGAAAAAATGATCTGTTAAAAAAATTAAAGGGAAAAAAAGAGGAAAAAGCCATTTTGTTCCCTGTCCCGTTTATAACAACTCTTGCAATCTCACATGGTTGCTGCCAGACTCAAATTTTTTGCAAAGGTTGTAAGTCTCTTTTTTGTGGTCAAAGCTGTGAACAGATGCACAAAAGGAGAAGACAGACATTTAAAAGAGTCACAAGGAAGGAATAGATACAGGGAAATTTTTAAACCTGAGATACTCCTACTGTGCAGCCAAATTCACTGCCAATAATCCACAGATGTACAGCACATGGGTGTGCAAAGCTGTGACTGTTAGAGGTGTGAAAGAAGTTCTTAGTATGTTTATTGAATAGCAAACGTACCCATCTGTTCTACTGAAATAAGTAAGACCTGCATCTAAAATCTCATACATTTGGAAAGTTAACATTTCTGGGGAGTGACATAACAGAGGTAACAAGGTGTACTCCCTGATACTGACATGGGTAAACCTATTCAGTATCTAAAAGTAAATATTCAAGGCTTAAAAGAACCAGTTGCGCATTTTTTCTCACTTGTGTTTCTGTCATTTTATTTCCTGTCTGCAATTTCAGCCTGTGTTATCTTTGCAGAGAACAGCAGCAACATACCTGGCCAAAAGCCTCTTTTATGTATTATGAATAGTGACAAGGAAATTGAATGATAGACCCCATGGTTGATATTTATGGAATGTTGAGTTCAAAATGGAAGGTTCTTTATAATTTAACAACTATTGGATATCCTGAGGTTTGAAGAAATAACAAGAAATATTATTAAAGCACCTCTTTGATTTAGGACTCTGGAATTTCCTTTACAAAACAAGATGGCACTGCAG
>VZTJ01003874.1:773364-807765 GCA_013397795.1 Orthonyx spaldingii | reverse complement strand
TTTTTTTTTTTTTTTAACAGAAAGTATGTCTAAAAATGAGGGTATTTTTAGCATACTTCTATTATTCTTGAAGAGCCAATTTTAGCTTAACCTTCTCATTCTGAGGCATGATGGAAAGCCGCAAAAACTGTTGTGTTCTTGGTTTCATTCCCAACGGCGTACTGGCATACTACTTTCACAAGACTGCCTTGAGCAATATTCTGTAAACTAAATGATGATTATGCGTATATGAGTACTGGGCCAATAAAGCACAGAATTTGCTATTCACTTTTATGACTGCTGCGTGGCATCTCTTTCTGTTAAGGCAGATAGGCATGTTTTTATATTAACATGCTGAGGAAAATAAAAATACACTTGAAAATCTCTGTGTATGAATATGCACACAAACAGAGTTTAAATTAATCATATATTCTTTGGTGGATGCAAGCAAAAAGGAATGATTTGGCTGCTTTAGTACTATAAATTTTAAGGTACTAATTTATTTCCAAATTGGAATTGTGATGTTTGTTCAAACTAGACACTGTAACTCCTAATAAAATAATAATTTGGTCTGCAGTAAATGTCATTCTGTAGTACTGTTCAGAGCGTAGGCTCCTAAAGGGCAAAATCGACTCAATTTTAAAAAAGAAAATTTACAAAAAAACCCCACCTATAACAGATGCTCTAGCATATGGCTGGGTTTTAAGAGAGTGCATAGTTGAGCACAGAAAATAAATAAGGGCATGACAAGACCCCCCCCTCCTTCTTTTGCCCCATAGATACACTAATCACATGGTCACCAGATGGCATATACAGAACCTTGAATGCAGTACAATATTTATAGCCACCAATTTGCCGCCTTAAAGTCAGAATATTAAACTGTTTATTTCATATGGCTGCAAAGAGGCACTTTAATGCTCTTTATTTTTGTTGTCATTGCTGTTGAGAGCCCAGGAAAGAACTGGTTTGTACAACTGAAGTGGGCAACTATGCCTTGAAACTGCCTCAGTGATCTTGCACCCTTACTGAAGAGAGCAAAACCGGTTGTAAACCCAGTTGTAAGTTTATCTGGGACCCTCTACCACTGTAATTTATTCCTATCTCTCACTAGAAATTCCATTTAATTTTTAACCTTCTAGGTCAGTTCTGGAACAGGATCAAGATGCTTCCAATAAATGTAGTCCTACCAGCTCATAAGAATGTGATTTCTCTCTTCTCATAGCACTACTCCTAGCTGAAAATCTCGGTTGAAAAGCACGGGACTTAATTTTGTTGCAAAGCTGGGGAAAGCTGATCAGCTCCCCACTGTGTCACAGGGTCCTCAAGGGCAAATATGACAAAGGTGGCTTTGCTCCCAACTCTGCCATCATTATTATCCCTGTGTCCCTCTCAGGTGGAGGGGATCACAGTGCACAGAAGCCCCTTCAGTGGTGAGGTAGCATCTGGATCCTATGGCACTTTCCCCCAAAGTCTGGTTTGCTCGCCAATTATTACAGGACCAACAGCCGTGCTGGATGTCAAAATGTCTATTTGCTCTTACTATTGGAGGCCACAAGAGGGAGAAGAAGATAACGAAGCCACAGCACGAGCGGTTGCGTGCTCCAAATCCTCTTTGAGCTGCATAAAGTCTGTCTGCTCCTCCAGCTTCCTGGGTTCAAGTAAACAATCATTAAGCTTTCAAAATCTGAACATCAGAAAATCACAACTGAAAGGTAAATGAAAATGACATTGGAGCAGTGTTTGCCTTTATGTTGTACCATACCCTAACTGACAAGGACAGAATATTCCTTCACAAAATAATACTAAATGCCTCATAGAAAAGAAAAAAAAAAAAATTAAATACTTTAATACAAAGACAAATCCAATTAAACAGAACACTTTTCAGCATGGAACACATTTACAAAAAAACAGTGTGTAGGTTTTTTCTTGATACAAGATATTGCAGAAGCTTGCATAGACTTTGGGGGTTTTGAGCCTTTATGAATTGAAAGAGAAACATTCAGTTTCTTTTGTGGTTGTTCTTTTATATCTGAAGAAACTGGTAACGCATACTCTGACTATTTTAAGGAAATTAATTTGAATTGCAGCACAAATTTCTCAGATGCAGTTGTATTAAAAAAAATTTCAATATCATTATGAGTATGTAGACCTGAGAAAGCAAAATGTAGACACTACATCAGCCCTGCTAGTACTAAAAAGCCCAGAATTCTACAGGTGTATTATCATCTTTTAGAGTGTTTATGTAACCATTTTTGTGAGTTTGCATTGTCAACTAGAGACCTTTAGCGAACTCAGTGTGTACAACATCGCTGAAGAAAGCATGTAAAGATGATGTATAAAGCATATTATCCTGGGCTATAAAATACCCTTTCACTTTCTTACTTTTGCTTTATTATTTGAATGTAGTGTTTTTAACATTGTTTGAAGACCACTAGGGGACTGTGGCAATTCATAATGTTGCAACAATGGAAACGATGTGTTTGATTTATTTTTAATGTGAATACAGTAGTGATTTTCTTTGTCAGAAGCCATGGGGAACAAAGTTGGATATTAGACACCATCAGCTTTCATTTAATGTAATAGGACATGTAACTAGATCATAAACAGAGATATGATTTAAAAATACATTCTTTTATGTTTAATGAAATGATATTAAAATATTTTGCTGCTACAAAGAGAATATGTGCATTTCTAGCAAAACTGTAAAACTTCTATTGCAAAAGAAAAATAAAGAATATAGACAGGAGAGATAGATGATAAGAATTAGGAGAAACTGATTTTTTCACAGCAAACTTTATTCTATTTTTGAACACATTTTTTGGTTTTGATTAATTTATTCTCTCCATTTTCTTTTTCTGATCTAAAAAGAATAAGCAACAAAAGCAAAGATGTGAAAATAAATGGGCAGAACAGCTAAATGCTTTAAAATGTTTTGCCCAATTTTGTGCAACTACTGATGAAAGACCAATTAAATTATATATGCAAATCTTTGTAACAGAAAGCTCAATCAGTTTAGTATTTTGTTGGGAAGACAACATGATCTCAAACTATATTTTTTTTTTTTTCCTCTTCTCTTTTCATATTTTGTTTTGTTTTCTCTTTGAAAATTTAATTTTAAGTTGTGCATTCTGTTTATGTCTTATGTAATATAAAATACATATTTTCGTCATAAAACTATAGGGTTTTTTTCACATCTCATTGTGTCAATTCCATACTTTTCCTGTCATGTCTCCAGTGCAGATTGCTCAAAAGCTAGACAGTCAATCTCAACAAAACACGATGAAAATAACTTTGCCTTAATGTAACAAGAGCAGTAATTTTGTTTAAATTTGCATGGACTTCAGGGTTTTTTTCCAAGTGCATTTTTGCTTTTTCCTTTCTAGATGGAGATGTGTTTTATAGATCCAGGAATTAAAGATTTCAAACTCAGACATTGTGTTTTATAATAAGCTATTAAGATAAAAAAAAAAAGTTTGATTCAGTTTTCTCATTTCTAATCTCTTCAATTCATGGTAAAGATCACAATTTTGCTATAGCTGTTATTTCAGCTATCTTATTTAACATGTCAGCAAGTTTGATCACGGTTAGATTTAATCAAAAACTGTACAGAGCAGCTGTACAGAAAAGTGCTTCTTTTTGTTGTTTTGCTTTGTTTTGTATTGTTTCTTTTACTGCAGAGAGTTATAAAATATGCTGGAAACTCTAAACCAGTCTCAAGCTACAATAAACAGTGAGTGTCACTGCTTACCAATGGCAGATGCTTCACTGTTGTGACAGCAGTAGTTGTGTGGGCCACCTGGAAGACTAGAGACCACCACTTACTTGCAAGCCACTGTCATAAAATGCTCCTTGATTTACCATCTGCTTTTATGAAATGCCCATGAAATTAAATATCTTAATGGACCCATGGAATGGGATGGTATGGGGGAGTTCAGTGTGAAACTTTGCTTGTGAGTTCAGAAGGAATAAACCACAACTGCTCTTGTCTGTGTTGTGCTGTTATGATTTTGAAAACCTGTACTCTGCTTCTTTGCCTGTAACAAATCCAATTAACAGTGGATTTCAGCTTTTATCGTAAAATGCCAGATTTTTATGTATGATTCTTATTTTTCCTTAACAAGATAGTTTTCAGCTCTTAGAAACTGCAGATATATTTCTCAAATTGTTAGTATTTATATAATGTCAAATACCACAATATTTATGATACAAATTTGCAGGCAAATGAGCTATTTATTTGATACAGACATGTGTGTGTTTCCGAGATCCGATTTATATTACTGTTAATAGATTTAATTATATAGACCTTGTTTTCATATCAGTTTATAGAGAGAGTTATTTAGATGCAGGTCTTCTCTAAGGAAGAGCTATGTAGGAGAGGCTTAAATTAATAAAATATATTTCCAGAGAATACTTAAATGAACAAGAAAGGAGTTGGGAGGAATACTTTTATGCATATAGTATTACTAAAAGCAAATATTCACTTTTTTATTACATCTTATAATTATTAACCTCCATGGATTCACTCTACAAACACTAAAAAATATATTTGACTCATAATACAGATGATAGGATTTTCTTGAGTACTCATGTGAAAAAAAGATTTGAAAGACAGCATTGAAGTTATTTGCTAAGTCCTAAGTGCAACAAGAGAGAGGAACATTTTAGCATTAGTAACTGCAACTTGTGCAGGTGAAGTCTACTTTTATATGTCGTTTGAGCTTGTCACTTGTCTTCACAGACACATCTAATGTTTGGAAAAATTTTTATTTTCTTCTCATTGCCAAAATCATTCCATTCTGCCTGTATGTTGTTGCTTATTTGTTTTGTTGCAGTTTTGGTTCGGATTGGATTTGTTGATTTCTTGAGAATGGTGGCTGGGTTTTTTCTTTCTTTTTTCTTTCCTTTTATTTCTCTTTTAAGCACCTAAAATCTGTGCAAATAAAAAATCCTGCTCTTTAGCATTAAAAGTACAAAGTTATATATATATATGTGTGTGTGTGTGTGAGCATTAGCAGAGAATTTCTACATGCAGTGGATGAAGCAGGATTTGCAGGCAGAAACAGCTGGTGATCAAAAAATTCATTTGCACACAATACTGGTTGGAAGCAACTCCCAGTCAGATGTGCTTGAGCTGGCTGAATGCTGGAAGGGCAGAGATGATCTTGCTGGAGTTCAGCAGCAGACACAGAGCCACATCCAAGAGGCATACACGGGAGTTGAAAAGTTCAGGGTAGGCCTTAAGCATTCCAGCATTTTAGGAGAGGAAAGATTTCGAGTTTATTTAAAGTCAAGAGTTATTGTAAAAAACATGACTGTTATGGACTGCATAATGACAAAAGATACTGGTTTTCCTTGTTGAGTTATTGGCTTTTTTGCTTCTCAGATTTTTTCATAAGCTTTTGTTCTCTTCCAGGTTCAGTCATATAATATAGGCAGGGAAAGGTATACACATTTAAAAGCCACAGTTGTGCTTAGGTTGTGAAAAGTGGGGCAAAAGTGGCATAATTTTGTGATGTGTGTGGGACAGAAGACTATTTCTTGTGCAAGCAGAGAATGGGAAATAAGGTAAAAATACTTTTTTTCTTTGTATAATAGATTATTCATGGAAACTAACTATCACGTGGAATATCACACAGTAATACTCCTTCAAAAGTTTTCATAAAGTTATATACAAAATCATTCAATGTTCTTTATTTTATCTCACTACTTATGCGGTGACAACAGCTATGCCTTTTTCCTGCTGCAGTTTATAAGAGAACATTAAACTCATGACATGGCTACCTAGCTTCATGTAGGTTTTTTTAACCTTTTCCATCAAATAATTTACCTTTTTAAAAATAATTCCTATAATTATTAAGCTCTATAGAAAATTTTTTTCCATTAATATGCTGTGTGGTAGATATTTATGCAGGTAAAAATTCTTCCAATCTGTATCCTAAATAACATCTTATTAAGGAATTGATGGAGGGTTGTGTTTATGAGTGTATCAGAACTAGGCCCATAGCTGGCATTTCTTCTAAATTCCATTCAGTGTAATTTTAAAGCAGCATTTTACAAGTATGATAAAGTGAGAGTATATGCCTGAATATGAATGAAAAAAAAAATAAAACCTTGTAATTGCCAAAAAGGTAGGAAAAACACCTCTTTTGACTTATGGTTTTGCCAAAACAAAAACTATCAAATGTAAATTATTTACAGTTACATCCCTGATTCCTGTGAAAATGGAAAGCATTCTGTGGGGTATAAAACACCTGCTATTACACACATAATGACAGACAGAAATATATGCATTTAAAAAAACCTTTGCTGCAGACCTCCCCTCCTTCAAATAAACCCAATTTAAAAATACTATTGTCTCTTAAGACAGTGAAAATAATTAATCAAGTTAAATAAGGTAAGGGTATGAATTATAAGAAGTGATATATTTAGTCCTATCATAGACACTGACTTCCAGTTTAACATGGAGGGGTAAAAGCAGTGTTCACCTTTGCCAACATTTTGTATAGCAAAATTTTATATTGTAAAGTTCCATGTAAGACTAAGTAATCTTTTCCTACGTGTAAAAACAGCCTTTCTATTTCAGAAAGATACATTCACCTATGAGACCACTCCTGCCACAAAGAGTACTATAGGGGCTAGACAGACCATGAACTTATTAAGGGCATGGCAAAGAGCCCTGGTAGTCCTTTTTCTTGAGGAAAGCAAGGTTTGCAACCCCATGTCATATGGCATAGACCCACATAAACATCTAATTAAATATCTATATATAGCAACCTTTAGGCTTGACTCTTTAACCCCAAAGACTATAAACAGTCTTTTTTCCCACCTCACTTTTTGGCTCTCACCTACAGTAATTTTTAGAGTCAGTCACCAGCCCTTGAACAGCCATCTGAATGATGCACATACAGGTGGAATATTGATGAGGCGCACACGTCTGATGTAGAAATTAGATGGACCATTTTTCATTTCTAAAGTGGTCTGCAAATATTAAAGGTCATTAAAATGAAATAAAAATAAATTTGTCTTTATGGATTGCTGCTCCTTTATATCCCAGTCTTGCAAAGAGCTTCATGTAGGCAGGCAATTTTGTTTAAGTACAGCTTGTTTGCTGACTTCTGCAAGATTATAGATTTCGACAATGTGAAAATGTCAATACACATATCCCACTTTTGCCTTGGAAATGATTTTTTTTTTTCAGTCAAAGCAATTATTTACTTTCTTTAACAGAAGTGTAAGACTGACTTTTTCTGCTCATGAGTGAAGCTGTCAAGTTGTGCTACTTACTTGGGTGAAACTTCTCCATGGAAAGACAGACATATGAAGAACTCCTCAAGAGAGAAGGGTACTTTCTTTCTGGTAAGTGCAATGGATGCAGACAGAGGACACTGTACCAGATCACTTATATCTCTACTCTTGCTTTCAGTGAAAAGTGAAATACAGTGACAGAAATATTTCAGTATTGACTTTTTCTTTTCTACAAAATATTTATTTAAGGAAGATGGGAGGAATTTTGTTCCCTTCCTCGTGGAACCTTTTATGATTTGAACTTATTTGTGGCTATCCAGCTGATAAAAAAAAATCTCTATTCAATGTCTGTGATCTAAGCAAAACCTCCCATAAATAAGATAGAGGCCCATAATACTTCTTCATACCCCTCCAATTTCAGTATTTCCAGGGCCAACAAAACTATTTGTTTTTTATAGATTTGGTAGATATACAGGGCTGAAATTTTGCTACTCACTGTCAGCTGTAAATAATAATTTGTAAAAGAGTCAGAGATGTTCTTTTTACATATTTATCCTGCTATGAATGAGAAACAGAATATATACAGTCTGTAAATATAATGAAGGGGATAAAGTTCACTGTCTTACGCGAGTATTTCCATCTCAAGGAAAGGAAATGTTTTTTTGTAAGATGGTGCTTATAATTTGGAGCTCTTTTTTAAGGAGTATAGATGGGGAGAGAAGGAGACAGAGGAGATATATTTTTTTGGTAGGATATATCACTTTGCATAAACTCTGGCTGTTATTCTAAAGAGGAAACACTCAGATTTTTTGCATGGCAAATGAATTTACTTATCTGAATGGTAGGCTCTCAAAGTAGTACCAAATGTTTGAGACAAACACTTGTGTTTCCTCCCTCAGTGAAAGCTGACAATTTAACAGCAATGTCCTGCCATCTCTGTTCGACATGGAGCACTTAAATACCTCCTCTCCAGGACTGGCTATCCTCAGCAGCTGCTCACTACTTGTGTGCTGGGCTGGTCTCTGCCCTCTTCCTATGAGCAGAAGGAAAAGCACAGAAACAGTCTTAGAAATCATCCACTATTTAGCCTATTAACACCCATGATGGAGTAATCCTATATGTTAATTATATATAGTGAATTCTATTTAGTATCTGTTTACCACATCTGTTAGATAATATCTAATAGTTTTTATGGCAGACCCTCCCTTGTCAAGAAGCCCTCAGGTTTTACCAGTATAACTTCCTTGCCTTCCTGACTATACCGTTCAACATCTTTCTTTTGTTTTGTTTCTTCATGTTTTACAGAGCTGGAAGAGGATAGAAATAGTTCAGATTAATCAAAGAAACTTAATGCATCTCTATGGCTTAAAAGAAAGTTTAAAGCTCCAGCACTTTCCTTCTTAAGTTTAGGAAATGAGGCCTTATATTTATTTTTCTTTAAAAGTTAGATGAAGTTCTTCAGTTTCTGACTCAGTTTTTCACAGAGGGTTTTCTGTTGTGTTTGTCGCCTCTTTCTCACAGTTTCTGAAATACACAGTATATTTTGTTTGAAAAATCTGACTTTAATACTACTCCAGTAAGCAGAGATTTATCTCCACATTTTCAATGGAATAAAATGAGTTTAAAAAGCCACTTGCTTCAATAGTTTTGTTTCTAGAAGAGTTGTAGAAAACCATAATGACAATTTGTGTTACATATGTTCAATGAGACTATAAGATTGTTTATTTTATGCCTGAGAAAGTTTGGGAAAAGTACAGTAGTGTTTGTAAGTCTTTAAAAAGCTATTTTAATCCAATATGCACTGTTCACAAAATGGATTCTCTTTAAATTTTAACTCTAAACACTTAAAAAAGGAAAAAAAATTGTTGTTGATACACATTTTCCCAAACTTTCAAAATGGAACTTTTTATAGTTTTCATACTGTAATTAGCTCCCTGTATATATGAATGAGGCTTTGGGGAAATAAATGCATACCATTCTTTGGACTCATCAAGTATTTTTTTTTGTCCTTCACCATTTCAATTTAAAAAAATGCTTTGAAGTCATGTATCACATAATGTCCACTTCTGACCACACAGTACTTTTGTTTTCTATTGCTATTTCTAACATTACCATAAGAAAAAAGGATTCAACACAATCCGTAGACTGATCTAAAATCTGTTAAAACAGTAGAAAATCTTGCAATTTCTGCAGACAGTTTGAAACAAACCAGGACTGAATGTTTTTGTCTTTTAGAGTTTAATTTAACTACAGGTACTTCCTGTCTCCTTTCCATTTAATTTCAAGTTGTCTACACAGGTTTTATATGAAAAATAGAGACAGAAATTGCTGGAACAATATTCAGCAGATGTCGACTTTTGAGCGAGTAAGCCTTAAAAATAAATGCTCTTCAGAATAAAATATTGTTATTTAATGTTAATGTTTGAACATGAATGGTATATTGCTGACAGTGAAATAAGTCAGGGAATGCCATTGCACTCACTCCCATAGTTATTAGGAACAATACAGATACTACTGCTGAGTAAAAGGACAGTGATTCAAGCTATTGTCCTCTCTGACTTTCTTCTGGATTCAAGTGATTCTTGAACCCTTTAGCAGACTTAAACTGTTTCTACATGAAGATAGTATATAAACTCTTATACTTCATATTTTTATTACATCTCATTCAAATGATTTTTTGCACCTTGACTTTTAATTTGATAAGCCTTGACCAGTAGGAAGATTTTTTGCTGTGTTTAAAGACTTTTTCCTCCTCTTAACATGATTAAGAATAAGATATTTTGCCTTTGCCCTCTCCAAGTTGTGCTGGAAGCAGATGTTAATATTTTATACACAATTTTCCTTAACCCATAATTGGCAATAAAGACAAAATAATGTAATGTTTCAAGATTCCTCAGTATTAACTAATTAAACCAGCAGCAGGCCTCGAGCATGGGACAATGGCAAACTTTCAGATGAATTAATTTTATGGAAGACCAGCTGAGTAATTGGACTCCAATTACAGGCTGTTTAGCTCCCTCATCACCTTCACATATAATTAAATTCAATTGGTTGATACAGCTTCTATTTTTATGAGGGCACTTACAAGCTTTTTGAACCCCACTGTGACTTTGGATCTAGGCCAATCAATTATTACTCATTTCTCTTTCAAATGGAAATTCTCTAGATTAGTCATATCTTCTATAGTGCATTGCTCACACTTAAAATATCTGTCTATAGCATATTGCAGCTGAGAAATGGATGAAGAGAAATGTTTATGGATATTTTTGTTCTACAAACAATATATAGGATGCAAATGTATGTTTGTTGTTGATTTTGATGAACAGAGGCTGCGTGCTTTTATGAACTGTCTTGAGAGGTATGGTGGTACATCTCTTGAGGGATACAATGATACACAGTGTACCATTATATTTGCAAATGCCATGCTTGTTCATGTTGCAAATAATTACTGAAATAGCTCATTAGATCTAAAATTGTCTTTATTGGCATCTAAAAAGTAAGTCACGATGTATAGCAAGCTGCAAATCCCTTAGTAGTCCAGTTTTCCTTCTTTAATTCCTTTTCAAATTAAATTAAAACATCATTACTAATTAAAACAAAAAACTAAAAAACTAAAAACCCCTAAATTACTGCTTATCTAAAGAAAAATTTAACAGCCCCTGATCCATGGGTTGTTGTATATTTTATCGAAAAGAAAGAAAATATATTTTTATTTTAAGAATGCTAGAACTGTTTCTATCTTAAAGCACTTGGCTTTGAATTAGTCCATATTTTCAACTGCAAACAAAACATGAATTAATAAGTATGCTGGTAGCATTTCACCCATAACTAGTCCATAAGGAGATTAAAAAATGACTAGAACTTATATGGCACTTTTGCCTGTTCTCAGTATATTGTTTCCAGTATTTCCAAAGAGAGCAATATATCATTGTTAATAAAACAGGAAACAGGGAAGCAACAGTGACATCAGTGATCTTTCCCAGCTCTACTGATTGATCAATAAAGAAAAAGGCAGTGTCAAATATGAAATATTACTTTTCTTTAGACCTTTCAGTTAGGGAAATATCAAATCTATTTCTTCATTCTTAAATGCTTGGATTTGAATACAAGCCATTGACTAGATATGTAAAAAATGACATTGAGACATACCAAATTACAACAAAGTCTCTATGAAACTGTGTTACTACTGATTGACCAGTAAAATAGAACATTAATGATTAATGGGTTTGTAATGAATACCAGAGAAGTAGTGTTCACTACCTTCTCTTTTGGGGTTTCATTTCCCACAAGAGCAGAGAACTCACTTCTAAAAACAGCAGGAAATTCTCCTTTTGGGGTTTATTTTTTTCTCTTCCTCCCACAGAATTCAGATAGTATACATTAGAAGGTGGCTACTTCAGATCTTCACTGATTAATTCTGGTTTTTTTCCTGATTATTCTGTAACTAAAAAAAGAAACCCATATCCTGAACAAAACCCCTCACCTTCTGTATAGGCACATAATACACAGGGGGAAAAATACAATAAAAATATTCCTGAGGAAAATGTTTTTCATTGTTTTAAGGTAAGTGTGACCGTCATATTAGATATTATCAAAATATGTTATTAATGTTAGCTGCCTTTGTTATTTTAGAATAAAACAAAGGTGGTAGAAATGTTAAAATCATGTAAAATCCAGGTTTGTCTTTTACTTCTTTTGCTTGCTTGCTTGCTTTTCTTTCTGAATATATAAGGGGCCACTTTAAAGGAAACTAAGGAGTTCATGTATCAAATCAGTATTTTGATTTTCCCTCAAGAATAAATGTTAAATTACTACCACTAAATTTTTGCACATAAAGATAGAAAATGAAATTTTCATATATGCCTCCTGTTTCAGGTGCACCGCAGATGCTGTGATTCAGATTAAACAGGCTCTGAGGATGTGTTTGATGCCCCCAGTATAACATGTCTATCATCCATTAATCCAGTTGGTCCCCTTGATGTCACCACAAGTTCATTAATACTTTCTTTCTGCTAAGAAAACACAACATTTATACAATTAAGAGCATAACTAATAAGATAGTATGGACCATTGCATTTCTAGGAGAGAGAAGAAAATTAGTAGTGTTATCACAGACCTAATATCAACTCACTTGAGATGGCAGTCAGGAAAGAAAACTCTCTAGACATTATTTTTTTTTCCAAAGGCTAGATGCTTTAAATCACAGTGTTCATTAGACTTAGTCATCATTTCATGGTTTTGCTTCATCAAACCTCTTGTTCCATATGTATTTTGAAATATTTTTTCTCCCTAGGTGGGTTAACTGAGATCAGAATGCCCAAGTGGCATTTCTTGCAGAGACAAAGTCAGAATTGATTAAATTTAGAAGACAAAGTGTACAGAGGGAAGGAAAGGAAAGACCTCATTCAGGGTATAATTTTACAGGATTTGTTATTCGTAAGTGAACAGCCACCTTTTCATGGATTTCTTTCTGAATAATGACAAGAATTAAAAAGAGAGTAAGTTGCTTCACCAGTACACTTACTCAGGAAATGTAAACAGGTATTAGAGGTTTAGTGAAAACACCACCAGTACCATGAAGAGAAAAGAAAAAGCCCAGGAGGAGCATTTCCCACTATTTTTAGAGGTGAATTTTCTGCTCTTTTGGGAAATGGAACCCAAAATGTTCATCATCTAGCTCTGGCATGTATTGACCAAACCATAACCTCATTAATTTTCCTCCTGCCAACCTGGGCTTTTGTGTACCATTTTTTCCCCTTTCTTTCCCTAATTCATGATTGAGAGCATATATTGTGTTTTGGGAAACACCTTTAAATATAAGACCAAAAAAAAAAATCGAATCGGAAAAACAAACTCCTTGCCTCCACATCTGGTTTCTTTCAAGGTTAATCGGCAGGCACATTGTTCGTTTAGTAGTATTGCTATTCTTATATGTTTGCTCCCCTTCCTCATAGCTTTGAACATTGCTAAATGAAGTCAAACAATAAGAGAAGAGAATCAAAAAGTGACTGAAACATGCATAGTCTGTGTATTTAGAAGTACATAACTTTCTGTTATGTAAATGAAAGGCACTGAGGTATGAGGAAAAAGCCTCAAAATGGAATAGCTTTTAAGTTTAATCCCTGCAATACAGAGTGTTGGCAATGCAGCATGTTGCTTCTGTGGCTTCGAAGACACTTTAACTCCTAATCGTTGATACCATCAGTGTTCCCCTCCAAAAACATTCCTCATATACAGTACAACAAAGAACAGTGTGTGCCCATGGCCTCAGCTTAACAAAGTGCATTGAGAAGGACGGCTTCCTGGGCAGAAAAGCACATCAATAACACAGTGGGAAGTGGCACCAACAGAAGGTAAACACGGGTCAGTCAGGGAAAGCTTAGTAGGTGGTGGGGCACAGATCTTCACATACAATGAAGGGAATGACATCAGAGAGATTCATCTTTCTCTGTGCTTGAATTCTCAGTTATTAACTAAGGCATAACATCATACGGGACAACAAAGGCACAGAATCAGCCAGTTTTTGACTGCCTCACAGATGGCACTTAAATGTAGATTTCAGTGCTGCTGAGAGAATGACTGTGGCAATTGTGTTAGCTGAACCGTTCAGCTCAGGGAAAACAAAACAAAACAAAAAAAGTGATACATTAATGTTCTGGTTAAGTAAATATTATTCAGACATGTAAGCCACTAGGCTTACCCAGTTCTCTGTCATTATTTATTAGGTACATGTGAATGGTGTATAGGAGTTTCAAATTCCCAAGCATAATTTTTCTGTCAAGGATTGACAAAAAAATAATAAAAAATAGTTGTTCCATGTATGTCGCTGCTTATATTTTATAGCTGAGCAGGAAGTATTTTTTTTCTTTTAATTTTAGCTAGATTTAGCAAGAGATGAGTCTTCTTTACAAAAGAAGCTTTTCTTTTCCATGCCACATTAAAGTGTATTCATCTGTAACCCTTTTTATCTCTGACCTTTTTCTTAATAGGGAAATTGTTAAGGAATAGGGAAGAATTTAAATGCCACTCATATCAGACAGGAAAATGATTTTTACAAGCTGCTTTGATTATGAAGAGTGTTTATTTATGGAACTGTTCACAGATTTTTAATGCACTATCTTGATTTTGATTAGTGCTTTATACTGCAATTTTTAATTTTGCCCACAAAATTTAGACAAGAGATTTCTGTAAATGAAACTTTTTGTACTTTTAAAACTTATAGATTTTGTAAATGCTGTTAATTCTTTATTGCAGTGGTATCTAAACTTTTTTGACTGTGCAACCATATAAAAAAAATTAAGAACATGCACCACCAATACATGCACATTTGTGTTTTTCTTCATAATTTGTATACATGTATTACTATACTAGCATATTACATACATTCGAAAACATGCATAAAATTAGATTTTAAAAATAATGGAACACATATGAAATAAAAACTTCTGTTTTTTAAAATATATTTTATTTAATAATGATCCAAAAAAAATTCCTCCTGCACCCCAGTGCATTGTCTTGTGCATTCCATTGGGTGCACACACACCACTTTGGAGACAACTTCCTTATGAACAATTTGCCATCTAAAAATTATAGTTATAAAAATCTAAAACTCCCTGTAGAAGGAATATCTTAGCACAAAAATATATATAAGCTTTATTAATTTTATTCAAACTTAAGGTTTTTTTCCCAAATTTTTGAAGTACTAGTTTAGTGGAACTTCCTGCAGACTCTATTTGACTTCCCAATGAGACCTTTGTCCAAATTAGATGTCCATAATAGCAAAAGGCTATGATTTTGCAGGAATGGAAGACTAACATGGAAGAAACAGTGAGATACATGCTGGAAAATGTGTTACTTAATTCTCAGCTTTGTTATAGTTCCAATAGTATAGTAAAAAGAGAAGTCAAAGTAGATTTCTAGGCCTAGATTGTAAATCTGAAATTAGGCCACCTGCATAAGAAATCTTAGCTATCTAGAATGTCAGTGAGTCAGTCTTTTGCTCAGACAAGCGGTATATGCTTTTCCAAGTGCTTTCACTTATCACAATAAATGAGTTTGTTTATCCAAAAGAGTTCAGGAAATTAACTAATTTATTAGATATGGATTTTCAGATGACCACAACCCAGCACTGACACTAGAGATGTGAGATATTTAATGAAGCAGACCAAGGGGGAGAAACCTACTTCATAAAGGCTGTTATCCATTGTAATGTTGGTTTTTGCCAAGTGAGCAAAGTCCATGACTCAGTGTGTTTGGAAAAGAGCTGAATTTATCAAAAGTTATCTTTAAAAAATGAGAATACAATCCTCTTGGTATTTATATTTATTTTGTATATCTATTAAGTATGTGTGGCTATTATTTAAAAAAACAAGCCAAATCATTCCATACAGAAGAAAAAAACACGAAAAGTTCAGGAGGAGGAAAGTATTTAAACACCTAATAGAAATTTCTGAATTTGGAGACCTATATTGTTTATATAGTCAATGGAATTTTCATAGAGTGATTTGGAGCATCTAAAGGCTAGAAATCAATATCTGGAGGCTATAAATAAAGAGCCTAATTAAGGCACCCACACTGATATTATCTCATATTACTCTCTGCTCCTCTTTTAGGTTGACCATTATAAAGAGGTTTATAAAACCATTGATTTCTCATGTCTAATTAGTAGGTTGCTTTGAATATTTCATGGTTCATGGATGTTGAGAAAAGCCAGCCAAGAGTAAGAAAGATCTGGGATTAACAACATAATGCATTGCTTAAGGAAAGTTAATGCAACTAAAATGGCAATATCTTTCCTGAAGATATCTTGTTCTGATTACCTCTTCCGAGAATTTTACAAAAATATCTTTGTCAGTCATTACATTTCCATGCCTTCAAATCGAGAATGATTCAAAATTAGTTTGCATTGGGAGTACTTTTTGCTATCTATTAGTTGACAAATTATTTCAGATGTGAAAAGCAAGCAAAAAAAATGTCATTTTGCTTCATCTTAGAAGAAAAGGATCCTACAAAATTCAAGAAAAGATGAGAACTTTTTATCTAAATGAGCTTCAGTAATATAAGAACTTATGGCTGTTTAAACATACCAATGTCTGCAATTTTTACTTGAAATGTCTATGGCAACCACATGTAGGATGCATTGATTTAAAATGGAGACATGGAATTACCATCTTCATGAGATTCTGCATGATCTGCAATCAATCAGCAACAACAGGTCAAAGCTGCAGCATGTTCCCTTTGTCTATGCAAAGATATACTTCTATTGCTGTCACCTTAAACCTCTCTTCTCTGTCTATGGATTTATTTTATCCTAATGTTTCATCTAGTCATTATATGCATAAGATTTCTGCAGAATGGAGACAGCATATTTTTTTTTAACTAGAAATCTGGATGCAGCCCTGAAGGCTGAATAGGGCTCCTGGCTATTCTTGTGATATATGCAAAAAGAAGAAAAGCACAACATGCTTTCTTTAAGGTTAAGATGCAATTTTCTGTAGACTTATAGGTGGGGACATTGTAAAATCTAATGGTTTTACAAGACACAGAGGTGACTGTGGAAAACCCAGATGCCGTCTCCAGTTTCCATGCAGAAGCTCTGTCACTATTACTAGCATGATCACATTTCTGTCTCCTCAGTGAAGTACCTGGTATCAACAGTATGAAGTGAATCGTTTTTGTCAAGGAAACCATGCAACGTTCATGCAAAGGCACAGAAAAATCCCACTGGATATATAAAATGCTATTAAATAAAATAATATCTTATTTGCAGTAAGTGGAAGGTATGACTTTATGGACTAGCTAGCAACTCTGGCCAAGCAAAAAATATGACTGACTGGGGAAAAAAATGTCAATAGATTTTTACATTTATCAACAAAAGAATATGAAAGTCGTCCAGAAAAGTGTAAGTCAGTTGAAGGAAAATGCTAGATTTTTTGAATTTTATTTCCCCTATCTTTTTTTCTCTCTTCCTTTCCCACCCACACAACAGGAACTTGCTCATGTTAAGATTGTTCAGATACTTCTCAATGAAAGAATTTTTATTTATCAGTTTTGATTGAACATTGTAAAACATTGGATTTAAAAATATAAAATACCCTTTTAAAATCACACCTAACCTCTTATTTGGCTACAAAGCCTTCATTTTAACTTGTGGGAACAGGTAGCAAAGTCTGCTTAATGACAGAAAATTATTGAGAATAGTCAAATCTAAATGTGGCTGCAACTGCTTGTGCAAAGATCAGACAGCACTGAATGAGGAGGTGATCAAATGAAGAGGTGGCAAATTTTTGAATGAAATTACTTTCACATGAAGTAATAAAGAAAAATCATACTAACAATATATGAAAAATAGGTGACTCTAAATTAATTCTAATTGCAAAGAAGTTCTGTGAGTCATAACAGATCTCTGAAACTGTCAGCAAGGGTCAGAAAAAGACCTTGCAGAAATGCATGCAGAGTAATGGCAAGTAAGATCAGCTGTTTGAAGACAACTAAATAAATTAAGACTTCTTGTTTAGACAAGAACAACTGAGGAAAGGAAGGAATACATTAACAGTTTCTTTAAAAAAAATTATTCCAGACATTATTCGTTTGAATAAGAACTGAAATCTGGAACTCGTTGGCACAAAATGAAACAAGGGATGTTAAGTGTAGGTAGGTGTGGGCAGAGCAGTATGAGTAGATAGAGCCACTCGTCTGTCCATTAAAATGGTGTGATCCATATTCAGTGTTCAGTAAAATATCCAATATATCCTGCTACCTATCAGGGGCTGAAAGGGTCTGTTGGGGGGCAATCATTCTATAATTTCCCTTTCTGTTTTTCTTTCCCTCTTAATTGTTTGCTTGGTTGGTTTGGTGGTTTTTTGGTCTTTTTTTTTGTTTGTTTGTTTGTTTTGGTTTTGTTTGGTTTTGTTTTGTTTTGGCTTGGGTTTTTTTGTAGTTCTTTCTTTAGGTATCTCATACTGATCAATAACATCAGAGATATCATGCTTTCATATGGGGAATCCTTGCTCTGATCAAGCATGTCTGTTCTTATCCTGTTTAGATTTTTGCGCATTTTATTTAAAATTTCTAAAAAAAAAAAAAAAAATTCAAAAAATCAGATAGAAATCAGATAAACATGTCTAAAATACATTTTTTCTACACCATTTCAGCTTTAACTGCCTCTGCTGTGCTTACAAAAATACTTAAATTTAGATTAACTCCCAGCATCTTATAATTCTTTTCAAACTTTTCTACCCAGACTAATTTCATAATCACTTTGATGTATAAATACAGATGTATGCACTTTGTACATGATGTGTATGTGTATGAATTAGTATTTATGGAATATATACTTTTACTGTTAGTGAAATATCTGTTTAATTGATAGATACAGGAGAAAAAAACTCCATAGATATCATGGTTAGTCAAAATAAACCTGTAACATTTCTAAACAAACTCAATTTGAAAGGTGTTTGCAAGAAAATTAGACTCATGTTTATGAATGAAAATTAAGCTGAGCTATAAGTTCATATTTAATGCTACAAAAAATTATAAAAATCAATGTGCCCTTAATTGCATTACATTTCCAAGTTAGACTTGCTGATAACTTGCATTGAAGATTTCTAAAACTCCTTTTCTATGGAGCTCAAAAAACAAGCCAGAAATTCTCTGGATTTATCACAGCTTATCATACCACAGTTCCTTTCTGGAATGTGAAACACAGTTTGACTCTAATATTTGGTGTTAACATTTCATATTTAGTGTTTTGGAAAAATCCAAATTAGTTTTATCTTCCAGTGCAACAATGCATTCGCCTCTTGAGTCTTTTGGAATTACCACCCTCTCCAACACTGTCTCATTTCAAAGAATGTAATTTTCAAAATGCTAATGCATTAATATTGTAGCTTTTCAGGAAGTGCTTTCCTTTTAGAACGATGTTTTTGGGACTCCTACAGTATTTTATTGCAGTAATTGCAGGTTAAAGCTGTGAGAGGCGGAGAGGAGTACCCTATAGAGAGATATCATTTCACTAATAAAGGAAAATACTACAATATTTTTTTCACAAAAAACTTTACCACAGGTGCATTTTCTGTAAGAGAACATATACTTCCAAATTAAAACCATACTGTTTTCTTGCATCCATAAAATTATGCTTGTTAGTCTTGGCATCTATGACCTTAAAGAAAATACACTTCTCAGAAATACTGTAGAGTAGCTAGTGGTTCTGGAAAAAGTAAAACGTCAAGGGAACTTTCAACTTAATATATATTGGCACCTCATGACATTTTAGTCAGTACTGCTTATTCAAGGAGGTAAGGAGATTTTGAAAGACCATTTAGTAAAAATCAGTCTGGTGGTGTATTTATAAACACAGTACATTATAACTGTCTGACAGAAAGATAGAAATAATATCCCATTTGCCATCAAAGCTGCTCCAAGAAAGAGAAAAGGAACAATTCTGTCTGGGCATAGTCAGTTTAATTTTGACAAATTCTCAGAGCTCATCAGACTGCTAAATGACACTGAGAAAGAACAGATACACCCCCTTCCTACCCCTCCTTTCCTTTCTTGGTTCCTTAACATATTGGACCTTTTCCATCAGTCAATTACACTGCAAAACATTGTTGTCATTGGCAATACTCTCAAAGGGAAGGATTAAACAATTTGGGTTCAGAAGCACATTGCACTGTAAAAATCAGACTTCCATGAAGCAGTGTGCCTTTCAATATCTAAGGTGCTCAGAGACCACTGGAGATTGAGCTCAATCATTTCATTCACTAATAAGGGGATATGGAGCCAGACCTAACTGGACAGACATCTTTTGCAATATCAAATTGGAATTCTTTTTACATATTAAGCAGTTCTGGGGAAATAAAACTAGTGGGTGTTAGGATCTAAAAGCCGAAATAACTACAAACGGGCTCCATCTTTTCTTTACTAGCTGAGTGTATGTTATGTGTTTCTTGTTACTTTCTCTACTTTTCATTTTGATTGTCATGGAGATGACAAAACTATCAGCTGGAATGAAGAATTAGTATTAACATTTTACCAGATATTGTACTACTAGTTAGTTAATCAAAATGCATTTTCATTAGCAGAGATATTTCACCAAACACTGTCATTTAGAAAAAAGCCATGTTCATGTGATGATTTTTTCAAATCCTTTTTCCTGAAAGAGAAGATAAATTGTTTCCATTCATTTTAATTTTTTTTAAGCATTACCTTCCCACTGCTTTTACAGAAATAGGCAAAGAATCCTCTTGAATATGTATTTGGAGTACAGACAAATATGACAACATATTTTGCTACATTGGTTTTTTTAAGGTTTTACAAAACTATAATAGCAACTGCATGTAACAATATTAGAAAATTAATCTATTAAGAGTTATATTTCCACAGACATTGTCACACAGTCGATTTTATGCCTTGTGTTAATAATTTCACAACATTTTTACAACACTCAATTTACAATCAATGTTTTCCAGAACTCTTATTCAGAAGTCCCCTCAAAGTTTTAAGATATGACTTTTAATCACAAGGACTCAAATCACAAGGATACAAAGAATTTAGGCCGGAGTTGAAACCTGGCAGAATCTGTAAGTTCAGAGCAGATTTTCAAGAGACAATCTCTAGTTGTGCCAAAATTCCTCTCCCAGCAGTGGACTGATTATGCCCTGTTGAATAAGAGTGCCTCTTTTTATTGTCAGGTCCATGAAAGGCAGCAGTAACATTTCAAAACCAGGGGAAAAAAGGACAAAAAAGAGGAAGAAGGAAGAGTCTCAGTCAGAGTTCATATCCATATCCCATATTTCCAATACTTTTGCTTTTCTTTCATCATGTATTATATAATTATTTTTATTTACTCTTCTGCATTATTTAGAAAGAATAAATATGGAGGGGTAATGGGAATAGCTGCTAAATATTGAATATCCAGGCTACAATGCATTAATCTCTAGAATGGTAATATCAAGTGAAACACATCTTCATTTTGCCTTGATAACATATGAAACAAGTTCCTGTAAAGGAAGCTTTACAAACTATGATCAAGACAAATAATAAAATAGAGAATTTGAAGAGGATCACTGAAGTGACTTCTCTGTAGAGTAGCGCATCTTGTAGGTAATGGCATACTTTGAGAAATTTGAATATTGCTGTTTATTTAACCACATTGCATTGTGGGGTTTTTTGGTTGGCTGTTTTGGTCTGGTTGTCAGCTTGTGAGGTTTTGTTTGTTTTCCTTACAAGGAAGCAAAATATCTTTTATGAACTGCTCATCCATTTATATTCAGAGTCTCTCTTTTCTTGATGGTCAGTCCAAAATTATTCAATGTCTTTTTTCAGAAGTTTGATCTGGTAACTTCTGCTAAAATTTTGTCTTGTATGAAAGAAAATAAAGAAGATAAGTGGGGAGATGTTTGGTAAGGCAATATTGGTATAAATTTTTTTTTACAATAATTTGTAGAATACTGCTAACTTTTGCCTTAAATAACTGATGACAAAGATTTGAAATAAGTGTCATATTCCTTTTTTTTTTTTTTTTTTAACCAAAACAGCTCCTATAATGAGAAAAAATACAGTACTTCTTGGCCACATAATCCCTTGTTCAGGGAATCAGACAACTATAATAGGCGATGGAACAAAAAAGATAATATAATCTCATTCACTAAAGAATGGTCAGAGAGCATATTTTGTACTTGACTACAGAACATTATTACTATAAATCAGGGTCAGTGTCCCACGGGATGTGATCTCCATTTAATATAATTTTTCTGATGTCATGTCTGTGCTATTACACTGAGGAAGCCATGCTGGTCTGGAGACCTACAGTTACAGTTGCCAAAAAGCCATAGGAAGGCAAGATCATGGTCAATGTTATAGTGCAGTTACATTTGTGAAAAAGGACTTTTTTCTTTTAATTTTCCCAACAGTTTGATTCCACTCCTTTAGGTTTAGTAATTTTTATTCTTGTATTGTCACTTGTGAAAAGGCTCTCTATTCCAATCTATGTTAGGACAGAGCTGAAAAGATTGGATCAAATTGACCCCTGAGGCAACTTTGTTAATTTCAAAGGAGATAAAGTGAGTTTGTCTAATGAAGATTTGTTCAACATCAGTGAATGAAACTAAAATATTTCCTCAATTATAGGTGCTGTTATCTTTCAAAAACTGTTTGAATGAGATAGAAAAATCATAACGTATTTGAAAGGAAAAGTACATAAAAGTAACATAAGCACAGATCCTTTCCAATGCCCCTATGTTCTTTCATTTTCACTAACACTAATTGATGTAAGATTTTATGATTCCTCTTGAAACTTGAAGATATGTTGCTCATTAATCAGGGTAAGAGCATGGCCCATGAGCACTGGACCATGAACTTCTCTACTACTTAATTACTCCTTGCTTGTTGTCTGTTTTGGCCTGTGCTATCCAGGCACAGTGTGGGAGAAAGCAAGGTCAGGCATTGTCCATCACAGCCTGTGTGGGCCAGACCACCCCACTTTGAGAGAAGAGAGGCTGCCTTCAGGACCAGAGAAAAGACACCCTTGTCCATTTTTTGTGTTAGTACGCATGTGATGTTTGTGGCCACGGAGAACCACACTGGGTAGAAGCCTGATCATCATTAACAATGGTCATTTTAGTGCTGTCATGATACCTAAAATTGTTTTTAAAAAATTATTCTCTCATGTTCGCTGATTGAGGTTGTGAAAACTCCCTTAGGCTTTCCAGGTTGCTTCCTTTTTTCTTTCTTTTACAGAATTTTGATGGGCTAATAGCAAAGTTTGAGCTCACAGATACTTATTTGGCTTTCTGAGAGTGATGGCCCTTTGTTTGAAAAGGAATCTTAATTAATGATAGAATACATACCTACAATATGTTCTCAGTCTGTTCACACATAACTGCGTGTATGTCCTGGAGAAATGTAAATGACAGAACCTCTGTTTCAGTAAAGTAATTACTGTTTTCACAGAGATTGGTAAATGTAAAACTCAGTGCAAATGATAATAGTTATTGTTACTGTTATTTGCTTCCAAAACACACATGGTATACTTCCTTAGGTACTAAGAAAGTTGTACTGCATGTTCAGATTAAGAAGCAAAATTTCCTTTCACCTCTCTTGACTCCTAAATTCAGATCTTCATTAGTAGATATATGCTGGTCATTTATGTGTTGGGGAAGATGGACAAAAATATGGGTGAAATTAAGATTGTACTTGTTGACTGATGTAACTGAAATAGGTTTGATCAACAAATCCATATATTCACTTTAAAAGAAATAAGAAAGGAAAAAAAATTGTCTCAGAAAAGTACCTTCTTCTTTCAGTTGATTTGCTGCTTAGATCGTTCATGAGCTTTTCCTAAGAAATTTTGTTTGCTGTTAAAAAAAAAAAAGTGTGAGCTTTGGCAAATGCCTGTTACCCTTTATCTTTTCTTCAGTACAATTTTGTAGTTATTTTGATCATCTAATAATTTGTCTAAATCAGTTATCTAGTGGAGAGTGGGAATGCAGTTAGGTAATGTATTTCAGGATTATATTTCTACTGTACTGATGGAAACAAATGATCCCTCTCAGATCTCGTAATTGAGGTACAAAACTTTATTAAAAATGACTGCCACTGTGCACCAACAGGCTTTCCCTGTCTCTGCTCTGTTATGTTGTTGCCTCCAATTTTGTGACATTCATTTCAGCAATGCATGGGCCTTTTCACAGAATCATAGAATTGCAAGTTGAAAAAGGTCCTTAAGATCATCAAGTCCAAGTGTAAATCTTACACTGTCAAGTTCACTACTACACCATGTCCCTAATTTTAATTTCATTTGTCCCATTACCTTTCCTTGAGAGGCATACCTTCTATAACAGTTGTCACAAAATGATGGAATAAGCTGAGGTGGAAGGGACCCACAAGGATCATTGAATCCAGCTCCTGTCCCTGCTTAGAACAGCCCCAAGAGTCACACCATGTGCCTGAGAGCATTATCCAAAATGCTTCTTGAACTCTGTCAGGCTGGTGCTCTCATCGCTTCCCTGGCAAGGCTGTCCCAGTGCCCAACCACCCTCTGGGTGAAGAACATTTTTCTGATATCCAATCTAAACCTCCCCTGACACAACTTCAGGCCATTGCCTTGGATTCTGTCACTGGTCACTGCAGAGAAGAGATCAGTGCCTGCCCCTCCTGTGACCCTGTCAAGGTAGTTGTAGACTGCAATGAGATCTCTCCTCAGTCCGCTCTTCTCCGGGCTGAACAGACCAAGTGACCTCAGCTGCACCTCATACGGCTTCCCCTCAAGGCCCTTCACCACCTTTGTGACCCTCCTTTGGACACTCTCTAATAGTTTAATGTCTTTCGTATGTTGTGATGTCCAAAACTGCCCCCAGAACTCGAGGTGAGGCCACCCCGGTGCAGAGCAGAATGGGACAATCCCCTCCCTTGCCCGGCTGGTGATGCTGTGCCTGATGCACCCCAGGACATGGTTTGCACTTCTGGCTGCCAGGGCACTGCTGACTCATAACTTGTGCACTACTGTCATGTACACAAAACAATGATATCAAAGCTGCTGTTAAAGTTGCAGTTCTGTGAAAGCAAAACTAGCAATAGCAATATTTTCATAATAAAATATTAAGCATAATAAAATATGCTTAATCTTTTAATCTTTCATATAATCTATTTTAAATGCCTCACTGGAGAAAGAATTGCAGTATTTTTATATTGATAGCACTGGCAACCTCTCTCTCTCTCTTCTTTTAATAATAAAGATGGTTAAAGATATATGAAACAACTGCTATAGAAATTCTGTAAAATTTAATCAGATTTGACACAAAACTCTATTGCTTTACTGCATAAAATGAAAATATAGATATGATGGTTTCAGCATGATCATGACATGGTGTTTTATACCTCTGTCTCACTCCAAATAAAAAGCTGTCAAATATTTTTCTGTGTCTGGTTAAGTCTCAGGCACAGATGAGAGCAAGCTGGCCAAGTCTCATACAATTCAGATTTAAATGATTAGTGTGGGATGTGGAAAGCAACAGGAGGCTTTGGATGAGGTTATATCATCTCCTCTGCTTTGAGTGTATGTGCCTGGTTTTTGTTCATGAAGTTCTCAACATAGGGATCTGATTAGATTTGCAGTTTCTTCTAGATGATCAAACAGTACAATTGTACTAAGCCTTCTTGCTCCACCTGCATCTGGTTAAGAGCTTGTGTGATTTCCTCTCTGAGCAGAGTCCTTCTCTGGTGACTTAAAATTTTATTACCATAATGGTGGAGTACAGCAAAAATAGAAGGGCACCTTAAATTCATGGTGAGGATATAAGTGACAGAATACAGCTGCCCACTGGATAGAAAAGAGCAATTTATAGTGAACACAGTGAAGTTTGCATGTAAGGATGTATATATTGATGGCCATTTGACTTCTTTGTTGAATTCTGAGGTCAGTTTTCACTCAAAAATCTCCAGCTAACCTGGCAATGATCCATATGGGACACATTCTTTCTCAGTTCAATGTGCAGCCAAACCAAAGACAAAAGTATAGTCTGGAGTTCAAGGATATTTGTCTCTGGATTGCCCTGAAATAATCAGACATAATATTGCAATATAAGGATTGCAATACATATTTATAATCTAATGCACTTGTACTCATTTCGGGGAGATAGAGTTAATTCTTGTCCTAGCAACTTGTATGCTGTTATGTTTTGAATTTGTGATGAAAAGACTATTGACAGCACAAGGATGTTTTAACTGTTGCTGAGTGGCACTAACACAGATTCAAGAGCTTTTCTGCCTCTCGCTCCACCCCACCAGTGAGCAGGCTGGGGATGCACAAGGAGTTCGGAAGGGGCACAGCTGGGACAGCCAATGCCAAATGGCCAAAGGATGTTGTCCTTCATCCCATACCATATAGCGTCATGCTCAGTATATAATACAGGGGAAAGAAGAAGTAAGGGGGGACATTTGGAGTGATGACATTTGTCTTCCCAAGTCACTATTTTGTGTGGTGGATCCCCGATTTCCTGGAGGTGGCTGAACACCTGTTTGTCCACAGGAAGTGACAAATTAATTCCTTTTTTGCTTTGCCTTTAGCTGTCTGCTAAAGCAGCTTTTGTTTTATCTATTAAACTGTCTTTATTTCAACCCACGAATTTTCTCAGTTGTACCCTTCTGATTCTCTTCCCATCCTAGCAGTGGGGAGTGAGTGAGAAATTCTGTGGGGCTGAGCTACTGACTGGGGTTAAAAAATGACAGTACTCTATGTACAATAGTAAATGTGTCACTTCTCTGGCTTCTTAAGTGTATTCACACTGTATTTTTTAACCCAAAATAAGTAAATACAGCAGAATACAATAAGGTCACTTATTTTTAATTTCATTTACTTTTAAATCTGAGTGAAACTATTCTAAGTTTCCACATTATTGTCTTCCTCTAGTTCTCTTTGTCTGTGTTTAATATTTGCTTAATATTAGAAAATGATAGAGTTTTTAATAATACCTAAACATGTGATATCAACAGATGAATCTACCCTTGCATCAGGGGGACAATGCAGGTAGGTATTTTAGGTTCTTCAAATGGTACAAACCACTGGCAAATTTAGGGAAATCTTGCCCCATCATTAGTTTTACATTATATAAACACAAGAAAATAGATGATACTTAAAGTAGAGTTAACTGAATTCAGAAATATGCCTTAGGAGATGCCCCTTGCATAAAGAGTAGTGCTTTTTTTATGCTTACTCTTTTATACAGCTCATAGATGTTGATTTTATTTCTGTGGATTTTCCCTGTCTTAGGTAAGTAACATGTCTACTTGTGCGTATTCTGAAGTCCAGTGATTGGGTCCTTTGACTACAGGTTAGCTAAAATATAGACTGTTTTAATAATTTGGTCTCTGTATCATAGCTGAACCATGGATCTATCTGCTCTTTTGTCCATTTCTGAAATATAAAACCTGTTCCAGTTGCAGATTTGGAGCATTCCAACACCCGGAGCTTGCTGTGCAGCCTTTGAAAATTATGTTACCTCAAGAGCTTACTCTGTGTTCATTCATTATACTGGAGACAGTTCAGCAAGGAAAATGCAGGCACATAGAGAAATTTCAAGGACTTGGAAATATCCAATATCAGGGCAGCCTGTACCTTATGTCTCAGTCTTCTTCTGACCATGACATTAAATAAATTGTGTTTACTTTGCTCACCAGTTCAATACAATTTCAAGCTCATCATATTTCGAGTTGTTGGTTTCAGTTTTGTGTTCTTCTTATTAACATCTGTGATGTTAAAATTATGTCAGAATTATATAATTTCATCTTTTTAAGGGATTGTTTAATACTTTTTAAGGTGGTTTTGGTTTTGTTTTTTGGTTTTCGTTTTTTTGTTTTTAATTGATAATTTCATACAGAAAGCTAAAGCAAACTTTTCTGCTTAGTAGAGAACAAAAGTTGGGTCATTCTGACATTTTCCCTACTGGCTATCAGCTGTGCAGCCACTAAGTCAGTTAGAGGATGCTACCTTAGCACTGAAATTTGCAATTTGGCAAAAAAAAGTCAAGCATTGAAGATTTTTGTGAGAATTGCCTTGGATAACAAAGTACTTTTGGAAGTTTTGACTAACTGAGCAGCAATATAGTTATGTGGTCCTTACAGGAGATACCAGAAGCAAACCACCCAAAGCAGTAATGAATGCAGTACTTTTATGGCTTTGTTTTGGTTTGGTTTTCATTGTTTTTTGTTTTTTTTTTTCATGCAGAGAACAGACACCTGAGAACTGGCTGCAGATTTATTCGATTTAAAGGATAATGAGCATCATGTATTAGGTACTGGAATAAGAAATGTGTTGCAGCTGGAAATATGAGTCTGTTAATTCACACAAGTATTGTTACTTAGATGGAGGGTTTTCTTTATGTTGGATAGAAAATGTTTTTGCTTTCATGATTTCTTGGCAAGAAGTCTAATTGTAATTGTTGCCAGATGGGTGGTCTCAGGTGAGTTTAAAATAGGCAGCCTTCAAGCAACACTTTAATATTCTGACCTTCTCATTGGGAAAATTTCATTTATAGGCCCTGTAGGAAGTTGGTTTCCACAAATAATATATTGGGGATAGAAAGAAATTCCTCCCTCAGATTCTAGTAAGTTAGTAAGACTAGAATTACTCAGCTCACCTTAATAGTACTAAATTTCATTCACGTCTGCTACACTGAACTATTTGCAAAACCAAATTTGTAATTGCCTTCTTCCTGTAATCTTCCTGTCTATCATAGCTGCAGAGTAGGAATTGCAGTGATCTCCTTGATTCTTTCTGCAGTGGACCAATATCAATCAAAAACATCACATCCTTTAAATCTTACTGGCAGATGCAAGTTCACTCCTTAGACTTGTGGAATAGATACACTTTCATAAGAAAAAGGTCAATCTTTAATTATTTTATGGGGCATAAGTTTCAAATTAACTAAAGCAACATTATCTGTACATGTGAGCTACCTCAGATATCTAACCAGCTGACTCGCTACACAGACATTATGAATTCTTCCACACTAAATCATAGTTCCAAGCACAGAGTCTAGTTCTTTCTGATAGCTGGTGGATTTGTGCCCTCCCTGGAATAGCTGTAAACCATTGAATGGATAAATGATGCATAACAGTAGCTTCCTCATCTGTGACAGATGCAATAATGGCCTGGGCATATTTTTCAGGTAATATAAGTGAAAACTTTGTCCATTCTTCTATCACAGAATTCTTACTTTTTGGACTTTTGTGCTAGAAGTAGCATGTACTCTCTGCTTTTAAAAAAACTTTAAAATATATCAACAATGGATATAGCAAAAGGTATAAAACCTTATTTATCCTCATGGTAATATTAAGATCATTCTTATTTTGGTTTTTCTTAGCATGTTATACATTTCACTTATATAATACCAGGCAACTAAAATTCCTTTAGAAATTTCTTTAGGAGAATCTCTCTTTTTCAAATTTTAAAATGTTTACTATGCTAACAATATTTTGAGCATTTTTATGTTTTCACACAATTTATGTGACAGACATATAAAGACTTTTAACTATGACTGAAATATATTCTGTTACTGTGAAAAGATCTAGTTGTATTGCCAAATTTGGAACTAGGACTTATGCAGAGTTTTCAGTTTTCAGTGTTAATTGCCTTTGACTTACTGGTTTTCACATAGCATTTCTCTTGAAGGTTTTTTTTTTTTTTTGTCTTTTTCTGACATTAAATTGAAGGAGTTATATAGGCTGAAGAGATTTCATTTCTTTAGGCAACCTTGAAGGTCTTCCTGGTTACCAGACATAAATTCATGCCTGCTTCTGCCCTGACTCCATAAAGGGGCAAGGTCTTGATGTAGAACATCCTCTTCCCCATACTTAGGAAAAGGAAATCCAGGAAAAGTATCTGAGCGGATTTAGACAAAGTCCTGGCTGCCAGGTTATCCTTATTCAATGGTCTTAATCCTTGCAGGTAGGTTTGACATAAATACATTCTAATATTTGCTTTAAAATTGATGTTTATCCAAATAAGGCCAGAGGCCTTATTTGTTGCATTTGGTATAAAGTGTAAGGACAAAAGATAGGTAGAAATTAATTTAACTTTAGTTTAAATGTCTGTTGACCTTAAAGTCTGTCATGCAGGGACTCTTACTAGCAGGAGATACCAATGGACATATAACCCCATGATGTTTTCACTTCCTTGTCTACATATAGAGGACACCTTAGATAGTGAAGTTTATAACATAACCAAAGGGGTGCTCCTTATCCAATAATTTTAAGCTATTTTACATTAAAAAATGTAGTTTTTTTGCAGATTGGTCTCCTCCAATTAAATTAGTTGCTTCAATGTACAATTTTATGTGTTTTGTTTGGTTAGGTTTTTCTTTTCAATACACATTGAAAGAAAAAATTATGATAAGAAATGGACAACTAATTGTAGAGAACAATAGAGTACAAAAAACCCTAGAATAGCATCATCTGCTGCTGTCTGTATTTAGGTAATGCCTAAGAATTCAAATGAGGAGTTATGACCCTTCTCAGCTGTGTGGTGTGAGGTAGAGCTAAAGTATTTTCTTGCTCCAGTTAAGGTGACAGTCTGTACTGAATGCAGGATGAAAACGGAGCACTGCAAAGAGACCATGAGACAAACAGTGCTTAGCAATATAGACTATGTTTTACTGCACCAATTGCTTAGGGGCTTTGGTTTCTTTTATGCATCATAGCCAATAACAGCTTTAGGAAGAGAATTGATGGTGGATTACAAGATAGCTCTAGGGGTTTTTTAAAGGAGACCCTCCCAGGCATGAAAGGCAGGATGAGAGTAAGCCTGAAATTACTTGCTGAAAAATGTAGCAAGAGTGATGAAGGTGCAGTTTGGGCTCATAGAAAACAGAAGAGTAGGTATGTAGTGTGAGGATTGGCCATTAGGGTACCTGTTAATAAAGAAAAATAGTGTATATTTGATGAGACAGAAAAATCAGTTGAAGGACATAAAGGGAAGAGAAGTGAGCTAGGAAAATATTCCTTACGGTAGCATTCTGAATAGATTTGACTAAGGCAAGATCATCTCTCAAAGCTGAAAGGAAAGACTTTCCAATAAGCAAGATATGAGATGATGAGGATCTTGGGAGAGATTTAACTACATAGACAGAGAGGATTATGGTATCTTATAGCTATTATGCAGAATGAATCAACAAAAATTAGATGTAGCTGGGCAATGACGCTCTGGAGAGCGGACTGAGTCAAAGATGATGCCTGGGTTATCGTCCTTGCGCTTTTACTGAACCTGATAGGTTATCATTAAATTTGTTGTTCATCATAATTTTTAGAGTAATCATGTAAAAATATCTCAGTAGAATAAGAGAAGGACAAATGTCTTTTACAAAGTAGGAAGAGAAAATCACCTAAAAGTGTAGCGGGACTAAGGGAAAACCTCCTAAAGTACCTGCCCTAAGTAAAACATATAATCTTCTTCCACCATTTGTGACAATGGAGTTCTGTGACAACTAAAGTTGAGGAAAAACAAGAACAATAAGTCAGCTTCATTAGCTCAGTTCAGCAGTTCAGCATTGACTTTTGAGATTTTTGTTCTCTGTCATGTTCACTACCAGGAACATTTTATTAATTCCCTGCTCACAGTGTGCCTACTCATCCCAAGCTGAGAAGCAGCTTACCTTTTCTCACGCACCAATTCACCTGGGTCTCTTAGACCCTGAAATGTACAACATCATATAGAAACTTCTGTGCTTGCTTTTTGCACTGACAATTTGGAATGCCTGTGCCGTAACGTGGTCACTGTAGGTCACTAGACTGGGAGGCTGATTGAAAGTTGTCATCTATAATAGTAAGACAATTCTAACTGTGTACAAAAGTGAATACAGGTTTTTTTGTAGATATGAGCAAACTTTGACTTTTTTATTTTTTCCCAACCCTTATCTATCTCAGTTTCACTTCTTACTTTTTACTTTTATGTTATCTATGTATCTTATTCCTCATTAATTTGGATTATCTTGCTAACATGTATCTTTACTTTCAGAGCCATGAATCTTTTTTCTCAGTGTGCACAAAAGAAAAAGGAATCCTTTTTTGATATAAATCTGGCAATGTCTACACCTACTTTTCAGACTAGGAAATTATATAACTCTATTGCTTCTTGGGATTACATCTCTCTTTATCCCTTAATGTTACATTACATAACTTTAATTAAACTAGGAGATAAAATGTCTGGTTAAAACTTTCATAGAAATTTTATTTATTTATTTACTCACAGAATCTTTCTAGGGATAAAATACCTAGGTATAAGTGTGAAAAGACAAGTCTAAATCATGTACCAGGTATACCTCCTTGGTCGAAAGGAGATTTTGAATCCATAATTCTCATCAGTAGATAACATTAAAGGAGCAAGTGACCCTTTTGAGAAAAACAAAATAAAACTAACTCTCCCAAACCTCATGAACACCACCTCCAAAAACCAGAAAAAATCCCAAACAATTGAAAGCATGATACACAGTAATCCAAGTCCATTAACTGGTTTGATTTATTCACTTTGACAGGAATAGTGCACAGTTCTGTGTGCACAATATGATTCCAGATACTTCTTGATTTGTTTTTCTATAATTTTCCCTATTGCTTTCTGTTAGAAATCAGGTTGTAACAGCTCACATATAAAAAAAGTTTTCAATCAAGTCAGCCAAAATATTAATATAGCAATGACAAATAAAAGTACTTTCAGATACATTAGGACCAGTGTGTATTGGCTTGTATTTTTTATTCGCTGCTTATTTAAAATATTCTCACAATGCTGCTTGTACTTATTCTTGAAAATAATTAACTGCTACATGGATTTTACATGCTGACCCTCCCATGAGTGCTTTTAGCAAGCTCTGCCTGAGAACGAGGCAGTGGAGAGAAGAAAGCAACAGAAAAAGGTTACAAGTTAGGAAAAAAATTGTGATTAACTAGCTTGACATTCACCACCACTTTGGTACAAGATCGGAAAAAAATGTTTCCTGTGAAATATCTGCAATATTTAGAGCTGTTCATATTTGCTGTAAGCTATTAATCTTCAATTTTTGTTTTCATCTACTATTTTTATATTGAATACAACAATGCTAAATATAATTCATAATAATTGGCTAATATTTTAAATAGAAATTGTCTTTTTTCTAAAGTTCTTTGAGTTGAGAGCCTTTCCTTCAGCTTTTTTTTTTTAATTCTAGTTTTTATTATTGCAAGTCTATATTTATTTAAAATAAACTTTACAAAAGATAACTTCTCATTTTCATATACTGTGGATAGGGAAAATGACTTATCCTTGAATGCAATTCACAAAATAGCCATACGAATAAATACTAAGCTAACTGTTGTGGTGTAAACTTATGAAAAGACTGTTATTTAAGTCACGTGATTTAAATAGAATGGCATTCAACCTCAATCTGTAAGGAAGGAACTGCTTTTTACAGATGTGAATCTAGATTTGCAGTGTTAGCCATATCTAGCACTCAACAGTCGAAGAAAGTCTGACTAAAATTAAGTCTGACTAGTTTGTAATGGGAAAATTTAGGGGACACTAAGTTCTGTCATTGCTGAAGATATTCATTAACCACCAGTACCCACATTGTTAGAGGACAGAACTTTCTCATTTTGTCTGAAATTAATAGAAAGAAGAGCTAAAACAGGTATTTCCCTTTTCCTAAATATGTTATTGTAACACTAAATAATGTCTCATTTCCTTCTCTATATCTCCTCAATGAGTATTTACATATTCAGTACTCATTCTTATACACATCACACAAAATTACAATCATCTTCATAAGACATATGACCATTCTGTAAATTACAATAACCCTTTTATCAGATCTCTTTGCCACTACTTGAACTGTTACCTCTCCCTTTATTCTTGCTAAGCAAAGAAACTATTTTTGCTTCAGAAACCTGAAAACATTTGTTTTGTATACGGTGGTGGGTTGATCCCATCAGGCACTTAAAGATCCCATGGCCAACTGCTTGCTCCCCTCTGCTCTGGCTGGGCAAGACAGTGAGCAGGAAGATGAAAACCAAAAAATTCCTGGGTCTTGGTGGACACAACTTAAAGGGTGGAGGAATGAGAGAAAAAACCCAAACAAGCAAGTGATGCAAAGTAATCCCTCACCACCTCCCACAGGTATACCTAGCTACTCTCTGAGCAATGACTTTCTCCCCATTGTTTGTAATGATGAACTACTATATAAATAATGTTACGTCACTTGGAATATCCTATTTGTCAGTTTGGGTCAACTGCCAATGTTGTGTCATCTCCCAGCTTCATTTGTATCCCCAGCCTACTCACTGCAGGGAGCAGATTGGAGAAAAAAAAAATGAACCAAAACAAAACCCCAAAACTCTTAGTGTTGTACAAGTAATACTCAGAAATAGCCACAACATTGTTTTTATCAACAGTGCTTTAGAGAGAAATCCAAAACACAGTACTATACTGGCTACTATGCAGAAAATTAACTCCAACCCAGACAGACCCATAAAGTGGGTATATTTATAAAAATATTTAAGTTATATACATTTAAGTTCACTCATATTACCTGAACAAGTGAGAGGCACATATTCAAGTATTTCCCTTCCCTTCCCTTCCCTTCCCTTCCCTTCCCTTCCCTCTAGCTCATCCTGCACACTCCTACATGAATATTCTACAAATACCTTGGGTTATGGATT